>CM025782.1:34581321-34994648 GCA_014636745.2 Centella asiatica | reverse complement strand
TGTTAAATTTACCGTCGAAGATATTCAAAATGTTATACGCAACTTGCAACATGACGCATTTGATGCAAATGATGCACAAGAAGGTTTGACAGTTTTAAAGAGACTAAAGTCAGAAAGTGTAGGAAATTTCTTTTATAATATAAAAGTTGACGAAGAGAATCGCATTGCATGTATCATGTGGGTGGATTCTCAATCAATTATTTGTTATAGAAATTTTGGAGACGTAGTCACCTTTGACACCACTTATAGAACAAATAAATATGGGATGCCATTTGTTCCAATTACGGAAGTTAATCATCATTATTAGTCTATTTTGTTTGGGTTTGCCCTTATCAAGGATGAAACAGAAGATACATTTGTTTGGGTGTTAGAAAATTGGCTAGAAGCGGTTGCGAATAAAATTCCGTTGACGATCATAACTGATCAGGATAGAGCCATGAACAATGCCATTGCTACCGTATTGCCTTCCACCAAACATTTGATATGTACTTGGCATATCAGTAACAAATTCCCGGAGAAACTGCATCATTTATATAATAGTTACGAAACATTTAAGGAAGACTTTGACAGGTACGCATCTATTTTTACAAACAGTCAAAGTTAAATTGTCAATATTTTTGTGTTGTCAGTTATAATAAGTTGTTATTGTAGGTGTTTGTATTCAGTGATAATTGCCGAATTCGAGGAAAGGTGGGCAAAATTGGTGGAACAATATGATTTACAACATCACGAGTGGCTTCAATCTATGTATAATGTAAAGGAGAAGTGGATCGGAGCATACTCAAAGTCATATTTTGCTGCAGGGATGACCACAACCGGGAGATGTGAATCCATGAACAGTTTTTTTGATCAATACGTAAATAATTGTACCGGTTTGAAAGATTTTGTGATTAACTCACAAATAGCCATTGAGAAACAGTACTTGAATGAGAGAAAGTAAGATCTTGAAACAGAGTACAAGACAAGAAATTTGCGTAATGGAACTTTATTGGAGAAGCATGCGGCAGTTGTATATACGAAGAATATTTTTAAAGACTTTTCGAATGAGTTCTATAAGGGTCAAAAGTTAACGTGTCGTAAGATTCAGAATTTTGGGGTCGGTGGTACAAAGGGATATACAGTTTTTAATGAGGAGGTACCACAAAACCGACGATATTATTACGTTGTCGTTAAACACGGGGATTCCGACAATGTGACATGCATATGCCAACTCTTTGAGCACAGCGGCATGATTTGTAGACATATTTTGAGGTATATCACCTTCAAGAGCATAAATGAGATTCCAATGTCTTTGATTTGTGGCAGGTGGACGAGAAATGCAAACAAAATTCATGGTGATCCTGTTTACATAAATGAAGTAAATGCTGAATCAAACTCTGATGTCGGTGATATTAGTACAATACGGTACAATCATTTGAACAGGGTTTATCAAGAAATTGCAGCAATTGGTTCGACATCGCAATCGTCTTACGTGCATGGTCTTGAAACTGCTATGAAGGAGAAAGCATGGATAAGTAAGTCAAGATTGATTGAAGAAAATGACACGGTTGAAGGTGAGAGCAGATCGAAGGAGCTGCACATGGAAGGTGGTAGTATTGACGAAGAAGATGAGTATTTTCCACCTCTTTAGTCACAAACTAAGGGTCGTAAGAAGGTCACAAGATTTAAGAGTGGAATTGAACAAATTCAATTTGCGAAAAGGCTGCGAAAATGTGCTATATGTCAAGAATACACTGATCATGATAAGAGAAATCATGATAAAGTAATGGAGATACGCTCGCAAATGTCTCAACATAACACATTAGATTTAGACGATGATGAAGAAGAGGAGTGATCGAGTTTGACCTTTAAATTATATTAATTGTAATTGTATGATTTTCTGATGTATTTGATTGGTGGATATAAGTAGAATACTATGATTGATAGTATGAGTATAGTAAAATACTATAAGTATTATGATTATTAGTTATTGTTTGAAATAATTAAGTACAATATTATGATTATAATAAAATAGTATTATAATCATAATGTTTGAAATCATGATAATACTATGATTTTTAAAAAAATGACTACAAAAGATGAGGTAAATATAATTACCAATAAAAGAAAATTTATATTCAAACATTAAAAACATAAAAACTATCAAAAGAGTAAAAAAATAATTATTAAAAATAAACTCATGTTATGCAGGACTTTCTATGTTAGTCAACAATTATTTTACAAGTACTCGTATTTAAATTTAATGTTTTGTCTCTTTGACGTAAAACAGAAATACTAACATATTTCTTATCGCATGTATACGCTGAAGGGAAGAATAAAATTTTCAAAAATTTCTTAAAAATTTTTTTAAAAAATTTTCGGTCTTAGTACCGGAAGGGAAAAACTTTTAATTAAAAAAAAAACCGTTTTTTAAAAAAAATTCCCTGCCGCCAGTGTTAGTAGCGGAAGGGGTATTTTTTTTTTAAATTTTTTCGTTTCCGCCAGTGTTAGTAGCGGAAGGGAAAAATTTTTTTTAAAAAAAAATACCCCTTCCGCTACTAACACTAGCGGAAGGGAAAAATTTTTTAAAAAAAAATTCCCTTCCGCCAGTGTTAGTAGCGGAAGGGGTATTTTTTTTAAAAAAAATTCCTTGTTTCCTCCGCCAGTCCTTCTCTTTGTTTCTTCCGCCCAACCTACCTTATTTCCCCTCTTTTTCTCTCCTTCCGCCGCTACTTGCTATCTCTTCCAAAAAAAATTTCTTCTTCTTCCATCTAAACAACTTCCAAATTTTACTCCCTTCCGCTTGATTCTGCTGTTTACCGCCCCAAATCAAGTAAGTCTTTGTAATTTCGAAATTATAAACTTTTATTTTTAAATTTCAGTTTGTTTTTCGATTTTTAATATTTTTTTTTGTGTGTGTGTGTGTTTTTTTTTCTGCAGTGTGTGTGTGTGTGTGTGTTTTTTTATGCAGTGTGTGTTTTTTTTTTGTGCAGTGTGTGTCTGTGTGTGTTTTTTTTTCTGCAGTGTGTGTGTGTGTGTGTTTTTTTCTGCAGTGTGTGTGTGTGTGTTTTTTTTTCTGCAGTGTGTGTTTTTTTTTGTGCAGGCAGTGTGTGTGTGTGTGTTTTTTGTGCAGTGTGTGTTTTTTTTTGTGCAGGCAGTGTGTGTGTGTGTGTTTTTTGTGCAGTGTGTGTTTTTTTTTTTGTGCAGTGTGTGTGTGTGTGTGTTTTTTTTTCTGCAGTGTGTGTTTTTTTTTGTGTAGTGTGTGTGTGTGTTTTTTTTTTCTGCAGTGTGTGTTTTTTTTTCTGCAGTGTGTGTGTGTGTGTTTTTTTTTGTGCAATGTGTGTGTGTGTGTGTTTTTTTTGTGCAGTGTGTGTCTGTGTGTGTTTTTTTTTCTGCAGTGTGTGTGTGTGTGTTTTTTTTGTGTGCAGTGTGTGTGTGTGTGTGTTTTTTTTTTCTGCAGTGTGTTTTTTGTGTGTGCAGTGTTTGACAAAGGCTTTTCAATATTTTGTAGGTTGCAATGGACAATTATCAATTAAATCCGGGTCCCGAAGATAACAGTTTGTTGGAAGATCAACCTACTCATATATCGACGCACATATACAACACAAATGAATTCAGAGTACTCGACGTTGCTCAACACAGTAATCAGAGGTATGATCTTTGGATGTTGAGTGACGCATAGAAGGATATACTTAATGCAGTTGGAATGCATGCATTTACACATGGATGTATATTCCCAAGACACGATGCATCCTTCATTACTGCATTAGTGGAAAGATGGAGATCATCTACAAACACGTTTCATTTTAATAGTGGTGAAGCGACAATCACTTTGGAGGACATCCACTATATAATCGGTTTACCCATTAACGGGAAACCCCTTACTTGTGGTGTTTTGTCCGAGAAGGAACAAAAGGAATTGTTTCAAGACTGCTTTGGCGAACGATTCTATAAACAATTCTGCAAGGAAGCAAAGCATGGTGGTGGTATCCGTTTGACGTGGCTTTTGGAGTGTTTTCGTGAACTGCCAGAGGATCCACCGGTTGACTATATAGCTATCTACACAAGAACCTACATACTGTGGTTGTGTGGTGCAATATTGTTTCCCACAAAAAACAAAGACATATGCCCAGTTAGGTATGAATAAATTATTATCTTTGTTATTATAATTTGTTGTCATAATTTGATATCAATTTGGTTAACGTGTTGTTTTAATTTTCATGTTAGGTACATGGTTTTTGTTAGAGATATTGAAGATATAGTGAACTACGCTTGGGGTTCAGTAGTCCTAACTGCCATTTACCGAGCACTCCACGATGCATCCCACTACCGAGAAGTTAAGGGTAAAATTGTCTTACCTGGAAGGATAACAGGATGCATGACAGTCGTGCAAACTTGGGCATATGACAGACTATGGATAAGACGTCCAATGCCTCGGCCTGGATCTGAGTTGTGGTCGCCGCGTGTGTTAGCATATGCATACGCTAAGCATGCTTACTATAAGGACAGGCGAGCAGATCCACACCACAACGTCCTAACATACCGGTCTGAGTTTGAAAATCAACCACAAGACAAATTCACCTGGAAGCCATATAAGCCTATTCAGATGGTTGATGATGATGACGAGGACGCTTGGATGGCACGATTGTTCGCAAACAGTCGATCCCACTGATACATTTTGACGAGATTGAGTATCAGATGCCAGACAGAGTCCTTAGGCAACTGTGTCATTATCAAAGGATACCTGACCCTCCTGTTGATCACACTCATTTACGGTTGAATTGGGCAGAAAAGGAGAATAGATTTCAAGTCTCCGATTACGAAGCATTCGCCGCCCCGTACGTTGAGATGTGGCACGACTTCCAGGAGAATCTTGTGAGATTGTTGGTATCTGAAAATACCAACCAAAACAAACTAGACACGGACGTGTACTACTTGTGGTACAACAAGGTGACACGAAGACGAATTGCAAAACCGGCTGTCACTGATATCCGATACAGTAATCGTGTCATTATTGATCAACCTCATGTAATAAACGTGGTACGTACTGTTAATGATAATCATTTCATTGCATTATATCTATTTTGTAACACTATTAACATATACTTGTATCTTTTTATTGTGCAGTTGAAACAGACACTGAGGATGTTGCAGCAGTGGTCGAATAAGTCTCCCCAGATTGAACAAAAATATCAAGCACTATTAACTGATAATAGTGCTCTGTTTCAACAAATGCAATTGTCCAATCTCGGGGTTTATTCGGAGCAACCCTTCTACACTCCGTCCTTCATTGATCCTTCAGAACCTCCAACTTCCATGACGTTTATACCGGATCCTCCAGTATCCTTCACAACTGAGTTCAATCCTTTCGCAGAGCATCCAACTGCAACCCATTTATCCCAAGAGGCACCACCCGTCCAGAATCCGGCTAGAGTGTCAAGACACGATCTATTGATGGTTCCGGTCAAAAGGGGCATGGTGAAACCTTTAAACCCTTGGAAGGTGGATTGGTTGACTCGACACTGGTTTAATGGTGAACCAGTCGATGATTCGCATTATTGTGCCTCGAAAAATTAAAGGTTACAATATTACTCAACAGGAGGCCACAGAATTATCGCCTGGGGCATGATTAGGCAACACAATTGTGGACGCCTACCAAGAATTGTTGGCAGAAAGAGACGCCGTCATAACACGGACGGGAAAGAGGTTAAAAAAAAATTTGTACTATCTGCCGACTTTCTTCATTACCGTGGGTCAAACCATGATAAATGCCGGAGTCGAGACTGATATTGCAAATGTAGTTGATTTTGTACAATACTTTGTAGAACAAAATGGTTTACGTGTTTCGGAATGTGATGTCATTTTCATGCCATTCCATTCTCACATACACGAACATTTTGTCCTGGTGATGTTCAATGTTAAGGCATGGGCAATAAAAATCATTGATCCTATGCATCCAGAGATGACTCCGGCACAGTTGGATGCGCTATACCAGGCCGATGTTGCAGTTGCGGTAAGTACGCAAGATTTTATGTTGCTTTACATTTGGTTTAAATTTTTTATTGTCACTTACTAATGTTTTTTTTTTGAATTAGCAGAAGACTCTTGTACCTATATTGCTAAGATTTGCTGCCCCTGAGACCAATTGGCCCCCAAGAGATGCAAGACTTGGGAAGAAAGTTTTAACGGCGAAACAACATAATGGTTCAGACTGTGGGGTTTACATTTGTAAATATATGGACGCAATCTCACGTGGACTAAATCCCACTGCAGTTAAATGGACAGTTCAAGATGCATCCATTCTTTGCTTGCGTCTTGCTTGGGAACTGCACAAAGGAATGGCCAGGGGTCCTCCTAGAGGGTACAAGATGGTAGGATCACAGACGTTGGATTCTGATGAAGACTAATGCTAAATATGTACGATCAATGGAGTGAAATTATATTTGTTTTAACTATATTTGATTCATATGTAATACAATTTATGTTTGTCAATGTAATATATATGTTTTTTCTCAATGGTGTGTTATATATTTGTATTTATTGATTGTGTGTTATACAATTTGATTTTTCAGTGTAATATAATGTATAACAATAAAAACATATGACATAAAGGTTTAAAATAACATTTTATCAAGCAATTCTTTTTTTAAATTAGAGGAAGACTTTAAAAAAAAAATAATCTCTTTCAAGAATCAATATCAAGCACTCAAAATGTCTTTACTCTGAAAAAAAATCCTCAAATTAAATCTTAAAAGTTATTTTTACACTGAAAATGTCTGACAGAAGGCTTTAAAAAAAATAATAAGGTCAAGCAGAAAAACGTCTTAGTGGCGGAAAGACAAAAATTTTTTTTTTATTTTTTTTGCCTTCCGCCAGTTAGTAGCGGAAGGAAAAAAAAAATTTCCCCTTTCCGCCAGTGGGAGTGGCGGAAAGGGGAAATTTTTTTTTTTTTTTTGCCTTCTGCCAGTCTCACTGGAGGAAACAAAAAAAAAAAAATTTTTTTACCCTTTCTGCCAGTGACAGTGGCGGAAAGGAGAATTTTTTTTTTTTTTGCCTTCCGCCACTGAGACTGGCGGAAAGAAAAAAAAATGAAAAAAATTTTGAAAATTTTTTTCCCTTCCACCAGTGTTATCAGCGGAAGGGGAAAATTTTTTTTAAAAAAAAATATGCCTTCCGCTACTAACACTGGCGGAAGGGGTATTTTTTGTTTTTTAGTTTGATCTCAAGCGTTGGATCATTCGTTGGACGGCTGTAAAAGTGTTAGCTACGAAAGACTCTAGAACTAACGTTAGACATGGATCGGTCCCCTATATATATATATAATTCATTTTTTTTAGTTATCTTCCTTATCGCAAGTATATGTATTTTATAAATTATCGCAAAATCAAATTATTAATTTTAAGAACTATTCTTGAATCTCATGGAACATTTTGTTTTTTTAAATTTCTATATACATATATATGTGTGTGATTAAGACAATCCGTATAGGAAGATTATTTCACAAACATTTTAGAAATCGAAAGGTAACAAAAATGAATAGAATTACAAACTCGTTTACTTTTTACAAATATATACTCCGTACTGTATATACACACTTATTAAGAATTATAGAATTAGAAAAGATATAAAATATACGAAGTATAGCCAGCTACTTTTACTATTTTCATTACTAATTATCAATATTAAGTAATATATTAAAATATATATAGTTATAATCTATATTTTTTACAAATTAAATAAAACATTTGCCGCATAATTATGGGACTAAAGGGGAGCAATTAAGACAGTACAGAAATATTCCCTTCGGATCGAGAAAAATGAATAAAAAGAGAAATAAATAAAAAATTTAAAAAAAATAATGAAAAGTATTTGTAGTAGGAATAGTAAAGAGAAATGAAAGAAAAATTATATGAGAGGATTAAAGTTATATCTGATAAAAATAATTTTTCCTACCGTCATCCCTTATAAATACTATAAAATTTTATAATATACTTTAACTGATACACATGAATTAAAAATTTTATTTTTCCTTCGTCTCGTCTCCTCGATTCAAAGTTCAAACACAAATGACCGGAATCCGGATTATTGAAACATGATGAATCATCACAATTGATCTGCCAGGTGTCACTTTCTCAACTTGCAAAACACAAACACGCGCAGAAGTGCATTGGATCTTTTATGTTCATTCAAAAGTCACAAATAATTGAAACAAAAAAATGGTCACAAATAAAAAAGTCATAATAATTTTAAATTATTAGTAAAGTTTATAATACGTCTTGATCTTGAATTGAATATGTTTTTCAAGTTTAATAGTGCAAGGAGAATTGTTGATTAAAGATTAGATATAATACTATTATTAATAAAAGAAAGTAAGTTTATGAGTAGATGTGTTAAAAAAAGAAAAAGGAAAAGAAAAGAAAATGTCCAGTCGATTTAAAATTGGATGTGAAGGTTAAAAAAGAAAAGAGGGGTGATATATTAAATGTTAAAACTAGTAGTTGTTCGTTCATTAGTGTGTGTATCATGTATGTATATATAAGGCCCACCCGGCCATGTATGTGAACATTGTGAAAAGCCTCTTCTTTCTTGATTGCTTGCTTGCTTTCTTTCATCAACCCTTTGAGTTGAAAAAACACGAAGAAGAAAAAAAGCCTGTAATCTCTGAATCTAAATCTCGATTTGAAATTCTCAATTCTGATTGGGTTTAAATTTTGAAATTGTTGTTGGTAATGAAGATGAAAATGGAGATGGGGCGAGAATATGGATATGAATATGATATGGGTTGGTTGGTAATCACAGTGATGATGGGTGGAATGGCTGCAATTTATGGTTTCCTCAAGAATCACAACCCCCCTTACTACAAATATTTCTTCTCATCATCATCATCTTCTTCGTGTAGTAATAATTTCCCTTTGGATGATGTGTCCTCCGGATCTCCTTTGGTTGCTAACATTTACAGCTTCCTCCTTATGGCTCTCCCCTCTTCTTTTCATCACTACCCTAATTCATGCTGCTCCGACTCCCTTTCCGATAACAGGTACCTCCCCCCCCCCACCCCCCCCCCCCCCCCCCCCCCCCCCCCCCCCCCCCAATTGCATTATTTGAGCTATTTATTGTCTTTAAGATTCAAGATTCAAGATTCATCATCATATATATGTTCATCTGTATTCCATCAATCAAATTTCTCTTTGTTTCATGTTAATTGCTTCTTTTTGAATTCTTAATATGAAAATAAGAGAAAGGTAATTATTTACTCTAATAAGTGCATCCTTGAGTTTCTTCTTTTCTTAACTACCACCCTGTTATTGATTAGGAGCAAGTAATCTGAATGATTCAATTCAGTAGCTGATTAATCATTCAGGCCCACAATGGTTGATATATTTCCCTTGTTCTGAGTACTTTTAAAGCTGTAAAAGACAAAAGCAATCTTAATCACTCCAACCAACCAACCAACCTTAGTTGTCACAATTATGGATGGATTCATAGGTGCTTCTAATATGAAATACTATGATTTTGCATAGAAAGGGGTTTATGGGGAATATGAAATACTATGATTTTGCATAGAAAGGGGTTTATGGGGAAGAAAACAGATTTGTTAATTTGAGAAAACAAGAACGGATCAGTATGTCCTACAAGTTTGTAATAAATAATAATACAGCATCCAATTATAATCTACTACACTCTCTGACCTATAATCTTTATGGACCAAGTATATTATAAGATAAGTTTATATTACTCTTTCAACACTTCTCCAAGTTATCTGATCGGCTTAATTTCTTAAACGTAAACATCAAAAGCCAATGAAATAGAATATATGCACATTTATGTGAGATTACTTGTAAGTTCAGTTCAATGAATACATGCATGCGACCATAATTGTTTAGCGTTTGTAAGGTTAGGTGTGCTAGTTTTGATATTACTAGGAAGGGCTATATGGTTTTATTTCCTAATCCCTATATCACAAAATCAAATGACTGTTCAAAGTTTGTATCAATAAATCTATTTTCGTGATTCCGATGTTTAAGATACATGATCATAAAAACTCTACTTTTCTTTCAATCCGTACACGTATTTTCATTTTTGTTAAATTCATAATTTAATTTTTATATTCTCTTATACTATCATTTCTTTTACAGTGGTTGCTTGGAATTCCAGTTTTCATCATTGGAGGAGAGAATCATCTCAGCTAAAAAACGGGAGCGAAAGGTGGGATTTTATTTGAAGAAGAAAGCTTCTGGAAAGTACACATTGGCAGTCATTGGCAAACAAAACATTGTTAGCCATATGTCTTACGAAGTTTGTGGATCCTTTGCTCGAAAGTATGCTCCTCATCTACCACATCGTCAGTCACTTAAGTGGAAGACAAAGCGCGAAATGATGGATTGGCTATTGACATTGATAGCAGAGCAGCCACGGAAAGAAGTGATACAACCAGTTCAGTACACCAAGGAGGGAAACAGTTTCTTTAAAGTCTTGTTAGGCGAGTTCCAAGACAAGTTGAATATACCAGCAAGGTACGTGCAGCAGCATGACAACATTAAGGGCGGTACCATGAGACTCAGAAACGGAGAACGGGAATGGAATGTGGAGGTCGACGGTGGAGTCATCGGGAGTGGGTGGAATAGTTTTGTCAAGGATCACAAGCTCTGTGAGGGTGATTTCCTTTTGTTTACTGCACTTGGTGAGATGCTGTTTAATGTGGCTATTTTCGGACAGCATGGTCGCATTAAAGAATACCCGTGGTTCCACGCATTCAACCCTGATGGCAGAGTAGTGTATGTGTAAGATGTGAGAGACTAATTCCTGATTTAGGTGAGAATGTTAACTTGTGGGTAACGGTGCTGTGTGTTGTTATATAAAGGGGAAAAATGATATATATATATTTCCTTTGAGAGTTGGTTGAGAAAATCAAATGGGATGACGGTTGGGCTTGCTGATGCTGCTTACCAAACCTATCAGATGGATGAGGGAAGCATACAGCATACAGCGTACATCATACATTATTTCTGTTTATAATATACCTAACAAGGCCAACTAGAGGAGGAGCAGCCAAATTTATTAATAAAGTCTGATGGCTAGCTTAAGATCCTTCTCATGGTATCTTACTGCAACTCAACATTAGTGTTGGAATAAGTCAACATTGTACAGATAGATAGATGAATATATGGACAAGTAAAAAGAAGCTAGAGGTAGATTTCTGTTTTATATTTTATCTGGTATTACTTGGATCAAAATTTTAGGCTAAGCTTCAGTATGGCGTTTTTTCTTCAGTACTTGGATGCTTGCAATGTATAATGTGAGGGAGTCTGTTTTGAATGAAAGAACGCTGATTAGAACAATAATGATCCAATGGATGTGAGAAGGTTGCGTTCTGCACTTGCAAAACTGATGTTTGTTTACCTTGCATAATAATAATAATCACCTGCTATGAACTATATATAATGTATACGACGCACTACGAATCACAAGCCATATCAAGTCTCTTTGTATCTCTGCAAATTGCTCCAACTTGGTCTGTTTTGCCACTTGTGCAATGCAACACCAACATTAGTTTGTAGGTACTCCATTCTCTAAGCAGCTCTTCACACCAAATGCTGCTCTGCTCTGCTCTGCTCCTCTCCTCTGTAATTATTAGGTCCAAAGCTTTCTCCGTAGCTAGCTTTCCAAGTTTTCTTTTATCCGCACAACATTGGGTTTGTCTCTCCAGAGTAAATATTTGCATATCTATCGATTCTCAACTTCATTCCGAATATAATTATGAATGGGGTGATATGATTAGAGGAAGAGAATAATTGATCCACATAAAAGACTATTTATGATTATTTTTTTAGATGAAATTGAGAATTATTGAGTGCAAAGATTTATTCATCTCTCCAAGGTTTAGGACTAATGGAGAACAAATCCATTTGATTCATTCATTCCAAGAATTCCTCATGTCTTTTTTGTTTCATCATAGTATAGGTACGTAATACTTCTAAAATTTACTTTGTACTTCTTCGTCTCACAAATAAGTTAGTTACATTTCAAAAACTTATTTAAAATGAAAATTTTATTTTTACTATATGTAAACTCTGTTAAATTTTTGGCAGAATTTATTGGACGTCACCACCAGGTACAAATAAAATTTAAAAAATACAGTGTGTGGAAGGGATGAAGTAGTATTATAAATACGCACACATGAACGGGGTTCCATAAAAACACACGAATTATACACCTAGACTCCCAGTGGTGGAGCGGGCTACGTTTTGCTCCGCGGCTAAAAAGCCTAAAACTATACACCTATTCATTCGGACTCCGTAAATTTTCAGAAACAAATTAGAAAAAATATTTATTGAAACTGTGGGAGTATATTTAGAGTTTTAGGTGCCTGTATAACTTTAGACATAATTTACGATTATATTATACATTTTAATGTTTTGTGTATATTTCAAACCCTAACTACACAAGGTAAAAAATTTATCCTGAAATCAGAGCAAAATTTTGAAATGCTCTCATTACTTATCCCCACATATCCATTATATTTTTCCTAAAGTTTTTAGGCACTGATTTCATTTCTTAATTTAAGGGAAAAAGTAGAAATAATAATCATTTTCATGTGTATGCACAAAATTACTTAATTTTGCCAATGTGAAAGAATATTAAAATATAAATGGGAATATAGAATTTCGATTTCTAATGAATTTTAAGTGCTATTTATGATCGTTGCAGACATGCATCTGCCTTGGAAGTTTAAAATCAGAAAGGAATGAGCGGAAATGATTTAATAATGTTTAGTGTATCTACCAAGTAGTCTTTTTTAGAGATTTTCTCAAATTTCTAGTCGATAGGTATTTTTTAATCCCAAGATAATTGTCTTTCATATATTATAATATAACTTTGTTTTTTTAAGTACATAAACTCCTAAGAACATAATTATAAGACGGATAATAATGGAATAAACATTAATAAGTGAGGAGGTCACTAGTCATCGACGGCCTTTTCTGAAAAATGAGGAGGCCAATCTTTCAAACTTTATAGGTTAATAAAAAATTCTGCAAGATAGTTAATGAAAATGTGAATTTTTACGCAATGACATCCTGTGTAATAACTAAAAAAAATATTAACAAGTACTATAATTAAAAAAAAAACCATTAACAAGTACTTTAATTAATTTCTTTGGCATGTGAAGAAAAATCTAAAAAGTCCATTGATGGACATAGGGAGTGTTTATTTGTGTAATTAAGGGTCGCTCCACTGTATGCTACTAGCAATTTGTATTATTGTATATATTATGAGCAAACATGTAATTATTAATTTGATTAATATTATTTTAATTAATATAAATAAATTAATTAAATATGATTGTTAATTTATATGAATTGCAATTATTGTGTGATTAATTATATTAAATGGAATTACTCTTTAATTTAAATCATAATAACTAGGCAGAATGTTCAATTATCTTAAATAATTATTATTTTAATATAATTCTTTAGCCTAATATTAAGTATATAATTAAGTGAAATTATAAATTTAATTATTGTGCGGATTAAATTTATTTTAGTAAAAGATGATAACATATAATTACGGGCATAATATCTAAACTTGATATATTCAAAATAAATTTTTTAGCAAAATAAAATGTCATTATGTCAATCGATTAAATTATACTTATTCAATTAAGTTAAAAGAACCAATTGAATCAGCTTATGGACAAATGGCCTTTACAATATTATATATAGTCATAAATATTATAATAATAACGATATATTTAAATCTTGCTATACTTCACAGCAAAATAAAATAATTATTATAATAATAATCTCGACATTTGAAATAGATAATCTTCAAAATTATGTTAAATCATGTTATTGCTTGGTACTATAGTATTTATTTATTATATATAGTATATTTGTTACGACATCAAACCATTTAAAAAACGATCATTACTGTATGATAAAAGTATTAAAACCAAAAGCGTACCAAACAAAGAGTAGGAGTATATAATAAGGTGGAGAGAGAAATTGATAAAGAAGGAAGCATGCATGGCCATGGGGTATGTTAATTGCATTTGTACTAGTAATAGGTAGTAGTGCCTTGTTTGGTGTTCCTCTCTCTCTCTCTCTCTCTCTCTCTAGAATCCATACACATACGCATTCTCTCTCTTAAATTTCATATCACAGTCCTACCTATGAAAACCTCTCCATCTTCACGCCGCCTCTCTTAATTCCTGACCTCACCAACAATATTACTACTCTTCTTTACTAGTATGTATAATCTCTTTTCATTCCCCATTTTCTCCCAATTTTGAATTATCGATCATTAATCAACCCACCCCATTTCTTCATTCTTTTGTTTTCATCTAATGAAAGCTCATTTCTTTGCCCCTTCAATTCAAATCAGTGAATCACTATGGTGCCATCATCGTCAATTGTCTCTAAATGCTGATCACTTGTGTCTCTGGTATGTGTGGTCTTGTCTCACTACGTCTTTAGTTTTTGTCATTCATTTCTTTCGAAAATTCTTGTGGGGTTTGTCTTATCTGTATTGGGTTTTGATGATTTTACAAGATATTGATGGAGTTGTATTGATTTTTAATGAAGATGGCTTTCTGAATTTTGACACATTTAGCATTGATCATGATATATATTCCTATATTTCTTTATTTTCTAATTTTAGATTTACTTTTATAATATATCGGGTTATTTATTTATTTACTTTATTTAGTTTTAGGACGTCGATATCGAGGAAATTTTTGTTGGACCTAGTCCGATAACTTGAATGATGATGACGATATGTGGTTGTCAAGTACTAATAGTGCAAATTTTGAATCTGGCTCTGCTTTCCAACTGACACTTTTGGCTGCTTTCACTCTAGAATGCGTCTCTTTGTTGACTCAATACTACGTTTGTATCATGTGTGTGTCCTCTAATCTTAATTTTCAAAAAGTCAAATTGTAATTTATACATTTCTTCTTGATTTCATTCTGGGATAGGATTAATTTGTCACCCGGATTCTTTGTCATTATGATTGTTGAACTGTTATTATAACGAAGTTTGGTTGTGTTTTACAAGTTTGTTTTACAAGTTTGTTTTACATGTACTCGTAGAATTGTAGAAAAATTTCCTAGGGGGACCAGAAAGTTCAGTATCTAATGTTCTGGGATTTCTCAGATTATCTGCATTGCCTAGTTGTGATTGCTCAATTCGCTGAAGAGGGATACTTTTGCTGCACATTTTACTTTGGAAAATGGAAAAGCGATTAAATGAAGTGGAATTCGATGAATTTGAGAAGCTCCTTGGTGAGATTCCAAGTGTTACATCTGGGAACTCAAATTGTGAGGAATCTGGAGTTGCCAGTTTCTCAAAGGATGGTACCTTGTCTTTGGAAAGATCAAGAGCTGTCTGTGTAAATTCTCCAAAGAGAGCATTCAACAATAAACTGCTGAGTGATGGCTATTTGGATAAAGGTAAAATATCTCCAGAAAAAATCCAGCAATCAAATGTTATGATGGCGCAACAGGAAGAACCTAATCTTCCAGATGATCAGTCCTTGACATCTGCATTTGCAGAGTTGAGCTTCAAAGATGGGCGATTGGTGGGGTCTGCCAGCCCTCCGGTTAATGGAACATCTTTTTTGTTAAATGAACAGTACCCAAACAGCTTAAAGAGTATGGATCCTCGTCTCATGGTGGCTCCCTCACCGGGATCAGCAAATATATCCGCCATTGGCTTTGACGGGCTTGATTTGAATGTTCAAGAACTTAAGAAGCAGCAAACTGGTTACTGTCAGCCAATTGATAATTTTTCTGGTGCTGTCCCAATGGCTCATGGAGTGCAAGGATTTCACCTTCTCCCAAATGTTCCTGTCCCTGGAATTGAGTTTCCTGTGGTTCCAAATCAGCAGCAACTCTATATGGATGCCTCATCAGGACTTCCGTACTTGCATCCGCAACAACTGAGCCAACCTCAAATTACATGGAGGCATTTAGAAGAGCAGCAATATTACAGGATGCATCAGCAGTTCCTGTATTTGCAGCAGCTCCGTAATCAGCAGTTAGAAACTCAGCATCCAATTCAAGGCAATGGGAATTTGGTAAGGGTAATGAATAGGAATGCACGAAACGTCTGCCATCAGAAGCCAGTTTCTTACCATCTTCAACAATGTAAGCAAGAGTCCTTCTGGAACAAGACCATGATTCCAAGGAGCATAAATCAACTTCATTCAACTTTTTCCTCTGGTGATGTTAACACAGTTCGAGTTTCTGATCAAGCAGGCAAACACAAGTTCCCAGAGAAAATCCTCACAAGGGCAAATGGATTGAACACTCTTAGGTCCGTCAAGTTCGGTTCCTTTGGAGGAAGTGAGCCTCTTGTAAATGTCAACCAAAATGGAAGAGTTTTGCCAAGAGAATATTGCAACCTCAATATGTCCACTCCAGATGCTGGACTCCAGATAGATGGTTTAAGCTCACGTGGGTCGTCAACTGAAATTTTTGATTTTAAACTAAATAGCATGAAGTCACCTCTTCAAAGATATAACTCCTTGGAGGAATTCACTGGTAGAATATATCTCATGGCAAAAGATCAACATGGTTGCCGTTTTTTACAAAGGAAATTTACTGAGGGTACTACAGAAGATGTTGAAAAGATTTTCCTCGAAATAATTGTGAATATTGTTGATCTTATGACTGATCCATTTGGGAATTACCTTGTCCAAAAGCTTCTTGAAGTATGTGACGAAGATCAGCAGATGCAGATACTTCACTCCGTCACTAGAAAAACTGGAGATCTTGTTAGAATTTCATGTGACATGCACGGGTTTGCTTTCTGTCCTCAAAATCTCTTTTCTACTTGCCCCTTCACAACGTATCATTTGGTCATGGTTTTGGTAATTCTCACTGGCATTACTGAATGCAGGACTAGAGCTGTCCAGAAGGTTATTGAAACTCTCAAGACGCCAGAACAGTTTTCTATTATTGTTTCTGCACTGAAGCCTGGAATAGTTACTATTATAAAGAATATGAATGGCAATCATGTTGCACAGCGCTGCTTGCAGTACTTCGCATCTGAATACAGTGAGGTAAATGTTAGAATCTGTTAGAATATGCTGGAGATTGAGAGGATATATTAGTTCACGGCTATAGAGATTTGTATAGTTTACAATTATAGGGATTTGTTGATGTCCTTGCTTTTCTCAAAGTTCCCAATAAATCTAAAAGGTGACCCTTTAAGTATTGCCTTAGAGCTTTTAATATTTAACTTGTGTACCTTATAACTGAGTGTCTTTAGTAACATTGTTATTAGCTAATCGCAATATGATGGTGAATTTTATTTAGTAGAGTATATTATTCCAAGCACTTAACCTATATTTTAACTTTCAGATGCTAATTGGCTTTGTCAGCAAGTTGGCTTAGTTCTAATATTCATAATAACACAAATTATTACATTTTAGTGCCCACTACCATTACTTTCAGAGTGTGTTTGGATTGAGGGAATCGGATAAGAGGGGGAATGATAAAAACTTAGAAGGAATTTGGTGAAAAGTAGTGGTGAAAGAAGAGATGAGGAGGAATGAAGGGGAGAATGACAATGAAGAAAAAGGAATGGGTTATTCCTCTTAGTTGCTCATGGAATGAAGTAGAATGAAATTAGCTACAGAAGGAAAGATTCAGTCCCCACCCCTTCCCATAGTTATCATAAAAATTTGACATCTCCCTTCATGATTACACTTCATTACATTCATTCCTCCACCCATTCCATTACCCCAATCCAAACACACCCTTAGGATTTCTGCAAAGAACTTTCTGTTTATTTTTTAAAAAAATATTTTAAATCAACAATATCATTTTATGGTGAACTATTAACAAGTTCTCATGATCTCTTGCACAATTTTTCACTGACCTTCTGCTATCTCAATCCGTTCTTGTTGTTTTCTTATTGTCAATCAATGTCAGGACATATTTTGAAATCTAATAATGCATCATGCTTTCCTCTTTGCAGTTCCTCTTTGAAGCTGCAATCGCCAACTGTGTTGAACTTGCAACAGACCGTCATGGTTGCTGTGTGCTTCAGAAATGCTTAAGCCATTCTGATAGTGAACAAAGATGCCGCCTTGTTCATGAGATCACCTCAAATGCCTTGATTCTTTCTCAAGATCCATTTGGGTACTATGTTTCTTCTCTCTATATACAATCAGCTCTGTGTGTGTTTTCTTCTCCAAACTTACAAGTTTTAAGTTACCCCTGGACTTCATTTACAGATGTTTAAATTTGCCATCTCAAACAATTCACAGTCTGGTGGGCTATCACTTGGCCAGCACTATAACTGTTAGGAATTAAAGCAAACCGAAAGACGAAAAAAGCTAAAATATACAAATACGAAGCATGACATGGTTCGGTACTCAAGACATCAGCAAACAACTTCAATCTAATAATTAATTCCTACAACTTTTTGGCACAAAAGCTTCAAAATTCTCTCTCCAAAAGTACTGATCCCCATTTCCCCAAACCCCACAACCGCCACCACCATCCACCCCTAACTAATTGCAACAGTTGCACAAACCCAGACATACCAACAGCTCTCTCTCAACTCAGATCTAGCATGTTACATGATTTGGTTCTGCTACTTCAGTAACTAAACATAAGACTGTTTACGAAGTACCCCCATTCTACCTTCACTTTAAGCAACATTGAACAATATCATAAATCAATGGGAAAAGAATATTTAAAATCGGAATCCCTCCTAAACAAATTCCAATAAAAAATAAGATTCCTTGCCATATCAGAACACAAGGAGAAAAATTGAGGATTCATATGTATATGCTCTAATGAGCTGAGGTCTAATAGGTTAACCTTTTCTATTAAGATGTGGTTCCTATGGAGTCTGAGATATTATTAATATAATCCTTGTGTTAATAAACAATGGAGAAAGACCTTGTGGCTAATTGGAAAAAGATGACTACTAGTTGAGAAATCTAGTGATACACATCTGTGTTGCTCTTTCTCGTAAAAAACAAAAAAAAAATGAAAATAATTGTGACTAGAGAATGAAAACATAGATAGTCTAAGAACAAATATGTGCAAAATAATAAGTGATCATGAGTTATACACTAATGCTTTATCTTTCAGAAAACAATTTCTGACAACGTGGTCTTGGCCACAATTTTATAATGTCATCAAACATAAATTCTGTCCTATTTTTATTTTTTTTGCCACACTTTTTTCTGTCTAGGCTGCTGCAGACTTGCTGTACCATGACTCTACTGCAGTTATTTCTCTTCTATTGAGCTTAATTTATTTCTCTCCTGCAGAAACTATGTTGTTCAATTTGTTTTTGAGATTCATGTTCCTTGGGCAACTGCTGAAATTCTTATCCAACTTGAGGGAAACTATGTGGACCTGTCCATTCAGAAATATAGCAGTAATGTGGTTGAGAAATGCCTCAAATATGCAGGAGAAGAACGTCGTCATTCTATTATTCAAGAGCTGATAAATAATTCTCGCATAGATCAAATCATGCAAGATCCATATGGGAATTATGTTATCCAAGCAGCACTAAGTCTTTCTAAGGTTAGTTTAATCTTATACCGGAAGCACCATCATTTTTATGCATTTGTTGTTAAGAATTTTGATCAGGCCTCACAAGTACAATATAAGTCCCAGTAATATGCTGTATATGATTGCCTAATGACTACTAGTAATTTAATCTGTTCAGAAACACATTGTTGATCCATTTCAACATGTTTGAAAATATAGAACAATGTAAAATAAATCTCAGATAGATTAATATCATATATTAATTGCATATTAATGTCTTACTTAATTGGTTGCCTGTTTAGCTGCTAACTGTAAGATATAACTTGTGCTCAACTTAATGCTCTTGGAAAATCCTCGGAAAACACGTATAAATAAAGGAACAACCAACGGAAGCATTTATGAAGGGGAAAATAAAAAAAAGTACACATCAAGCTCCACCACCCCCAAGTAAACTCTATACAAATGTAAGAAAACAGAATAAGAGGGCTTTGATCACCTCTTGTAAATAGGCCTTAGAAGCACCTCAGGATGGCCCTGGTTTGGCTAAAATGGGCTGTAAATTATCGCAGTAGTTCGAACATATATAAATATGTTGTCCAAGAGGAGTTACATTCTTATAGTTCTCTTTAGGTAAAGGGACTGTCTACAATGTTATTATGATAAAGATTTATTCCCCCAGTAGCTGGCGGCTCTGGTGGAAAGGTGGCCAAGATGTCTTATATAGGCATATGTAGGGAAGGCAAATGAGTAAGCTGACTACTGGATCATGGATAATGAGTCTTCTTTAATGATTCATCTTGCCACATCTACTCATGAAGTTTGTGGGAACATAATTTGTTTCTTTTTAGATTGATCTCAGAGCCTGAAGAACAACACAAAAGCTCCTCAGGTTTTCTAGATCTTTATGGAATTCATGATTGAATTAGGAACATTTGGCCTTTCTGGCAATATGAGATTTTTCTGGGATTATGTTCTGAGTATTTCATGTTGAGGGATTTTACTTTAACTTTTTGTAGAAGGCTGAGCAGAATCTCTAGGCATCTTTCCACTCTGCTCCTTAGTTTTTCTGCAAAAGATTTCAGAATTAAAATGAAAAGGATGCTTCCTTTAAAAGAAATCGTGTCCAAGAATCTCATTTGATGGCTAGATAATCTTTTATGTTACTTTTTTATTATAAATTTTCTCGTGCAAATGGTAAGAGAATTTCACATTAAACAGAATAACGGGATGCTTTGTCTACTCCACCATGCAACTGTTCAGAAGTTAAAAGTCTATAGCATCTCTCTATTTAAAAGTCCTTATAGTAACTGTCTTTTCTTCCTTTATTAAATAGTAGGGGAATTGACAATAGGGTAGTACTTCTAGTTTTAAAGGAATTTTTGCTTGGCCAGGCTTGTTCTTGTTAGCATTTCACCACTTTTTTAATGTCGCTGTCTGTTACTCCCTTGTGATTTTAAAATTGTCATGAAGGAAGCCAATCTTACATATTTGGTACCTTGAATTCTACATGATGATCTCTAGTTGCTTATATTCCATGTGAGATTCTTCTAGTATGACTCTTCAATATGTTAGTAGAGCGAGCATCTTTGCCTATTAGATAGTTCTTTTTTTTCTTCAGTTTCTTTTAAATGAGTTCCAAAACACTATCTTATTTTTTTTCCTATTATTTCCTTTTTGGTCTGGGTTGGAGAAGGAGCGGTACTAAGGACACCAACACGTGTACACAAACTGAGGTGGCTACACCCTGTAGGGGATTGGTGAACCCTTAGGAGTCTACATATTAAAAACTAGTGGTTCAAAATTTTCCACATGTTTGTGTACCTTTGTTTGTATAATTTGTTAGTGTCTAAAGTATTATTTTAGGGGAAGGGGATTGAGCCCACATCGCTTGGGGAACACAAGTGATAGGGTTTACAATCTGAGCTAAATTTTAGGTTGTCGGTTGCAGGGATCAACTTAATTTCATATTCCTGCTTGGTAGGAAACTGGGGGTAAGTTGGATGCTTCTAGAAATCATTCTATTTATTATTATTTTTAATTCTTTCTATGCTGTGTTTGGCCTCCTGATACACCTTTGGCATCTTATTTATGAAAGATCCCTTTGGTTTTGAGAGGACCGGTAGAATGTTCAACAATGGTTACCACCTCTCCCATTTTGGCATTTTCAACCTCTGCATGTTATCCTCTTCTTTGTATAATACTTCAAAGAATATACTGTCTAACCCCTAATGGTGTATTAATGGTTTCTAGCATTGTATATGTTTTCTATATATAGCATCATGCACAGCAATTTTGTTTTACTATGTTTCAGATTTTAGTAAAGTTCGACTCTAACCTAAGCAGATGCGAGAGGAACTACTTAAATAACGTATATGACATAGCTGTTTATGTCCTCCTGTTGAACAGGGAGCTCTTCATGTTGCATTGGTGGAGGCCATAAGAACCAATGTTCATGTGCTCCGGAGTAGTCCATATGGGAAGAAGGTCCTTTCAAATAATGGTCTAAAGAAATAATCTGCTGGTATTATATAACTGGTAGTTACTTTATCATTGAATTTGGTACTTATGCAGTGATGCTCAATTTTTTTTATTTTAGATCTTTTTGTGATTTATTTTGATATTTTACCAATTTTGTAGGGCCACCACAGCCGTGATAGCTTTGGTGTGGATTTTTGTTCTGTAGGATCCTGTAATTTGTGTAATAAACAGGTAAAGAAAAGCTTTCACATACCTCTTTTTTCCGTTGAATTTGGTTCCCTTGTGAATATATGAGCAAGTCTATATCTATCTTAATCCTCCTCATGCAGAGACTTTGGATGTTAACAGCTCTTGTTTAGGAGTGGATGAGACTCTAACTAAGTGGAGAGCTGCTCATCATTATGTAGCTGAACTAGTTTTAATTCAACCAAAAGAAAAGGAAATTTTGTAAATTTTGCTTAAAAGTCTATGCAAGGGTATGGTGGTCAAACTTGAATTGGCATTAATTTATTGTTTTCATTGATTCTATGCTAAATTAATAATTGATCCAGAGGATGAATTTCTTCATGTGCCATCCAACCTTGTATGGTATATTACATTTCTTGCAAGTGAGTGTCTAGGCACATTTACTCCTCGTGATCTCGTACCTTTTCTTTGTTTACCATTTAGCAGCGGGAGTAAAATGACAGAAGACAAAAAAAAAATCTAGTAAGATAATATAATTAATGAGTGTGTAAAATTGATATAACAAAAGATCATGTTCTATTGTACGTTTATTTTTCTTTATTTCAAATTAAAAGACGGTAGTACCAATGAGCGGTAAGATGTACGATGAAAAATATGACATTACAATAAAAAAATTATGTAAATGTTGTTTTTTATTCTCTTAAAACAAATTTTATTATCAATTTTTGCTTTTTTTTAGAAACGAAAGAGTACGTGATAAGATTCAACATAAATAATTTATGCGTGTCCATAGCACAACTCCCAACTAAATCTGTTGGATAAATCTTATCCCCTTGATTGCAATATCGGTGGCAAAATCTTTTCGGTCTATAAGAGCAGCAGCAGTAGGAGAGTTTGACATTCAGTCAATCCGACATATTTATCACGACCGATCGTGAGGTGGGTTGATAAATCGACCGACCGAGTGAGCGATCGTCATTGTTATTTTTTTAATCAACTAACCAATGGGAGCAGGACTTGTGAAGAATTAGAATTCAGCATTTCTTTTCATGTTTTCGAAAAGATAATTTTTTATTTCATCCATCTATAAATATCTATAACTTTAAAAATTAAAAATTAAAAATTTGAAAATATATATCATAATTCATAATTTTTTCAAGAGTTATAAATAGACACTCATTGTTATAATTTTCTAATTCTTTATAATTTATATTCTCTCTTCAAAATAAAAAACGTATACAATTTTTTTAAAAATTAATAACGCAAAGTGACATTTATTAATAGTAGTTATTAAAATGATATATATTATTTTAATAAGAATTAATTATTTTATCATAAAAAATTAATTTATTATGCCAAAATGAGTTTTTAATTTTTTTATTTATTTAATATAATATACTTTTTATATTAATATAAGTGAGATATATAAAAGTTAGTGAAACGTGAGTTTGAGTAGAGAGAAAAACTTATGTGACAGGAGAGAAAAACTTATGTGACAGTTGCAAACGTTTAAACTGTGTGAAAAAAATTATTATGGTCCCTGTAAATATTTGTTACCGGTCGTGGTCGGTGATAATCTAAAGGGCTTACTCTTTCTAGAATGTGAGAAATCACATATATAGTACAAATTATATTGCTACTTATGTCGAGTAGAAGAAGGCAAAAGATGATAAAGTCTGGCAATTCCTAAGAAGATTAGGCCTCTCAACTAAAAGATGTCTGTGTGATGGTCCAAAATGGGAGGAATGGAGTGAAGTGAAGTGGGTGGGCCATTAATCTGGAATCTTTCCTTCCTAGTCTACTTGTATTGAGCAAACGTAGCCCCCCACCCCCACCCCCAACCTACTAGATTGTGAGTTGACATATTGTGATTTTCCCTCGACTTTAAGGTAGCCATTTTTCAAGTCTGCAACCATAAGTCTCGTTCTTATTAGCTCTGGACAAAATTTCACTGATGTGGTGGATTATCTCTTTTAAAAAATATAAAAAATAAGTTTTTAATCTTGCAAAATAATAATTAAAAAAAAAAACTCTATAATGTAGTTACTATTAGGTATATGAGTGAGGAGTACGGTAGTGTACGTTAAAAATTTCCAAAATATGAAGAAAGTAAAAAAAAAACTAATCCATGTGAATGTAACTCTTTTGTGCATGACCGAAGAAGTAACATTTACTCTCATTGACTTGGGGATTATTTAAAGAGAGAGTTAAGGAGCAGGGAAATGGTCTAGAATAGAAAATTACAATAAACATGGACAAATTAAATCATTAAAAATTTATAATAATCCTTCTAAACAAATATTGAATAACGTACCTAAAAGGATCATGTCCCACATCTTGCAAATACTCTACTTTTCTTCCCTGCTGGATAAGATATTCAAATTAGTCTAATGTTTTCAATATCAAAATAAACGATCGACGTTTTTAATTAAAACTGGTTGGAATCAGTCCCTAAAACTTATTCAACTTCTTACTATCCGAGTGTAAATTAGTTGTATTACTCTCTACGGAAAAGAGGGAGAAAACTCGAGGAAAGTGAGTACGAGGAGGACGTGAGAGGGACTCAAATAAATAAAATTACTTGGAAGTTGATTCACTGTAAAAAAATGATTATAAAAAACATCACATTTCTTTATAACTTTCATGCCAAGGTAAACAAACCCAAACTACTGCATCCTACAATTCAAAGCGTCGTGGTAAAAGCCAAAGAAGAATTATACCCCTATTCTTTTTCAATTAGAGCTACATTTTACTTTATACTTAATTTACTCATAAAATTGTATGATATAAATTTAATGTAAAATCATTTAGTTGTAATTATTGATATAATCTACGTCAAAAGTAATTATAGATACATGATCTGTGATTTTAAAATTTTAATATATACATAATACAAGTTAGATCTTATGATTTCACAAATAATATAAGATAAAAAAAATGCCTTTAATCTTGAACCGGATTGACTACAATAGTTACGATTGAATATTATTATCATTTATAAGGAATACATAATAAGATAAATGATAATAAAGGTATTAAGGTACCTTATTAAATATTATACACCCTAACTAAGATTACATATACCTTTATCATTTATATTATAATAATTACGGTCTTTTCTCTCCCCTTAGTTTGTATTTCAGATCACGTCGCGAGTTATATTGATTTTGTTTATTTTAGTTTAAATTTTAATAATTATAAATTCTTACAACATGAATTATACTGTCAAAATTTAAAATATTTAAAATTAAAGTTGAAATAAATGAAGCCATTAAATTTTTTTTGGATAAAATTAAAGACTAGTAAAGAATGTGATCACCTAAGAAAATTATACATCTTCCTAGTTCTCCACTTTCCCCTAACCATAAATAAAAATGTTCAAACTAACCTATTATTACCACTAGCACTAGCTCGTTGACTTCATACCCAAGTCCACGTTCAAACTCTACGTAATTTCTTTTATTATTTATTATATATATCTCGCATGTCCTTCATCCCACATCACTCCACTCCATTTTAAACAACTTGAAAACCAAGAAGAGAAATGGCCAAACTACTGAGCCTGGTGGTCACTGTTGCACAAATAATGTCCATATTCATCATTCAACCTTCCTCGTGTTGCCCAAATGATCAAAAACAATCACTTCTCCAACTCAAATCCTCCTTTCTCAACATCTTCACCTCTTCTTTCTCATCCTCAGACATTACCCTTTTCAGCTTAAGCTCTTGGAACAGCTCCACTTCTGATTGTTGCACTTGGGATAGAGTTGTCTGCAATTCTCCCTCCTCACTTTTGAGCTCACAGAAATATGTAACAGCTCTCTATCTCAACTCCCTCCTCCCCATCCCAACAACTACTCTACAACCCATTCTTGTTAACCCCAGTATTTTCGCCCCCATTTTTCGTCTTAGATCCTTAATGCTGCTGGATATCTCCTCCAATAACATAAAAGGCAATATCCCAGTCCAAGGGTTGGCTAATCTCACCAAACTTGTTAAACTTGACATGTCACAAAACAGCTTTAATGGATCAATTCCTTCACTGCTTTTTCACTTCAAGTTTCTGCAGTATCTTGATTTGAGTGCTAATTCACTAGAGGGTGGTTTAAGTAGCCAAGTTGGCAATCTCCGAAACTTGACGACGTTGAAGTTGGATGAGAATTCTCTTGGCGGAAACATTCCCATAGAGATTGGCAATCTCACCAAGTTGAAGCATCTCTCCCTCCGCAATAACAATTTTTCTGGTGGAGTTCCTTCTTCTATTCTAAATTTAAAGGATTTGGAAGAATTGGACTTGAGAGAGAATCTTTTGTCAATGCGGATCCCAAGTGACATTGGCAAGTTGTCTAACATGTCCACTTTGGCATTGAGCAAAAACAATTTCACCGGTATAATCCCACCGTCTGTAAAGAATTTGAGCAAACTAGAAACACTTCGGTTGGAAGATAACATGCTTTCCGGAGAAATCCCATCCTGGTTATTCGATTTTAAGAGCCTACAGAATTTGTTTATCGGAGGAAACAAGATGGTTTGGAATAGCAGTGTAAAGATAGCGCCCAAGTGTATGCTATCTCAACTCTCTCTTAAATCTTTGGCGATCACAGGAGAAATTCCGGCATGGCTTTCTACACAAAAGAATCTCAGTTTTCTCGACTTGAGTAACAACCACCTCACTGGAACATTCCCACTTTGGCTTGCAGAGAGTGAAGTTGGAAGTATTATCCTGTCCGATAATAAGCTTACTGGTTCCATCCCCTCTCGCCTTTTTCAGTCACTGAGTTTATCAATTTTGGCTTTGTCAAGGAACAATTTTTCAGGGGAGTTGCCCAAAAATATTGGTGAGGCTAATGAGATCATGATTCTTATGTTGGCTGGAAACAATTTTTCGGGGCCAATTCCAAAATCCATAGCAGATATTTATCGACTTCTGCTACTGGATTTATCAAGAAACAGATTCTCTGGCAACACATTCCCAGTTTTTGATCCTGATGGTTTACTTGCTTATGTTGATTTCTCCTCCAATGAATTATCGGGAGAGATTCCTGCGACATTTTGCAGTGGAACCAAGATTCTTGCACTTGAGAATAATAAATTTTCTGGCAACTTGCCTAAGAATCTTTCAAATATGAATCAGCTAGAACATCTTGATCTCCATGACAACAACATCACAGGCGAAATCCCAGAATCTCTCTCCCAAATCTCAACCCTTCAAATTCTGAATCTAAGAAACAACTCCCTCCGCGGTACAATACCATCCCAAATAATTTCTAACCTCAGTAGCCTCCGAATTCTTGACCTCTCAACCAACAACCTTGATGGAAGTATACCCCCAGAGTTGGGGAATCTGAATGGAATGATTGGAACACCCGACACATTTTCATTAATCACCGAAATGTTCACATTCTCAATCGAGTTCAATGATTTGATGGTGAACTGGAAAAGGTCTATACAAGGTCTCTCAAGTCATAACCTTGACATATACTCTTTGCTGGACTTGTCAGACAACCAATTTTCAGGTGATATTCCAGCTTCATTAGGTAATCTTAAGGGACTTAAGCTACTCAACATCTCCTTCAACAGATTCTCTGGGAATATACCTGAAAGTTTTGGAGATCTAGAGAGTATAGAGACCTTGGACTTATCACACAATGATATTGCTGGTTCAATACCACAATCATTAGCAAGGCTAGATGAACTCTCTATATTGGATGTGAGCAGCAACAAGCTGAGCGGAAAAATCCCGGACGGTGGACAGATGAACACAATGAATGATCTCAACTATTATGCTAATAACAGTGGGCTGTGTGGAATGCAAATTCAGGTGCCATGTCCAGAAGATGTGCCACCACCAGAGGCACAACAAGAGAGTGGGAATGATGAAAAAGAGACATGGTTCGTGTGGGAAGGAGTGTGGATTGGATTCCCACTTGGCTTTTTTCTAACGATACTGGTGGTATATGTTAGTGGGTATTTTTTTGTAACACCACAACCACGCCGCCGCCGCAACTTCAGGAACAGGCGGAGGATGACAAACTAGAACGTAAAAGGTAGTTATGTAATATATCAACTCTTTCAACTTTCACATTGTAAATACGAAATTAGTTAAAAATAAAAAAAATATGTGGTGTACTACAATTTTCTTATCTAAGATTTGCAAAAGAAGCTCTCTCTCTCTTCATACACACACATACACTAATTAAATCTTTATTGCTGAGTCAGTTTTAAGAACTTCAACAACTTGATCTACAATATATCTAATTTTGCATAAGCCATGGGGTCCCATTTCCACTGATTGTTATAATAGTCTGATAACTGATGTTAATTACAAGGTCCAAAGCCTTAATATATAGAGATAGTTGCTGGTATGCAGTAAACAAGTTTACAAGACATAAAACAGGTTTTCAGACCAAGCTAATCCACCTAAACACACTCACAGAATTATCCACCAATACCAGATAGTCAAACATCTGCCCTTTTTGAAATTATTGAACAAAATGAAATACCAAGTTTCTTACAAGTCAAAATCATTCAAGCATAATTTAGTTTTCACACTAGACCAGATTAGCAAAGTAGTTTGATGAACATTGAAAATAAAAATATAGAATTATTTGGTATAAGAAAATATTGGGACAGTAGCAGTGAAGGACAAGGGGAGCATTATCAACAAAAGGGTGCGGTTAGTTTAGTTTTGTGCACAGTTAGCATATCATATTTCTGCCAACCTAGCTGAGTAGACCAATAATAACATTTGCTAGTTGGTGGGCATTATACTCCCTCCAGTCAGCGTCAGCCTTATACACAGAGGATCATAAGCTCACACCATCTTGAGGTCAACATGTAAAACAAAAACTACTTTCGACATTACAAAAAATTATGAAAGTTTTCATAGTCTTTCAATTCGTATAATTGAATTTTTCTTTTTTTAAACATTACAGGAAAAAAAAATGAAGAATGAACCTGCGTTCTGCACAGCCATTTTCCTTTTTTTACCATTAGCATTGACGCAATTATTTAGCTTATTATGATATTGAATATGGACTAGTTACCGCAAGCCTTTTATTGTGGGAAAGAGAGAATAATTGGAGACATAATACATAGTATATATATGAGTTGTGGATTTGTGTTTGTCTGTACTATGTAGTGAATTATTACATAACCCCAAAACTATGATCTGTAACCTACAGAGAATTGGGACCCCCTTATCTTTTATTTTTCTTTTCTCGGCTAGGGTAGATGTAGATGTTTCACAAATAATGGTTGAGAGATGAAATGGTTTGACCATAGTTGAGAATCCTTTAAAGGAAAGGAATCCATATATATTGAGTTATAAGAATTACACTACTACAGAAGCATATCACTAGAACAAAAAAAATATGCCTATAATTCAACTGTAGTTTGTTATTAATGGAAGAATTTAAGATGAGATTATATAGAAACAACAGATTCATATTCTAACAAATAAAGGCACAAAGGTACCCGGTTAAATCATATCCTCATATAATTTCCTATTTATGATCAAGCGAGACAGCAGCTTCAAATGAGAATGGAATCGACAGCAGATCTTTAGCTTCGAGTGCAGCTCTTTTTGATATCCGATGCAATTGTAGTGGTATATAGAAGCCCCTCACTTTCTCATCATCATGCTTAACATATGAATTGGCAGAGAACGCTGATTTGCAGCATCAGAGAATAACACAGACACAACCTCTACTGTCTTCGTCATAGTCACTGTCCCATGTTTCACTGTTGCAAAAATAACAGCACATGAGACAAGTGTCAGAATACACTTATAAGATGCTAACTCAGGTATATGGATGGAGAGAAGCTTCAGAATAAGAATGAAAATAATTTTTTGAAAGTGCATCAGTATATTCACTACATTTTAATTCAACTCACATAGATTTAGTGACAGACTGATCTAGCATCAGGTTTGTGTGAACAGAATAGACAAGTGTGAAAGGACAAAAATAACTGAGATGAGAAGAAATAATATATATATATATATATATATATATATATATATATATATATATATATATGTCTTATTCCTCATTTCCTCCTACTTTTCATGGAATGTAAGTAGTAAAGTTTACTCAGGATAGAAATGATTCATGCCACTCTTCAGTCTTCTCCAACACCATCCCCTAATACTCCTTAACCCCTCACATCTGCTTTATTGCGTGCTCTTCATCAAATTCATTCACTGTCCAATTTAACGCAACTATTCAAGCAATCCAGATGTAACATAGTTTTCGTCTAATTGCTTTCAAAGACTTCTTTGCTTTTCCAAGGGCAAGAAGAAAATTGACAATGCTTTATATGAATTAAAAGCTAGCATAGTACTATATTTTCTCTGTTGCCTCCAATCTATTCATATCAAATTGCAAAGTTTATGTACTAGAATATCAGCTTGAAGTACCCACATCTTGATTTATTAAACATCATCTTATTCTTTTAAACTTTACAGCATGATATATAAGATTTATCTGAACCCAATGTTGCTTTTCACCAAAGAAGATGTTCTTTTTATCTTCTATATTGAAACCGACTCGTCTCCTTGTTACACTTTCCAAGTCCCCACTTTATTTTCGAACATATTGTAATAATTTATCTCAACAATGACTGCAAGCCCACAATAGGAGAATTTCTTGCTACAACACATAATCAGGGAAAAGCAATATTCTGTCTTCTGTTGACATCCTTTGTTCTCCAAATTCTGTTGCAGATTTTAGTTTTTCTGTATATCTACCTTGTATATTCTTGAATAAATATGTATTTAATTACTAAACTAAGAAACCTATCATGGGAATCAGTAATGTGAAAGGACAGGTCCAATGATGGAATAATGTGTTCACATGCTTTGTTAGAATATGAGAAGCATATTTGTCAACTTCACATGCCGCACAGGTTGTAACCTTATTGAGCTTTATGTATGTGAAAGTAATTGATGGGACTTGTATTCATCTTTCTGTAATTTTCCATTCGTTCTCCCGGTACTGGGAAGACAACTTTCTAGAGGCAAGGAAAAATAGGATCCTGAACTCGATGATTTATGAAGAAATATTACCTGGTTTCCAAAGGTCAATTTATTAAATTACACTACCCAATGATGCTCAGTAATTTGGCACCAGTCTTTAATCCCAAGCATGTCATGTAGAACAACTTATATTTTCTGCTACCCATTCAAGAAAAAGTTGAAACTAATATAGTTTTGAGTTTTGACTAGCAGAAAACGTGTTAAATAAATATAAAAAGCTTAAATTGAGTTATTTATAGTTTTGCTAACAGAAGTTTCTCCATTTAATGAAGCATGTTCTCCTACTTTTCCATTATCAGTCTTACATTATAAGTGTATTACAACTTTCAACAAAGTTTTCAGAGACATAACAAAACTTTCTTCCTACTTCTCAAATATCATTTTTCTGTCTAATCGATTTCGCATATCTGTGTTTCTCCTTCTCACTCCTGTCAGCCTAGTAGTCAGTTGATTTGGCTCCTATAGTTTACTAATTGGTGATTTTCCAGCTAATTTATTGAGCTGATATGGAGATGGCTAAATTTCAACAGCCAATTTTTTCCCTCCGCAAAAGAAATGGGAAAAAATCTAAACTTGAGATTATCAATTCCTTAAATCATTTCTTTAAAGCAGTGCACAGATGCCAAATTTCATTCGTTAGTTTTAGCATAAACTTACTGTGTTTGACTTCTAATATCAATAATGGAGTGAAAAATTACAACTTAAACTATAACTGCATAAAAAGATTTAGTCTTTCTAGAAGAAAATCTTTATAATACAGGCAAAGAATGATAATCAAACGATAGAGATTTTGAGAGAGAGAGAGAGAGAGAGAGAGTCCAGACCTTGATTCAAACTCTTTGATCTGGGCAAGTTCTTTTCCTAAATTATCAATCCATTGGACTCTCTTCGTTTCGACCTCACCGGATTCATCAGAGGAAGAAGCCTTCTTGTTCCTCCTCCTCATACAACTCCTGAGAGCATTATTATCATAATCATCAGCAGTGGCTTGTTCCAGCTTCTTCACATTATCGTCGTCGCCGTCGTCCTTCACCTCCTTAGTTGTCTCACTTTTCGATAAATGATCGGAGGAGTAGTTGTTAGAAACAGGCTCAACTGTCAAGGAAAGAACATGTGGGGAATTATCCAATTTCAATGGTCCAGAAGTGTAGAGATGAGTAGCAGCAGAGGGTTTGCAGAAACAAATGAAGGAAGGACAATGGATCTTGCAAAACAAAACCCTCATGAAAATGCTCTTCATTAACAACAACTATTCATCTTCCACCTCCACAAAACTACTCCATTATCTTCAACAAACAAACCTCAACTCCACAATCACTATTGCAAGCCCTCGTTCAATTCATTACAAACACTGTTCAATTTCCACCTACAACCTATATTACAACCCCAAATTTAAATCTTGAAAAACTGGAGAAAGCACAATTTTGAATCAGATAAATCAAATGGGCTATTCAGAAACAATTAGCTTTGACTTGTTGGAGGTTACTGATGATGAGACCCAAATCAAAGAGAAATGGGTATTCTCTCTCTCTCTCCCAACAAAACAAAACTCTAAATATCAACAAATTTCTTAATCACACGAGTTATACTACTTCAGATAAGACACATTTTGTTTCTATAATCTTCTCCATGAGAGAGAGAGAGAGAGAGAGAGAGAGAGAGTAGGGGTGGGAGAGAAAAAAATATTCTCTTATCAGAAATGACTAGTCTACCCTCTCTCAGGATGTTGATGGAATGATCAGCATCAATCAATATGGAATTCGGAACGGAAAAAAAGAGAATTCTTTGTAATCAAAACTGAGATTTGAAAGAAATAACAAGAAGAGGCAGCAGGAGGAGGAGGAGAAAGAAAGAAGAAAGAGGGTTAGCTTAGCTGGAAAACTTAGCTACAGAAGAAAATTCAGAAAACCAACTTGATAGACACCATATATTGCTAAAATTTTCACAAAAACAAAATTAACCCAACATTCTATTTCTCCAAAAGTGGTAACTGCTGCAGCCCTTGTCTAATCTCTACTCCACAGCCCACACCCTCAGTTATTGCAAAAATAGTAACTCCCATATATATACACACACGCACGTATACTATACTGCCCTTCTACATTTACTTTTTTGCAATATTGAAACTACCGTTTTTTTCCTTCGGCAAAGGATTAGGTAGTTAAACTTTAAAAAATATTAATTCACGAATTTAATATAATTTTAATTTTTGACTATTCTATTAGATTTAATACATGGTCATTATTTTTTTAATGATATGATATATCACTTTTAAAATTTAGATTACTGAACTTTTTAAAAAAAAATCATTTGATCATTAAAATTATTATAATTTATAAAATATGTCATTCCGTCCATATATTAGTTGGCATATCATAAAAAAAAATATCATCAAAACCTAATATAAAAATACATTTAATGGTTAATGCTGATATGTAACAAAAACTAGAAATAGTAAAAAAATTATTTATTACTATGATATTTTAAAAAGAAAAAATCTTTAAAAAACCAAAACAAAATAGTCACTTTATATCTAAGCTTAAAGTTATTAGGCAATCAACCAAAGAAAAAAAAAAGAAAAAATATTAAATAAATAAAAATAAAATGATTGATTGCGAGAAATTTAGTCAATTAATTAATTTTTCTAATTCTACAATTATTTATTATAGTAATATATCAAATTAACTAAATTAATACTAAAATACTAATTGTACAAATAAATAAACAAACAGATTGCTAGCTAACAATTAGAGGAATCTAGTTAAATAATTAAAACTAAATTACTAATATATATTAAAAAAACTTAAATATAAAATATTAAGTTGAGTATATATATATATGGAGGCCAATTCATGGTTAACGTTAGTTACGGAGATTTTCGTAGTTAAACACATTTATAACCGTTGATCGGATAATTTAACGATAAACATCAAACAACAACAAAACAAAAAAAAAAGGTTTTTCTGCCAGTAATACTGGCGGAAATCTTTAAAAAAAATATTTTCCCCAGTGTTATTAGCGAAAGGCTTTTAACTTTAACTCTTTAGTTTTTTTCACTTTCCGCTACTAATATATTATGAAGTTTTGATTATATTAGATTTCTTGTAAAAAGTAGGTGATATATATGTGTATTATTCAAATAATTTTATTATTTTTATAAATAACTTTTATTTTTGTCAACAATATTTTAGCTCTTTTATATTTTTGCTTATTTTAAAGTTGATTTCTATAATTATAATGTTAGATATAATGTCAATTTCATTATGATTCTTTAACTAATTTATCTTGTTTAAATATCATAATAGAATATTTTTTATTTTTTAATTATTTAATAAATTATAGACGGAATGATTTATTTATAAATTATAATAAGTTCAATGATGAAATAATTTTATTTTTAAAAGTCCAATGACCTAAACTTTAAAAGTGATATGTTATATCATTAAAAAAATAACGATCGTCTATTAAATCTAACAGAATGATTAAAAATTAAAATTATATTTAATTTAATGAGCGAATTAATATTTTTTAAAGTTTAGTGGCCTAAATCTTTTTGCCTTTTTTTCTTCCAACCACCATGTAATTCAAATTCTTGCTTCTGCTGATATTTCTAACAAACACCAAACTATATTCTTATTTTTAAACCTTTAACCTCTGCACAATACTAGAGTCGTTAACAAAATTGGTGAAATTAGAAGCTAAAGTATGTAGATGCCAAATTTTAGTAATATACGAATATATGATACTAGTTGGAACTTGTACTAATTGAAAGCATAAAACCAACTTATATATATGCTCACTTGCTTTCAAAAAAAAAAAGAGCTGTATTGGAGTATATTTGTATTAAAATTGTAAACTCTTAAAATATGTACCGTAATATAAATTTTATAAAAATTTAAAATAAACAGAATTTATTGCTTTTTGGAATTTTCCCGTATCATGATATAAATTTTTGTAGAAATCAAAATGAATGAAATATATGGAGTTTCGCAAATGTACGGGTGTTGACTCTTTTTTCACGAGCAAAGCAAATATATTTCTTTTGCCGTAATTTTACATTACAGATATAATTCAATTTAGTTTCTTTTGGCAATATAATATACTTCAACTAATTATAGTTTGCCAGCTGCCACTCTACCTAGTGGTCACGTTAGATTGTTGGTGACGTGGTCAACTTTTACCTACCTTTGTTTTTTACTTTATTATTCATATCATAATACTAGTACGGATGTAAATTTTTTAGGTGCATAATAATCTTTTTAATTACATAGATGACTTAAGAGTGGAGAGCTCAACAGGGAAATGCCTTTGAACCAATTTCTCCTGTTTTTTTTTCTTTTTTAGTTATAAAGTAAATTATTATTTAGAATTCACGCATTCGTGCACGCATTCATAACAATTGTAGTCTCAACTCATTTACTTTTGAAAATAGGTGATCATACAAATATTTTAGACACATGTCAGTCAACTAATTTCTCTTGTTTAAAACCCAAAAAGAAAAATGTCTTAAAAACCAAGTTAAAAAAATGTTATAAATGAAAAGAGGAAATGATTTATGTTGAGATCTTTCCTTTTACGTGGTAAAGTGTTTGTGGTATGTGCCATGTTCAAGACTCAAGAGGTACCTTAATCATTGTTAGTAATCAAGGCATCTTAGTTGTCTCATTTCTGTGCTTCTGATTACTTACTCTAAAGAATGATATATATATAGTATTAACATAGGTATAGCATGGTTAATAATTATTATCATGCAAGTGCTAATGCTAAAGCAAACATTTCAAATTTTATAAGATTGTTTTGATTTCTTCATTCCAACTTGGGAATAAGTTAATTAGGATTATGCTAATCCCAAATCTTGTTATCTTCTTATTCTTCTTTTCCCTTGTCTAGTGGGAATCTAATTAATTACTTCTACTTGTCTTTTCCTTGATGGAAGGCAAATCTGCAGGATGCTTTTGCATAAACTTTTCTTTGTGGCCTATTATTATTTTTTTCTTCTTTCATTTTTGGGATAGATATAGAATATCATGACTATGTCCCTCCAACTTTAGTTTTATAGTCTCTATCATTTACAATTATTTGCTCAAGAACATGCAACATATAACAAACATTAATTACACGTCGAGCATGCTATCGTAGAGCTTTTCTCCTTTATCAAAATCCAGTTCAAAAATTGGAAAATTATGTACTGAGAGTTGCACGTACAACCTATAATATATAGAAATGTTTATAATAATAGAACTTTTAACTGTAAAAGTCTGTAAGGTTTGTTCACTAGAAGTTTATAAAATCTTAGAAATGTACAGTTTATTGTAACCGGCTGTAACTTTGTAATGGTTATATTTTATGTAATATTTATTTAAATTCAAATTATGTCATATAAATAAGGAAATTGTGAGTATTTTCTCAATTCTAAAATTAGATATATATTTTTCATTTTTGGTTGTTCAAAAATAAAATTGTACATAAAATGGTTACATGATGCCATGGAAGGATCTACTCCTATTTCGGCTCTTATATATATGTTGTTACTATGATAACAATAGAGATTTTCTTGTAGCGTTAAGGTGTGAATCCGTAACAAGGCCCGAAAGACTTAGATTCTTTGTTCAACGTATAGAGCTTGCACAGTAACAAGGTTAGAAAGCTACGGGTGGGTTGATCTGAGTCGCCTCCGTTTTCTTGTTTCTGGCTTGGAAAGATAAAATGATAACCTATTTAACTTGAAATCCCTCGAGGGATTAGAGAATGACTCTTGCCCCGCACCTCTCCTCCATAGAGGACCCATCAACGTAAAGCTTCCAAGTAGGGTGGCTCGGGAGGGGATGAGCATCATGTGTCTCTGTAGGGATTGGCAACGTGTCTCCCTCAACCTCAGAGAAGGTATATTTTGTTATGAAGTCTGAGAGAACTTGTGCTTTTATTGCCAGTCGTGGACGGTACTCAATGTTGAATTGGCTGAGCTCGACAATCCACATCACCAGCCGTCCTGAGATTTTTGGCTTGTCCCCCCCCCCCCCCCCCCCCCCCCCCCCACCTCGTGTGCATTCTTTTGTTGTCAAGGATGGTTCGAGTATCCTCCTTGTGAGCTTTGATGTCGTTGGGATCTCCCTAGCAACCTTGGAATGGGACGTAGTCGGTCGATGATTCTTAGCTCATTTATTTGTGGGGTGCGGGGTCGACAGGTTCGTCACGTTGTGGTCTCCGCCATGGTGGGCAGAGGAGTCCACAACTTCTTCTACCAAGCCTTCCACACTTTCACTATGTGCATGGGTCTTACCGCATGACCCGGTCTTGGAAACCATGGTGTATATATGGTGTTTGTTTATGGTAGAAAGGTAGAAGTAAAGAAAAAATGGCTAAGTAGTGAGATTGGTTCACTTACGCACTAGAGGCTCTCCTTGTAGTATCAAATATTAAGGCGTGAATCTGTAACAAGAGCAAGAAGACTTGGATTCTTTGGTCAACGTATAGAATCTACACAATAATAAGGTTGGAGAGTCACAAGTGGGCTGACCCGAGGCGCCTCCTGTGCAAGAATGAGTAAACTGGTGGATGATTCTAATGAGATATTGAGTTTAGATAGAGAAAATATCATTATCATTGAAGGTATTATGGTATGTTATCTATAGAAAGAGAGACATGTGTCTTGCATGTGCATGGGGGTTCCCAAGATGGGTTGATAATACCTAGCACATGTAGGATGTGATAAGTAAGGTATCTTATCTCCAAAAAGAGAAGTTACATTTATGTACCATCTATACTGACCAATGTGGTTGTGGCACTGGGGTGTTCCATATCACTATCTTCTGAGATGTTGAATGTCTTCAAGTCTTTGAGATCAAGTTCGAGACCTGACATTTGTGAATGAGGGGTCACAGGTCGGGCATGTGGTCCTAAGTCCATCGTGTAACTTGGGTTATTTCTCTTTTCATCCCTCCTTTTGGTAGAGATAATAACACTATTATCAAGAGCTATTTTAGTTCTTTCTCGAAAAGACATTAAAAAAGAATTAGCCTATTTCACGGTGTCTCAATTAAATTATATGATATTAGCTCTAAAAAATTGGATAAACAAATTAAAAAAAAACTTTTATATTTTAATACTAAAATAACGTAAAATACCCAATATATCATCATCACTACTACCTCTGCCACTTAGATTAATGTTACCGTAACTGTAGCATCACGACCGATCTCACTTTTATTACGAAGTAGTAGGTTACTAGTGCTATTCCAGTCTACACTAAGCTATAAGAGTGTATTATCGTACAATTTCACATTTGTGATACACATAATGTATCTCATATGCTACACATTAAAAAATTTCTGCGCAAATGAAAAGTTCAAAATTTGAATGTATAGATCTTAAATTGAAGGCTTAATGGAGTAGGTTATTGCTTTAGATCATTCACACCAAAATCTTTTAACAGTTTTTTTTATTTTATAGAATGTTACACAAGTATCTCTATTATACATATTAGAGATATTCGAATAGTAGATCATTTAATGTAGAAATTCATTGTTCAAATCTAAGAGATTCTATACTTTAGGGATACTGGTGTAGAAATTATTTTTAGAGTTTGAATTTTTACCACTTAAAATAGAGATTATACAAAATATAGGAAAACGGGTGTGAGAACTCTTATATCAGCCGGAAAAGTAATTTCTTAGTAGATATCGTTTAACATATATGATTCCCAATCCTATGTCTAGCTCTCATTCGTGTCACTTGTAGTAGAGCTGTAAGTTAACATGTTTCTGAACTATTCGTAAACATGTTTTGGTTTGGTTGATCAATGTTGAATATTCAATTATTCGACCAACATATTTGCATACACTCTAGTTCGACTCGACAATGTTCGTGAACTGTTCAAATTTGGTTCAGTTAGACAAGGATCAGTTCAATTTGCGAACAATTTGAGTTTGATTGTTTTTTATAAATATGTATATTAGAAACTTTTGTGTTATATTATTATGTATGCGAGTCAACTACGTGTTTATGAACAAATTTATGCACTTGAATTTTATGTTCGCGAATAATTTTAAATCTACGAATGATTTGATGTTCTATAATATATATGTATTCGTCAGTATGATATATGTTAAAGATGTTCAACATGTTGGATCTATGTTCCCGATTACTAAATATATGATCAGAGATTGAGCTCTTCAATGATCAGAGATGGAGCTCTTCAATGGCCCAAGCGTGCCAAGGCCACCTGAGTTTTGAGAAAAACTCTATAGATGATATTTGGTGCAAGTTAAATTAACTTTGTGGCCATTTAAAAATCTATTTATTTTTACTTAATTTGAAATATATTTAGTTTATTATTCTATTATCTCAAGTTTTGAGTAGCACTAACACCAAAAGTATTCATTTTTATTACCACTTTTCTTGCAATTTGATTAGTATCCATTTAATACTAATTCTAATCATAATGTAATATATTTTAGATAAATAATATATTGAGCATTTGTTATGAGAATAAAATATTTCATAAAAATTACACATCATATGTACGTGCTAAAATTCAAAGCCCGATTACTATTTGAGTGTGGAATCAAATGTGAGTAATTAAAATTCAAACTGTGTTGAATTTGAGCATAATTTTTGAAAAATGATTCAATTTTGATAAGAATAGAAATAAGAATTTTATCTTTCAAATAAAATATGAATAAATAGCTGGTGCTTAACTCGTGTTCAGAATCTCGTGTTGGAATTATTTGGGAAAAATAATATATTCGAAATGGCTTAATAAAATTAAAGAAAGTTGAAATCCGAGACACGTGTAAACACGCTTTCCTTAAAACAGTTTAGTCCCCTCACTGGGTGCTTCAGAGGATTGAAGGACTATTATTTCCCAAGATACAACGGATTACGGAGATCGGACTTGGCACAAAGTTTGTCTTCCGGCGAACAGTACTAGAAACTGTAATAAACACTTGAATGAATGAGAAATTAAAACAGGGCTGGAAGATTATATATTTTTCGTGTTTTATTCTGCTGGAATGAGCCTCAATTTATAGGAAAGGGAGAACCGTTCAGTCAGACCACGTTTCCATAATGACACGTTCCTAAACTGTAGAGTTACAGGGCACGTTCACAACCGTCGAGTTACATGGACACGTTCACTAGTCCCTGACGAGCTTAGTCTCCGACAGTACAAAACTTAGTCCCTGACGAGCTTAGTCTCCGACAGTACAAAACTAGTCCCTGATGAGCTTAGTCTCCGACAGTAAAAAACTTAGTCTCTGACGAGTGTAGTCTCCGACAGTAAAAAACTAGTCCCTGACGACTTAATACCGAAAACTAGCAAAAGGTTGGGTTGATCAGGCCCACCAATTTTGATCCAGCATTCGTGTCCGCGGGTCGCGCCAACTTGCCCTTTGGAAATCCTTGGATTTGCACCCCCCTGTGCGCACACGTGGAGGATGGAGCATAACATGGCCAACCAATTTTACTAGTTAGCTTGCTTTCCCATATAAAAGGTAAGCAACAAACCTTCCAAATTTCAATGTGGGACAAAGTTCTTTTTACTTAACTCATCTTTCCATCTTCCATTCCAAATGAAAAAATAATTTTCATTCAAATTCTCACTAACTTCCAACAATCCCCCACATGAATGAGATATTGTCTAGGTTAAAGTGTTCATTAATTGATACCTGCATAGAGAAAGTAGGTATTACCCTTTGAACTTCCCCCTTGTAAAGTATGCTTGCTTTACCAGCTGTCCAGTAGACATGATGTCTTTGAATTGTCCATCTATTACAGTAAAGAGGCCCATATACAGTACACAGGAACCATTTCTATGGCATTCTGTTCTCATAATTTGGTCCATTGCGGCCATGGAACCCCCTTTGTTTTGCAAGAGTTGTTAAAGAACTAAGCCTTCTAGTTCTCCTTTGAAGCGGCCCCACTTCTCTCTCACATAGGTGACTGCCTAAATCCAGAGTAAACACGATACTCTCTTGGTAATCATTAAAGCACATAGTGCTAACCTTACCATTTTTTATCACTGTTTCTTGACAGGAATGAGTTGAGGTTACCCCCACAGTGATCACACTAAATCGAACAATTAGGTTGTCCCTTTGAACCTAGATCTTGGGATCTCCAGTCAACTAGGTTGGGTTTTCCTTCGTAAAACTTTTAACATTTCATAGGCTTAACACCCATTCATTTGGTCAATCTCTCAACTGTTTCTTTGTTCAATGCTTTGGTTAGCAGATCCGTAATATTCTCTTTTGACTTAACATAGTCAATTGAGATAACTCCAGTTGAGATTAATTGTCTAATGGTATTATGTCGACGATGATTATGTCTTGACTTACCATTATACATAGTACTTTACGCTCTACCAATAGTAGGCTGACTATCGTAGTGAATGCTAATAGGCGCCACAGGTTTACCCCAATTTGGAATATCTTCCAAAAAATGGCGTAACCATTCAGCCTCCTCACCACACTTATCTAGAGCAATAAACTCCGACTCCATTGTGGATCTGGCTATCACAGTCTGTTTAGCATACCTCCACGATACTGCACCTCCAGCTAGTGTGAACACATAACCACTAGTGCAGTTTGATTCCTTTATATCAGATATCCAATTAGCATCCGTGTAGCCTTCTAGTACAACAGGATATCTGGTATAATATAATCCGTAGTCACGAGTATATCTTAAGTATCGTAATACTCTAGTTATAGCAGTCCAATGCTCAGTACTAGGATTACTTGTTGTTAGAGATAAAATGATGATGATGATGATTATGTAATAAATTGTGCAACTGTAAATACTTAAGGTATTTTAAACCTTAAGATCAGCACAAGTTTCGTATCCACTGATGATAAGTTTATTCATCAGTGGATAGTTAATGAACTTCACAAAACAAGTCAGAAAACAGGAACATTCAAAGGACTTGAACAAAGTGAAGGAGAATGTCTGATGCTACTTGTAAGCAAACGAAGTATTCCGCACATCAGAAGTTCCAAATTAAAGTTACGTTGATTAAGTATCATCAGGGGAACCCATCAGTGGGAACTCATCAGGGGGAACCCATCAGTGGGAACCCATCAGTGGGAACCCATCAGGGGGAACCCATCAGGGGAACCCATCAGTGGGAACCCATTAGGGGAACCTATCAGGGGAACCCATCAGTGGGAACCCATTAGGGGAACCTATCAAGGGAACCTATCAGGGTATGACGAGGGCAGATCAATCCGTCAGTGAAACACTTCGGGACATATCAGTGTCAGGGAAACCCATCAGTATAACCTGTCAGGGAGAATTACCAACATGACATCAGTGGAATCCATCAGTGTATGCCGTCAGCTAAAACCATCAGGGTCAAGAAGCACTGAGTATAACTCAAGTGAAGGACGAAGCCCTGATTCAGTCAATAACCATCAGGGGATCCAGAAGCACTGATCAAAGTCCGTCAGGGCTAGCAGTCAGTGGATCGTTGTGACAGCATACATCCGTCATCAGTTCTTACACGGAAATCAACGTAACGTGTTACAGAAGCAAGAAATATTAACTGGAAAGATATTTCTTGAAGTTTGTTAATGGTCCAATGAGAACTCTCACGCATTAAATGCACACAGATCAGGGGAAGAAAAGCAGCAACAAAGTTTGTAGCAGTCTGACACATAAAGTTTAGATGTGACATACTTGCGGCTAATTTGAGAAGAAAAGCACGTCACAAGAACGTGATTTCAACCCACTGATTAATATATAAGCAACGGAGCTCTCATTACACAGATAACGATTGATTGAATCCATCCAACAGATCAAACAAGCATTGAAGCACAAAACACTAGAGAGAAGCTTTGCAATAGATCTTGAGAGAGATATTTCAAAGAATATTAGAAGCTAGTGAGTGTGAGAAGCTGTGAACCTTATTCACAGAATTTGTAGCTGTAAATCACATTTGTGATTATACAGATTTCCAGAAAAACCTCGAGTTATAATATAACTATTTTAACTTGAATCTGTGTGCTCATTCCATATAGTTTTTCTGGTTGTTCGACTGTTTTCATTAAGCCATATAAAGTTTTTAAGTGCAAAAAGTTTCAGGTGTTTGTATTCAACCCCCCCTCTACAAACGTTTGTGCTAATATTGCACTAACACTTGTGTAGGAGCTCAACTTGCTTACCACGAAAGCAAGATCGGGACGTGTGCAACTCATTAGATACATCAAACTCCCAATAATGCGTGAGAATTCCACTTGGGAAATACCATCAGCAATATTCCTTATTAAATGGAAATTAGCATCTAATGGTGTTCTTGCAACACATGGATCATCCTTGTTGAACTTATCAAGAATTTTGTCCACATAATGAGCCTAACTTAAAACTATACCATCTGCGGTTCTAAGAATTTTAATTCCTAATATCACATCCGCAAGACCCATGTCTTTCATGTCAAATTTGGAATTCAACATATCCTTTGTAGACTTGACCAACTTGTCAGAGCTACCAACAATGAGTATATCATCTACATATAGACATAAAATGACATAATCGCTTTCAGTCTTTTTGACATAAACGTATTTGTCACACTCATTGATTTTGAATTCATTAGTGATCATTGTATAGTCAAATTTTTCATGCAACTTCTTTGGAGCTTGTTTAAGACCATACAATGATTTAACTAGCTTACAAACTTTCTTCCCGGTCCCTGGAGCTCTAAAGCCCTTGGGTTGCTCCATGTAGATTTCTTCATCTAACTCTCCATTTAAGAAAGCTGTTTTCACATCCATTTGATGGACTTCCAAATTCTTCAAGGCTGCAATAGCAAGAATCAACCTTATAGAATTTATTCTCGACACGGGAGAGTACGTATCAAAGTAGACTAAGCCTTTGCGTTGCTTATACCCTTTAATTACAAGTCTTGCCTTGTATTTATCAATGGAACCATCTGGTTTCATTTTCCTCTTGAAAATCCACTTAGACTCTAATGGTTTATTCCCAGGAGGGAGATCGACCAACTCTCAAGTGTGATTCTGCAAGATGGAATCAATTTCACTTTTTATGGCTTCTTGCCACATAGGTCCCTCAGTGGAACTCACTGCCTCAGCATAGGTCAGTGGCTCCTTCTTCAACAGGTAGGTTTCAAAGTCATCACCAAATGATTTTTCCACTCTTGCTCGTTTGCTACATCTCAATTCAATTTCTTGAACTTCAGTGTGATCTTGAATTTCTTCATTAGTCCGTTTAACTGAACTAGATCCACTGTTAGACTTGCATGAAAAAACATTTTCAAAGAAAGATGCATTCCTTGATTCCATTATCGTATTCTTATGTATATCTGGTATTGTCGAATGATACACGAGAAAACGATAAGCACTACTATTATGTGCATACCCGATGAAGATACAGTCCACTGTTCTAGAACCAATCTTAACTGTCTTAGGTGCTGGAACAGCAACCTTAGCAAGACACCCCCACACTCGCAAGTATTTGTAGGATGGTCTCGTTCCTCTCCATAGTTCATACGGAGTCTTGTTCTCCTTTTTCCGGGGTACCCTATTTAAAAGGTAATTGCTTGACAAGATAGCTTATCCCCACATATTTGGAGGTAAGCTGGAACTAAGTAACATTGCATTCATCATTTCTTTTAAAGTGCGATTTTTTCGTTCAGGAATCCCGTTAGATTGTGGAGAATAAGGTGCCATTACTTCATGAATAATTCCATGTTTCGCACAGAAGTCACCAATCGGTGCCTCATACTCGTCACATCTATCGTTCCTCAATCGTTTGATCATTTTACCAAGTTGGTTCTCAACCTCGGTTTTATAGTGAATAAACTTTTCTAAGGCTTCATCTTTGCTTTTCATCAAATATATATAGCAATATTTTGTGCTATCATCGATGAAGGTGATAAAATATCTATTACCACCACGTGTTTGAATCATCTTCAAATCACAAACATCACTATGAATTAATTTAAGCGATTCAGTGCTTCTCATTATAGATGGGAACGGCAACTTGGTTAATTTTGCTTCAACACACGCTTCGCATTTGTTTTCTGAATTAATCTAGAATGTTGGTATATGGTTCAAGTTAATTAAACGACGAATCGAATTAAAATTAACATGACCTAATCTACCATGCCATAAATTTGAAAACTCAATCAAATAAGCAGAGGTGGTACTTTCATTAATTTTGTTGACAATAGTCATTACATTTAATTTAAACAGCCCATCAGTGGCATACCCCTTTCCTACAAACATTGCTGATTTAGACAGAATAAGCTTGTCAGACTTTATTACAATGCGAAAGCCATGTTTGTTAAGCAAAGAACCAGACACAAGGTTTTTGCAGATTTCTATCACATACAACACGTCTTGTAGTGTCAGTATCTTGCCTGAAGTCATCTTCAGCAGAACCTTTCCCTTGCCTTCAACTGTCACAACAGCAGCATTTCCCATGTACAATTTCTCACCGTTTACCGGCTCAAAAGTGGAGAAGTGGTTCCTGTTAGTGCAAACATGTCCAGAAACACCGGTGTCCATCCACCATTCTTTCGGATTGGACTCCACCATGTTTACCTCGGTAACCACAGCCACCAAGTTCAAATCATCCACATCTTTGGTGATCTCATTCAGCAAGTTGGCCTCATGTTTCTTTTTAGATGATTGACATTCATTTGACTTGTGGCCTTATTTGCCACATTTGAAACATTTGCCTTTGAATGTGGAGACCCCTCACTGGGTGTTTCAGAGGATTGAAGGACTACTGTTTTCCAAGATACAACGGATTACGGAGACCGGACTTGGCACAAAGTCTGTCTTCCGGCGAACAGTACTAGAAACTGTAATGAACACTTGAATGAATGAGAAATTAAAACAGGGCTGGAAGATTGTATATTTTTCGTGTTTTATTCTGCTGGAATGAACCTTAATTTATAGGCAAGGGAGAACCGTTCAGTCAGGGCACGTTCACAACCGTCGAGTTACAGGGCACGTTCACAACCGTCGAGTTACAGGGCACGTTCACAACCGTCGAGTTACAGGACACGTTCACAACCGTCGAGTTACAGAGACACGTTCACTAGTCTCTGACAAGCTTAGTCTTCGACAGTACAAAACTAGTCCACTAGTCCCTGACAAGCTTAGTCTTCGACAGTACAAAACTAGTTCCTGACGACTTAGTCTCCGACAGTACAAAAAATAGTCCCTGACGAGTTTAGTCTCCGACAGTACAAAAAACTAGCAAAAGTTTGGGTTGATCAGGCCCACCAATTTCGGTCCGGCATTCGTGTCCGCGGGTCTCGCCAACTTGCCCTTCGGAAATCCTTGGATTTGCACCCCTGTACGCACACGTGGAGGATGGAGCATAATATGGCCATCCAATTTTACTAATTAGCTTGCTTTCCCATATAAAAGGTAAGCAACAAACCTTCCAAATTTTAATGTGGGACAAAATTCTTTTTACTTAACTCATCTTTGCATCTTCTATTCCAAATGAAAAAACAATTCTCATCCAAATTCTCATTAACTTCCAACATCTCGGCCCACCAAAAAATTTCATCCAAATGTCGTTTCTGTATATGATATATATGATTTGATTTTCTTACGACAAGGTTCGAATGAGTTCATCTACGACCAGAGCGACCTACAAGGAAGGGTGGGATTGAAGATCGAGGAGTGGTGTGGTTGAGAGCTTATGATTATAGGAAGCCCAAAAAGATGGTTAAAGTGAAAGTCAAATGATTTTGTTAATATACAGCAATAATTAATAATGCATATGGGGTGAGGGTCGTCGATGCCAATTTCTACGCTAGCTAGGTACCTTTAATGTTTATGGTTGCTAGCTACCGCATGCATGCATGCCTGCCTGCCTGCCTGCATGCCCTTGTGTATTTGATTTCATATATTTAAATCATGTATGGATTTAAATATATAAAATACATAAAAATAAAATAATAAGAATAAAAATTCTTAAACACAAATTTTTATATTTTACAAATTTATATCACCAATAAAATTATAAAATCAATCCATCCATCCATCGACCGATCTTCTAAAAAGCTAACTAGGCCCGCGATGGTTATACTCGACAAGACTCAATTTTAGCTAAAAAGGCTCCTACTTCTCCGGTGATAAATCTAGGGCAAAAATTTTCTCCGTTTCGTTTTTCGTTCGGTGAGTTTGGAGCTGAAGTTCCAACAGATTTTTCGCCCCAAACAATTTTATCCTTCGATCCCTTCTTGCTTTGCCTTCCTTCTCTTCACCGCTATCGATTTTGTTCAGTTGACCGATTTTATTATTTACTCCGAATACTTGATTAGGCCATGTAGCAACGAAAGCTGAAACCAGACCCAACTCGGAAGAGCTTTGACCTTCGTCCAACATTGTTGGAAAGGGGTCGACTATATATCGTGCTAACGAGTCATTTATCGTTCAGTGGATTCTTAATTCGAGTCCCCTAGCGGCGACTTTTGAGGTGACAATTCTTTTTCTGCATCATGTTATCACTTGATTACCTTATACATACACAAACATCGAGTAGGTAGGAGGAGGCACTGAACTCTCAAATGAATCCGAATACTTGATGTTGGTCCAAAGTTATTTGTTTTTTTCGGTATTTCCGTTTCATGTATTAGCCCTAAAGCTAAGTACGTTGTGATAGATGAAGTTCAAACCATGGTCTTCTTCAAACTATGCTCTTAAACCTGATTTAAATTATTAGAATTTGAATTTTTGCTTAAATTTGGTTTCTCGCTCCCAAATATGAAGTTCTATTTCAACTTTTATACTCTTAATTTTTTACAAATTCTTATCACAAATAAAATTATAAAATTTTCGCCCACCCCTATAGAATACCAAATTGAACAGACGGTACTAAATTCATCCACCCCTCAATTTCTACCACGGGTCTGACTTCGAAGTTGCACAAAAATATTAGATTTTGCATTTCCACTTTAAGGATAACCTTGATTAATGTATTTTTGTGATTAGGGCCGGTAAAAAACTATTTAACTGCTAAACAAATTAAACAATGATATTTCGAGATCCGGCGTGGAAGAAAAACTATGAAAAATTAAACGACCTTTGTGATGTCTGAAAATGAATGACACAACAAATGACATGTCGATTGCAACTTTGAAGACATTTTTTTTCATATGATGAAAATAGTATAATTAAAATAGTTAACAGCTAAGTTTCCAATAGTTTATTGAATTCCTATGCATGTAGAATTTATATTATTATGTGTTGTGTGCCTACCTAGCTCAGAGGTTAGAGAAAGTATAAATAAATTGATACCAGCTGCACAGAATTATCTTTAAACACCAACAAAGAGAAGATATTCTACATTGTTATTAACATTAATAATGGTACTATGAATAACTAAACCTGACTTGAGCAAATGATTGTACGAGAGCTCTGAGCTACCCAAGGTCAAGCAAGAACAAATGCATAGCATTCCAGAGGGTACATATTCAAAAATCAATGAATAAGATACAGCTCATAAACTTAAATAATGGAATTAATATTCGAATAATCTTCTAAAATTAAAATAAAGCCAACGGAGGTGTCATATTAATGCTAATGCAACTTCACTCCGGCAGCTACATTCAATAGAGGTAGAAAACTAACAGGAGTTCATTCAGGTAGCCTGAAGAAGCCTCTTGTTTACTCCAGCTTTATAAGTAATATCTATACCGACAAAAGACCCAAAACTGTTCGTTGTAGAACATTGCTTTAGTAAATCAGTGTTCCAGAAAATGGTAAGCGACCTAGGCAACAAAGCAAATGCCTAACAGCTAACGGTTTATTGGAATTACAAGGGAGTAGTCAGTGGTAGGCAGAGATCAACCAGATCTAGATACTGGGCGGTAAAGGATTATAAAGTCTGCGCAGAGGATTGATCGGGCTAGGCTCACACTTTTAGAACAATGTAGTAAATATATAAACAAAATAAACACCGCATCAACTTTCAAACATTTAGTCCATCCCCTTCTGTGCCAGTACTTACTGCTGAATCTTGAGGACCGGAAAAGCAATAACATCACGAATACTAGCAGAGTCCGTGAGAAGCATTACCAGCCTGTCAATTCCAATTCCCTGACAATGAGATCTCTTAATCAGGATCTTGCTATAAAAAAGGTACACTATTTGCAATACAATGAAAACTAGTGGAATAATATATAATCCCTCCGGGGGCAATTTCTCAAACAAATCCACCAAAAACAATCACGACTATTAGGTGATTTTGTTCCATGTCTAACCCTAAGAGCTTGTTCGTTAACTATTTTGTTCTTATGCCTTAAAGTTAAAATCTAACTTGTTACTTAAAGTTCAAATGTATCAAAATCACAAGGTGTTTCGATAAAAAATTTACTAAAAGTCAAAAATCTAATGAAAGAAATAGCCAAAATCCAAAGGGTAACAAATACTTTTTAGATTTTGGATTAAAGTTAAAATCCAAGTTAGTAAATAAGTGGGAAGGAAAGACTCAAATTTAATTTAAGTAGCTTTTAATAAGAAATAAGTAGAAAACGAACACCCCCCTAAAAGTCATAAATTGTAATTTATAGTGATGAAATGATGATGTAAATATTATGAAATCTCAAAAACATAGTGTAAAATTTATGCAAGTACCCATGGGCGGGAGCTAGGGGTGTAAATGGGGGTACCAATATTTATAAATTATGGTCCCTCCAAAATACATTTGGGTTCCCATTTGTGACTACCTACTCCAACATGATGTAGTAAAGGTGAACAAGTATATGAAATTTGAACTTAAAAGATGTAATATTAATCAATGTGGTTGGAAATGCATCATAATATTGATAACATATGACTTCGTATATTTATTCTTATAGAAGAACGATCATAATATATTGTTGAGAAAAAGATTTTCTTGTCCCACCATACTTTTGAGACAGACTACAGCACTGTAAGCACCAATCGAAAAGTAAAATACTTTTTGCAAGAAATTGACCCAAAAACATACCCTATAAACTATTCACCTTTCAACACTATTACCCAACGCAAAAACCTTGAAACAAACTTAAAATGTGCATCGAAATGACCCAATCTTAAAAATCATGTATGGATTTAAAAGATAATTTTCGATAGTTTATAGGTTCTTTTGATACAATCTCCGTACATTTTTTATTGGTGTCGAGGGTTTTGTGTTAATATAATCATTTAGGGTTAGTGTGCAAAAATTTGAATAATTTATAGCTTTTTATGGTCAGTAACTCATTTTTTTGCTGAACAATAAATGAAAGAATCAAGTAATGGGACTCTTTTCACGAAAAGGAGGTAGCATAAGCTCAAGCAGGTCTTGACAAAGACTACAACACTATGAGATGTATTAGATTAAGCCTGTATTAATATACTTCAAATGGAATTACAAAGTTACAAACAATTCTTGGAATTTTATGGGGTTCTATAATTTGGTGCAAGTTCAACAAACACAAATGGTGTTCTTGGGTATGCAAACCTCGGTAAAATCACACATTCTGAATCCCTGTAAATTAGATATGGTTATGTTGAATCTATTCATTAGATAAATAAATAATTTTCGAAAAAGTTTATAGTCTAAGATTTTCAGGAGGAGATCCTCCAGTCAAATATTATGTAGAAACGATTATAAACATACCATTCCTGAAGCTGGAGGCATTCCATATTCAAGAGCTGTTAGAAAGTCTTCATCTAGAGTCACTTCATAGGAGTCGTCATCACTTTTCTTTGCTCCCACATCTGCAGAAGCCACTTCTGAAACTGCTGCTGCTCGCTTTTTGTTGTGTTGTCTAACTTGCTCCTCCAAGCGTCCTCTCTGCCATCATTTTACGTTTCCATTTATAATAAAGTAAACTAGAAGATACCAGAGGAGCATATAAATGCAGATAATATTCAAATTTAAAATATTTATTAATTTAAAATATTTATTAAAAAAAAATCTTGAAACATAAATCATGCACGCTCAGTAGAATCTGTAGTATGGAAATCACGGGTTGAGAAATCAAACGCTATGCAAGAATAGCAAAGCAAAAACTAGGATAATATGAGATATATGAAAGGACGGTACAAAAACATCACTTCCATAGGTGAAATTGCAAAGACAATTCAAATGATTCCAAGTAAAATTCCATGGATCTAGCATTTCCTTTTCGATCCATTTTTTCAAATGATTCCAAGTAAAATTCCATGGATCCTAGCATTTCCTTCTCAATCTATTTTTTAAAAAAATTTAGCTCATGAAGTTCTACTGAAATTATGTTTCCAAGGCCACTTCACTCTTTCAGCCTCTTGGCTTACACACAGCAAGGCCATCAGTAAAGGACGACCTAATGTCTCAACTCTCAAGATATACTAATCACCTTAGTCAAAAACCGCTGATACCAAGGAAAACCCTTATAAAGATTATATATAGAAAATTGATTCAAAATTTTAAAGTAGATGAGAATCAAAAAAAGGATTGGGATAAGGGATATATTAGATGAGAAAACTCAGAACATGAGCAAGAGGGATGATTATAAAGAGACCATATATCCATGCTCTTGAAAACTTGGAAAAGCTAGGGGGGGACAATGATAAAGAGACACCAAACATGGGTCCTCTTTCCCACTTTTCGATTTGTTCAAGAACCTGGACTGTGCTAATGTGATTACAGCAGAACATAATTGCAACCGCTAAGGCCCTCATATCATTCTTAATTTTCATGCTTATTAGCAGGAAGCATGAAAATTGTAGTGGTAGGAATCAAGTTCAAGAATCTTAGATTGTTCTAATGTGGGGCAAAACACTGATTCAACAACATAGAACTATATTTATTTTAAAAAATTCCCATTTAAAAATACCAAAAGATCAAGTTTTCTTGTTTAGGATCTTCTGGAGTTACTACTATTCAAGGAAAGACAAATATACAGATAATAACGTATAGCCAGCCAAAGACTTTAAACTTTTGTAGCAGAAAATTCACAAGCCCCTTCATTGAGTGGGAAAAACAGTAAGGGAAGAATGCATTCATATATTTGATTGCTTATGAAATGGTATGACTTTTCTTGTTGGAATGGCCCTTCAGCAATGTAGTGAAATGGCCGATCTTAGGGGAATAAGGAATGGACTCTTCATACAGATGTTTGGCAGGGAGACCCCCCCAACCCACCCCATCCCCCAGTACACAGTACTCCACCATGAAACCAATCACCAGAGCGTTCCATTATCACCACACCCCTACGGATCCGAACCACTTCTTCAAGCTAACATCAACACCACCTTTTATCCAAAATTAGTTGTGGAAATCGAAATTATAGAAAAAAGGAGAGGAGGTGGAAAATTAAATAAATAATTGGAGAGAACAAAAAAAGGAAACAAAAACATTTTAAGCCTAGAAAATTTGAAACAAAAAAAAATTAATATGAGAGTGTGTGTGTGTGTGTGTGTTGTGGGGGTGGGAATCTAATATTAATAACACCAATTCTACCCTCCTGCAATGCTAATTGCTTTCTTCTAGTCCTTCCTATCTGGAAAAATCACGTCAACTACTTTTCAAACCCATTATAACTAGCCAAGCCATCTTTTGTGGGACAAATTACAATGTACTTCGGCCACATTTTGTGAGGAAGTGGGAGCATATACATGGGAAATAAGTAGAAGTTACTTGACGCCTTATCCCTAGGCGATTACCTTTTATACAAACTATAAGATTATAATCCAATGAAATTGATTTCCACTATAGACTTCTATTAAACGCATGATTGTGCTGTTACATTCTCACTCCTATTTAAAGATTCTCATTCTGATATACCATATATTTTAAAGCACTCTTTGAGCTGTTTTAGTTATCAACGAGTACGGCATATAGCACGTACCTGATCTAATGGATCAGTCAATTCAGAGAAGGCATTTCCCAGTTCACGTCCACAAATAAATAGTTCAAATCTCTCAGTCAAACCCATGTGCCTGTAACAGAAGTTGCAAAAGTATGATATTAAAGAGCACTAGAAGCACTCTAACTCATAACAAACTTTAAACTATCAACTAATAATGAAAATTATAAAACAGGAAAAAACTGAAGGATGAAGAGACACTTCAAAACGATAAAAATGAAAATTTTATAGAAGGGATTACAATATGTAGAATTTTTAAGAAGGCCAAAACACTTGAAAAAAGAAACAATGTTTATGGTACCAATTACTCTACTAAATTCAGAAAAGAAACACCTTTTCCTTCCTACATAAGGAACACAACAATAGCTGGTTTTCCACTTCTAGTTAGGAAGTTCTGACTTCAAAGATAATTTCTCATGCATATGCAAAAGAAGAAGAAACTTCCATCTTTAATTTCATCATGACTGACCAAAAACAGAGCACAACAATGCTTGCTTTATTGCTTATTTCCATTTCAGCTTTTAACAATTCAAATCCTGTATTAATCTTTCCCAAGAAAAAAAGCGTTCAACGAGGTTTAGTTTCTCATGCTCTATAAGTGAACACTTGACACACGAGAAGAAAAAACTAGTCGGGTTCTTGTCAAGGTCAATGATATGAATCACATGATGATTAGAATCAAAATTACAAGTCTCATGCCTTACATTGGATTACTGCCATTCCAGTTTTTCGGATCAAATAATGTCTTTTGACGTCTCTTTAAGTTTGACCTTGTAGCTAGCATTTCCATTTATATTTGCAAAATAAGATATGATAAAGTCCAGCATGGACCACGAGGCACATCTAACCATTCACCATAGAAAATCATTCTAAATCTTCACCAGGCAAGCATAAGCAACGACCCAAATGAGTCAATTACTCAAATTTCATAGGTTATTGTATTTTCAATTATTTGGCAGAGAAGGACGAAGTTTGTTCGCAGCTCTGAAAATAAAACACTACAGGACATAGAAAACCAAATCTTATTCAACTCTGCCAACAAAAGATATATATTCAGAATTTAGCCCACACCAAGAACAAAACAAAAGAAAAAGTGGGGTATTTTCAGCTCAAGAGATACCGTGGGGTATTTTCAGCTCAAGACATACCGGTTCAGGTGTACTTAGCAGTTCTAAACACAATACACCTGGTATATCTTCAGTTACAAATATAGTCGATCAAACTTTGGTCAAAGTATACTGTAACAAGTCCAGAGAAAAGTTCACAAAATCACTAAAGATTCAGAATGTGGCATGTCATAGGCATTCCAGCATTAAAAGAGTTACTTGAACAAGCTTCAGTACCTTCTATGTGGCTTAGCTAGAGGTGATATCTCAACTGGATAGTCCAAAACAAAAGTTGGCTGTATAAGCTTAGGTTCTACCATGATCTCGAAAACCTGCAAAAATAATGATTGAAAAGGTGAAATGAAATGTAACTCGTAATAAAATGGATGTTCAGAGAGAGTGACAGAAGGTTATTAACAAAAAGAAAGAAAGACGGCAAAAGGATTAAATCCTCATCTTAGAAGTCAAATACTAAAACCAAAACCTAAAATAGGAAACTACAAACTAGATAGACATCTTGTATACCCCCACCATCCCATATAAATTGGAACCTTGGACTTACATGCTTATTATTTGAAAAGGCTTCAATATAAGTAGGTTAACATATAAGTAAATCTAAATCAAGTCGATTTAAATGAAGCAAGTCTGAAAATGCAGTAGGACCATAATTTAATTTAAAAAGTAATAGTTTTAATATGCACAACCAGAGGGAACCAATATTCTAATTGGGTACAAGCATGATAGCATCCCAATGAATGATTAGGAGAAAGTCACTGGAAAAGGAAATGTTGGAAATCATCTGGAACATCCCAAAAAGAGAATGGTGTTGAAAATATTGTGGGATACTAGGATGCAGGAGTAATTGGAATTTGGTATTAAACAAAGAAATGCATGTTAACCTCATTCCGCACATTGCCTACAGATTGACATGCTTAAAAAAATTGTGAGATTCTGGGATGAAGGAGTAATTGAAATTTGATATTGAACAAAGGACTGCAGGTTAACCTCATTCAGCACATGGCCAACAGACTGACATGCTTCAATTGAATGCACTGCTTGATTATCGGAATTCATTGCAAGTGTTCTAAGAGTGATGTCTTTAGCTGCTTTCAGATCACTACCAAACTCATAGAAATCAATTCCAGTAGCCTCTTTCACAAGATTTTGCATAGTTTCTCTCCTCCAAGGTCTTTCCAAACATATCTCCGTACCCTGAAGGAAGCAACACACTTCAAATAACCATAAAAATGCACATAATGGGTGGACTGGGGTAGGTTGTGGTTTTTTTTTTTTTTTTTTTTTGGGTGTGCGTGTGTGTCTGGAAGAAGAGATGGAAGAAACTCATTGAATTCAAGGCATTTACTGAAGTAATTTAACAAGTTTAGTAGTAAATGGATGTCAATGCTGATATGTTCATTCCCTCCCACCAAGAAAGACACTATTATAGAATTGTTTCTAACCTGATAGTCAATAAGAAGCTTTCCTTGAACTGCAAGAGCACATCGAGTAACAATCTCTTCAGCCATGTTCATCATGCTTTCATAGTCAGAGTATGCTTCATACATCTATGGAGAAGCTAATACTAAAATTGATCAATGGTCGTATGATGAAAACAGAAAACTATAGATTCTAACGATGGTAGCACAAATCATATATAATCTAATTTAATTCATTATTCTAGTACATCAAAACAACCAAAAAGATATAGCAAACATATTACCTCTATGGTAGTAAATTCAGGATTATGACGAGTTGAGATACCTTCATTTCGGAAGATCCGACCTATTTCATATACTTTTTCGAATCCTCCGACCTGTACAATTTGAAAGTTAAAAGGATGCTATTTTTTCTTTTTTAACTTCTAACACAAAGAATAGACGAACTCAATGTATTTTCCAAAGTAGGAACAAATTATAATATCAAAGAAGGAATTATGTGGACTTAAAAGATTGTGGTTGCAAAGTACGTGATGCAGGCCAAATCTAAAAAATGTGGCATCGTTGATATGGAGCAAGAAATTAAATTACTAGACTTAAATTATTTCATGTTATTAATTGGAAATTATTTCATGTTATTAATTGGGTATAAAATTATTAATGTAATTAATTAGTAGTTATTATATAATTATTAGAAATATTCTAGAATATTGAATAATATCTTGTTATTTATTAGTAATAAAGATATACTAGGATTCAGAGAGAGATTTTATGATTTACTTGTGGTTATCTTTTTATTTTTGTTTATTTTTCATCATGAATTCAAAATTTTGAGTTTTGTGGATTGTTGCCCTAGTTATCCTTCTCTAATCCCTTGTTCTTTCTTCTCAAAATTTTGTCCTATATCAAATTGGTATCAAAAGCCAAATTCCTAGTACTCTTTTGATATCACCCAATTTCTTCCTACCCCATTTGTTTTCCAGCCTTTCTTGACTTTGTCAAAATTCGCTAGAGAGTCGACAATCACATCCGAGATTGATCAATGATTTTGCGGGGAAAACCGTTTTCCATCTCAAATTTATCAACAAATTTTGAGGAAAGAAAAAAAAAGCCTACAACACTGCATACTTCAGTTGTTGTTCATCAACATTGTTCTCAGGTATCGCATCACTTCACCAGTTGTTGCAAGCCTGGACGCGACACTTATATTTTCTCAAATTTCAAGCCTGGAGCAGAAAATTCATTCTCAAAAGAAGAAACTCAAAACGTTTATTCGTCCATCTAGATTTGCTTATGAAAGATTTTGTTATGAGTTAGAACAAGAGAGCAAAATCTTGCACGAGTAAATACACCATATAAGGAAGCAAAGAAAAGTTATTCTTGTTCTTCTTTTGTGTCTCACAATGTGGTTAGATAGCCTGAAGTTGAAATTTTTGTTTCTGAAAACAATTTTATTACACTTCATACTAACGAAGTTATAGTCAATTCTTCATAGTATATCAGCAAAGAGCAAAGGGAATACACAGTTGTAACCGAAGTTAAAGAGATGGAAGAATGTATTGACATTGATGGTGAAGAAGAGAATCAAGCTGAGAGATTTGAGGTTCAAGAGGATGAACAAAAAGATTCAAAAGTCATCGATGATATTGGAGTTGAAAATCAAAATGACAAAGAGACCAGAGAGCTGCAAATCGAGGTCAAACATATTGACATCATGGTTCCAGAAGATGCATTTGAGTTATGGTGTTCTTCAAAATTATTCATAAAGACACATTTGTTTATAAGTATGGCACCTCTTCAATTCACAGATGGCATAGTCCAACAATATAAGAAGACTTCCCATATTCTTAATCGGTTCAAAACTCGGGGACGAGTATTTTCGAAGGAGGGTAGAATGATGCGGAGCAAGAAATTATATTTACTAGTTTTAAATTATTTTGTGTTATTAAATGGATATAAAATTATTAATATAATTAATTAGGAGTTATTATAAATTGTTTGGAATATTCTAGAATATAGAATCATATCTTGTTATTTATTAGTAGTAAAGATATATTAGGAATTTAGGATTCTAAGAGGGATTTTAAGATTTATTTATAGTTAACTTTTTATTTTTAGTAGTTGTTATCTTTTGTTTATTCGTAGTTAGCAAATTATTGGGAGTTGTTTTTAGAGTTCTGTTTGAGTAACTTGTTACCCTTCTCTAATACCCTTCCCTTGTTCTTTCTTCTCTAAATTTTGTCCAACATCACTTGTGCTCATACGCTGCCTATAAATAACAATCTCTTTATCATTCTGAATTAAACACGTGTTTGGTTCATCTAATATGATAGATAAAACAGACGAAAATGAGAGGGAATGAATCGCATTTAAACCAAATAGAAGAGGCATGTTTTCAAGACAGCTACAATTCTAGATGAAGCTTTTAAGATATTTTATTGGATTTCTATAGTTAACATATAAATCTCAGATAAAACAGGTCAAAAACACAAAAACTCACCAGCATTCTTTTTAAGTGGAGCTCTGTAGCAATTCTCAGATAAAGATCCCTTCCAAGAGAGTTATGGTGTGTAATAAATGGCCTCGCTTCTGCCCCACCAGCTGCTCCCTGGTATATCAAAGTATCAAACCAATAAAATTTCACAAAAATATATACTAGCTATTCTTCCTTTAGTCATCATATCATCACACAGAAAAATGTTATGGATAGAATTAAGTAAGATTTCTGACACATTTTTACCAAAAGATGTTAAAGGTAGCTCACCTAATAACTTTGTCAAGTTTCTTAAGCAAAATTTCCTGAACAAAATGCCAGCTACTGGACGTAGATACAGAGTTTGCAGGGTAGAAGGAAGGTGAGTATAATAGCAAGGATGTTTGGTATAACCTCTTGCAAGGAACCACGTGTCCCCAAACTAAATTTTTTTTCTTCACCTCAAAAGATTGGTACCTTTTGTAGCAATACAAAAGAGTACAAAGCGTACGTTTTTTTTTCTCTTACATGCATTGGCAGTCAAACCAGGTTATCTTTTTCTAACTTGAATTTACGTGTTAAAGTTAAAACTTTGTATAAGGGACTTGAATTTGTTTTTCTGGATTTCTGGATTGTTCTTGATATGTTGGACACTGCAAGATATTCGTGGACATTAGCTGATATCTCTCTGATTTTTGTTAGTAACATTCTATTTTATTCATTCCATTTCATGAATACAGCCACTACTTCGAACTGTAGTCCTGTATCAACTGGCACATGTTTTAATTTATAACCTCCTAACAAATAGCTGCAATAAACAAAACCAAATATACAACATGAAGTTTCCAAATCTAGGACAAGTAAAATAAATTGCAAACCTGTAGAACTGGTGTTTCGACTTCAACAAAGCCTAAAGATTCGACTGTCTTGCGTACTTCTGATATAACCTACTGAATGCAAGCATGAATTAGCATAATATTTTAAGCATGTTAGACTGGAATCTTGTAGGCGTACAAAAGAAAATTATAATATTGCCATTAACAAACGAATGGTTGACGTAGCAATAGTTAAACGCTCCATACTCAAGAAAATATTGAGCTGAGCACTTCAACACAAGGACAAAGGTTACAACAAAATAAAAATGAAAAGCTCTCTTATATGCCAAACCAAATATAATAAGGTCTGAAGATTCTATTGTCACCACCCCCACAACCCCACTCCTTCTGTTTTATATTTCTGTGTATAACGATGCCAATTTTGTTAATTACCAAACAGTATAGTAGTAGACCAAAATCTAAGCTTCATTAAGATAATAAAGTCTGAATTTGGACAATAATTTGACCAACGTATATCTTTTCATTTTACTTTTCTAATTATTATAAGGCAGATGAGAGCATAGAACCTTTACTCAACTATACATTAGTACACCAAGGCTAGTGAAATATCATCAACACGATAATAATTTCACCACGACCACCTAAAGGGATTTGAACACCATACCTCTCCAATAGGAGATGAAACGGGAAACCAGTAGAGCTAGAGCTCATCGGTGAAACCATATATTTCCGTGCACTTCTAAGAAGATATGTGTAAGGTATTCAAATATGCATGTGATTGAGTGTATAAATACGTGTCTATGCAGAACAAGCGCACCTCCACAAAATCCACATATCCTTCCCTCCTCAAACCCCTTAAACGGTAGGATTAAGGACCCCCACATTTGCTTCCCACACAAACCTAATATTCACCCACCACACCGAACAAAAAGCACCACAGCCAACAAGCCATCAACAATAAATAAACAATGGAAACTGATAAGCAAATGGCTTTGTATCTCGCATCATGGATTAGCAAGTGAAATGCTCAAACTCTAAGAGATTGGAACATTCTAACAAGGAAATAAAAATATTATATCAAGCTCAGCCTGTGGATGATGATGTCCAGAGTCACAATATTACATAGAATATGACAGTTTATAAGTGAAATATATTATATATTTCATCCCATTTCCCTCTCTAAATAATGAAACATGTAGGGACAACAATACAGGAAGAAAAGAAAATGTAAGAACAACAGCAACTGAAGAGTGGGGACGGGGACAAGAGTCCACCATTTCACCAGACCCAGATCAAGTTTTGTATACATCACTTCCCCTCAACCCCATAGAACCCCTTATGTTATGTTTATGTGCACTCTGCTCCAGTTTAGCATTACACAGAACCTTTAGTTATATTTCCACACACAAAAAGGGGGCTAAACAGGCGCTAAAGGACTTAAAGCATGTGACACATTATTTGGTCCATTTTTCAAACAGCTAAACTTTAAAATAAAAAAAATGGTGACATTAAATTAATAGCTCACAATTATAACAGGGGAATATTTATAGGAGTATACAATTCACCTTTGCTCTTTTTCTGAATGTGTCAGCTACCTCAGGATTTGCTATCATGTCAACATAACTAATACACAAAATAGCACATAAAACATAATTATCATCAGCAATAAGCCTATAAGCAGGAGAGTAAGCTGGCCAGAAACACAAACATAGAGTTGCAAGTACAGAGCGTTTTGGGAAAAACTCAGAAGGTACAAACTAATTTACACCTTCAAGAATTTGAATAATCCCTCCATCCCAAAAGGAATGAGTGAAGTATATTTTGCACAGATTTTAAGATTTGCAACTTTTGAAGAGCAAATTTCATACTATACCATTTCAAATGGGATCTGTGTAATTTTGGAAAGCAAGCTATTATTGTTTTGTGGGTCCTTAGGCAAAATAATTTACTTAATATTGTATTATATACTACACTCCTTTTTGTGAAATACCATTTCAAATGGGTCCCATGTAATTCTGAAACTATTATTGCCTTGTGGGTCCTCTTATACACGCAAAATATTCTGCTTACTAATGGATTATATACTTCACTTTGTTTTGGGAAAAATAACTTATGCACTGCACGCATTCTTTTTGGGATGGAAGGAGTGCTTTTTCATATTTCACAAGCTATATTACATATACAACTGGAAAACTACATCTTCCCAGTAATCGTACTAGTAATATTCCATAATTTTAAAGGTACAAATTGTGACAATAATAGTATAGGGACTAAAAAATAAACATGGAATTAGATGTGAAAAATAAAATTTGTAATTGCAAACTACATCTTCCCAGTAATCGTACTAGTAATATTCCATAATTTTAAAGGTACAAATTGTAATGATAATAGTATAGGGGCAAAAAAATAAACATGGATTTAGATGTGAAAAACAAAAATTGTAATTGAAACTTATACTCCCTCCATCCCCTCCCATTTGCAACCTTGGACATTTCCCAAATGTTAAGAAAAAGTGTTAGTTTTGATGAAAGTGTTTATATTGCCCTTCAAAATGCATGGTAGAGAATAAATTAATTTGAAACGTAGAAAAGTAATCGGAAAATAAAATGGTTAAAGATGTGACATAAAGTAGATGTTAGAATGGTAGTTTGGATAAATTAGATGAAAAAACTTTCCATATATGGTATTGTTGCAAATGAATGGGACATCCAAAAAAGGAAAGTGTTGCAAATGGATCGGGACGGAGGGAGTACTAGTTTAGGAAAACAACAAATTGTAACTCGAAAGCTTAGTTTCTGTAAGGGCACTCATCTGTTGGCTTTTGGAACAAATATACGGAGAACTGGAAGCTAATAATAGCACTGATACAGCAACGTGGACAGAAGCCACATCAATTGTACAATAGAATTTATAATTGTAGAAGTACGAACTGTTACAATAATAGTATAGATACAAGAATAAACATAGAATTAGATGTGAAAAAATAAAAATTGTAATCGAAACTTATATTGGTTTAAGGAAACACAGATGGAGAATTGGAAGCTAATCATAGCATTGATACAGCAATATGGAGAGAATGAGAATCAGTAATGGTGTGAATAATGAATGAAGATAAGGTACTTATAGAACAAAAAGAAAATAGTTGTTGGAACTTTTGGATTGGGATACCCCCCAAAGCTATAAATTTTATAGCTTCTGGGGGAAAATCTGGCCATTAGGGAGCATCAGAGCGGGCCCAGGCCCAGCTTTAAACCTGTACCGTGCAGATCTGGCAATTCAACCAGGCCATGCTGGTCCAGTTTTCTATCCTAAAAGGGAAGACACTCGAGCTGGACCAGACATCGACCACACAAGCCCCCAACAGGTTTTTCATCTGTAGCCTTATGGTGATTCAATACTCAAGTGAAATGTCATAGTGAAATACAACACAATCTGACAAAAGATCAAAAAACTAAAGAAGGCATGTGCATCTCTATAAGAAGAAACTGGGTAGCAAGCTCACCGTTGACGGTAGCGCTTATCAACATCTGTAAGGCCATGATATTTGTCCGGCAATGGAAGCAATGATTTCGTCAGAATCGAAAATGAATTTATACAAACAGAAAGCTCCCCTGCAAGCAAATGAATGAAAAAATGGTCCGATCAGATGCATGTATGCTCATGCTTAAAAATATATTAAAACTTTGGAGTTAAACAGAAGGAGAGGAAGTGAACTAGAAGAACAGAAAGAAAGCTAGGTACGTAGCTGAAAGGGTTTAACTTTCAGCAAATTACACACCAAGTAAAACCATTTAATTCTTATTAACGAATATGCAAATACAAACAAGGCATGTGAAGAGATATTGGAATCAAAAGAGCACTGAGAAATTCACCTTTTTCAGTCCGCTTAATTGAACCACTTGCACCCAGTATATCACCTATATCAACTAGTGCCTTCAACTGCTCAAATTGATTGCTCGCAAGTCTTTCCTTCTCACAATAAAGCTAAAACCAACAACATCAGTTATGAGACAATTGACTTTGAAGAACTCATTATGTAAGTACGTAACTACACACAGAGAACCAGATTACCAGAAAGTAACCAGGAATTTGTGATGATCATTTGATATTTTACAAATTAATATGGATAGAAACTCACAACTTCCAACATTAAAGTAACTTAATTGTCTGAAGGCACTGAACACTAGAAGCGAAGCATAAACGTAATTGGCTAATTGCTAATTTTTCCAGTTACCAAAAGCAACTTCCGATATAATTATATAAAAGAATAAAATAAAAATAAAACGTTTAAAACATATGACAGTAATAAGATCAAAATGATACTGTGCTTAAATAGTGCCTCTCTCTATAACACCTATGTCCATTCTCCTCTATATCCATTCTAGGACTTGATGGCCCAAATAGGGCACTTCGGAACCTAACTACTGACTTTAAAAACAAGGATGATATTCAATTTAAAACAAAGATGGAGAGATAGAGAGAGAGGTCATCACATTGTCCTCGGACTACATTATAAACTGAATAAAACACGATCAATTTCAATATCTCAAACATTCAGCAACTCTGAGTTTTACTGGCAAAGTTTGAAAATTATCATCTGTTCCAGTTCATTTTTTGTCCTGTTTCAGAAAATATAAAATACTCGTGAATTAATTAAAAAATGAAGCATCAAAAGGATGTTACATAAGGGATGAAGTGCAACTGGAAAAAGCCCACCACAAAAATGGGATGAGATTCACTTTACCCTCGCATTTTGGTACAAAGTTTCTTAATCCCCTGAAATTTGAAATGTGTTGAAAAAGTATATGAACTTCTTTTGAGGTTTCTAAGTCCACCTAATCCATTCTTCAGGTAAAACAATGATACAAGAACTTAGAAATTAAACACCAAACTATAGAAGGCAACGTGAAACTCGTACTAGTTATTTTGGTCTGTTTTATTTTAATTTAATATGTGGGGGTTGGGGGGAAGGGATTTCACAAACCTTAAAATGAAGTTGAACTTCTACTTAGACCCTTTTTTTTAGTCCCTAGAGAATTGAGAAACTCTGCACCAAACTATAGGGGGGTAAAGTGAGATTTATCCCACAATATTAACAAGGAACTTAATCAAAGTTGTACATGAGTTGCTTCTATAAATGTTCAACTGAATTGCATTGTAAGTATCTTGTCAAAATAGTTCACAATGCGCTAAACGAAACGACACTGACAGCTTCCTTGGGAGCCACCCCCCACCCCCACCCCCACCCACAACACACACACATACTAAATTAAAATAAAACAGACCACCCTGACCCATCCCTTCCTTCTTTGTCTATTCTTTTCTTTGAGGAATTTAACAATCAATGGCAGTTAAATTTTATTAATTTTAAGGACGTTTACAAGTCATTCACTCTTGTACAGCCGGGACAAGAATAATCAATCCATCCCACCTATCTCTATGGAGGGAAGCAAGGAGCCATGATTCAGCTCTCGTCAACTCACTCAATTCTACAGCAGAAACCTGAGCTGAGGCGTTGCAAGCGGGCAAAGAAGCACTTGTCTTAACCAAAAGAAAAACCCCGTAGATCCACATTAATATAGAAAATCCTCCAAATTTTAACTATTGAGAGTAAAGTCAATATCCTAAAGCAAAATTACTCTCATTTCTTTCTATTTCTTTGATAATTTTACTCTTCTACATCAGCAACGTGCCTTTCCTACGGGTATTGGCCAAAACATTTACTTTAATATCTTGAGCTTTGAGCAAACCTGGACTGTCCCTGAATCATCCCTTAACGTCAAAAAGGCAAGCTTTCCAAAAGCTCTACGTGCAACAATTCTTCCTGCAATGGACACATAATCTGTATCATCATTTGACTCTTCACCATTTGCTAGATGCCTGTAAATTTCTTGCAGCTGATTAGCTGAATGAGTCCTATCCCACTTATAAGCATACGGCTCAAAACCCTTGCTTCTCAACTCTTCAACCTGTTAATAAGAAAATAGTTTCAGAATCATATATACGTATACAAATGCATAATGAACAATAAACTGAATGTCGTCCGTCTTTATAATATGCGTGCATGTGGGTGGGTGTGAGGGTGTACATTTATATATATTTATATACACATATATATACACAATGCTCTCACATAAAATCAGGTCATAATCACTAGAACTCAAACTATAAAAAACAAAATCCAAAAATTGTAAGACTGCTTTATTGGGAGTAAGAAAAGGAGAAGGCCTCAGAACAAATCAAGAATATTATTTCATATAATTCTAATGCTATGAATAACTGCATCTGAGACCATAGAAGATAGCACAACAATGTCTGGCAATCAAGTAACTTGCATCTTGAGAAGCCCGTTACCATATGGCTGTGTCTGAGCAACAGAGCAAGAACAAAAATAAATTGCACATCAGATTGCTTGAAGCACACCAATAGCAATATCAATGATCATATGGAACCAAAATAAGAATAGCGTCACAATTTGATGATGCTACCAGACCACCCGGGCAACCGAATAGAAGAGACCAGTTGATTAGTAGATTCTAATAGACTGTGCACAACACAACCATGAATTGTAATCAATTATTTTCTTTGATAATCGTGTATGACTAGGTGTATCCACATACTAGTTAAGTGATTCCGACAACTGTGGGTCTACTCCGGACATCAGTGTTCGATTCCAGCACCCCAAAGAAATTACAATCCAACTTTGTATGGCAATTACTAATTGCTTCAGTTCAACATTGACACCACTAAAATAGATTTAAGTTGATAAAAATGTGGTAATATAATGTTTAATTTTTAACTTGAGCCCAATATATCAGCCGGAAATTGAGAGACATCAAATAGCCATTGTGTAAATGGATATAAACAGAGAAAAGATAATGGAAAAGACCTTTTTGATACGGATGGAGCGGATGGCGTCTCTGTCAGAGGTGGAAGAAGAAGGTGATGATTGAGAAGTGGAGGAGGACCTGCGGTTCCTGCCGCCGGAGGGTTTGGGAGTGGCGGCGGCAGTGGTGGAAGAAGAAGAAGAAGAAGAAGAGCAGCAGCGAATGAAGAGAAAGCGAGGGGAAGATGAAGATGATGAAATGGATAATGGAGAAGAGGTGAGGTGGATGAGGTTTTTGAGAGGTTTTGGGGATGATATTAGACTACTCCACACTTTCAGCGCCTCCATTCTCCTCTTCTTCTCTCTGCCCCCCTCTCTATTTCTTTCCGTTATAAGAGGAGTGTTCCAAGTTCCAACTCACCCAATTTCTCGTGTTTTTTATTTGAAAATCAAACATACATATTCTTTTTTTATTATTTCAAAATTACAAATATATTTATATTTTTAAAATATAAAAGTCATGAAATTTTATTTTAATTAATTCTATTATATCTACTATTTATTGATCCATAACATAACGATCATTGTCCTTACAAAACATAAAATATTTTTAAAAATCGTCATTTAATTTTAAAACAAACGAGTAATAAAAAGATATTGTGTAGAATGAAACCTTGTAGATAAAAATAATACGACTAAAATATAAAGTTATTCCTCAAATTTATGAGTTATAAAATAATTAACTGCAGTCAATAAAAATTATAAATTTATTAACTATGAGAACATAATGATTATGTAAATAACTAAAATAAAATAAATAATAATCCTCCAAATTAAACACAAACAAATAAAATCGGGGAGATTAAAAGAATATAAAATAACACTTTCTTTTCAAATAGATTGTTATCTTACATTAAAATTATTTCGTAATTTTAATTGGGTGATTGGGTCTCGTATCATTAGTCATGATTCCATCACTTTCTATTGTTTATGTTAATTTTTTGGGACCGACAAGTGAGTTAGTTTATGGTTGCTATAATTTTATAACTCGAATGAACACTTTTGAAAATAAAATAATTAAAATGAGGAGTTTGCAACTGTGTTAGAAGGTGATTTTCCATTTTAGTCAAAATAATCCTCTCCTCATCCCTTCGACAACCGAGATTACGTTTAAAAATAAGATTTATTTCATACAAAAATTATATTAAATAAGTTTTTCATTGTAAATAATTTTTTTAAAATTTGTCATTAATTTTATATTCTTATTGTTAATTGAACAAGTTTAAAAAAAAATTATTGTTTAAATATATAATTCTTAATCAAATATAAAATAACATTATTCAAAATTTTAAATATAACTTTATTTGTGGAATGAATAGAATAATAATAATAATAATAATAATAATTTAGAATTTTATATTTTAAAAGGAAAAGATTATGTTCGTTTTTTAATACACCCTCTTATATAAAGTTTGTTCATTTATTCACAACCAAAATTTTACACAATTTATTATTTTTTTAATTTTCATGCTCTCCTCGTTATCATGTGTTGGTCACTCCATCTGTTAAATATCAATATCATCATATATCTATTTATTTTAAAAAAATTCTCCCTCTATCCTTTGATAATCTTCCACTTCCCCTCACAGTATATTTACATGAAAATGTAAAGGGTGAAACAGTCCATTCATATTATTATTTTAAAAAACTCACGCTATAGATTTGTATACATGCTAATGTATTTACTAAGTATATAATACAAAAACAAGATGAATTTTTATACACTAATATTAAAACTTGTTATTAGGATAATACATTATACTAAAATATAATACTAGTATATTTACTAAATCATGTTAGTAACTAAATGTGTATAGACAATAATGAAAATATATACCGTAATATTTAAGATATGAAACTTTTTAAATAAAATATAGAGAACACTAACCATTCACTGTTAGAAAAAGAGATTTCGTAATTAAAACAAAAGCTAAGAGTTTTTAAAAATAAAAACTAGAGTAACAATAAAAAGTTCTACGATTTTTCACATTTGCTATATTTTCTTGTTATTATTTATTTAAATATTTATTTTTATGCTACTCCCGTTTTTAATTTGTTACTCTATTATTTAATTTCGTCAAACATTAATATTTTTTAATTATAAAATCTTCATTTTAAATTAAAAATTGAAACCTTTTAATCAAAATATAGACAACAAAAATGAATAATTAGAACGAATATTTCTTAATAAAAAAAAATTAGAGTCTATACAATTTAGTAAATATATTAGTATTATATATAGTATAATCCACTATATCTTAAAAATAAATTTAAATATTGGTGTTGATTTTTATAATATATATCATCATTATTATTATAAATTTAAAATATTCTTTTTATTTTGATATATGTGCAGCTAGTAAATATATTAGTGTCTATACAAGTCTATAGCTTAATTCAATGTTTTTATAGAATAACAATTAAATATACCATTTTACTCTTGACATTTTCATAAAAATCTAGATGGATAAAATTATCAAAATAAATAGATAGAGAATGACATTGGTATTTGACCAAAAGATGGAGGAACATAAGTATAAATTTGACTTCTGCGATCTATTTTTTTTCCCATTCAATTTTAATGTTATTTCTCGTTCGGTCCAACCAAACTAACCTAAATCCGTTGACATGTACGCATATGAATACATGGAGGACGCGTGAGGTTGCCATGTGGGCTGCCAATTAAGTTTAAAATTGTTTGCCCATTTTATGAGTGGGAGGCCCATTTGGTTTATGATCTTATACAGATCAAAGAAACAAGATGACTCCAGTTTAGTCTATACGTAATCTATCACATTCATTATAGAGCTTCAAAGTTGGCAATACAAGAAGTAAAACGATACATCTCCTACTAACCCGTATGCGTGGGCCACTTCGATATTCTCTGATTTCAAAATATTTATCATGTATTGTTTTCTTATATAATTTTGTGTCTCTGATTGAGATTTACATATATTAAAAATGAACTTTTATGAAATTTGTTACTAATATTGTGTGTTTAATTGATATTTACATAACACAATAAATTAGCTCTTATGAAATCTGAAATTAATGTCAAAGTGACTAATGATTATACGATAAAAAGTATGACTACAAATTTTAGAATTAATAGCATGTAATAATAAAAAGAAAGATCCAAATGTAATTTTTTTTATGGAAAAAAATTATTTTCAAATGTAACTTTTTTTTATGAAACGAGAGAAATAATTTCAAGCAATACTTTCTTGTTGAAATAATTATTTTTATTAAAAAATTTATGGATATATATCTGCATAGTTATTTTTATGCATTCATAATTTCATGTGAACTTATTTGTACGATGTAGTAAGGCAGTGTCATTAAATTATGAAATTACTAAAATAATTCAAATTACATCATCTCATAAAATTAAAAATGCTTTCTTCTAGCAATAAATATTAATTTATAAATTTTACATTAAAACAAGTTGAATATATAGCTTATATTATATAGTAAGATATATAAAATTCTTATTTTAATATATGAATGAGAGAAGTAAGAATTGCAGAATTCTTCTCTCTTTTCTTGTGTAAGTGTAAAAATAAGTGTGAGTTAAAAAAAATAATCAATAAAGTTAAGTATATAGACAAATTTGTAATTAGTATTTATTGTTGTATAATTAGTTTATATATACTTAATATGCTTATAGTTGAACTTAAAAATTAAGTCATATCTCATACTTATTAATATTATATATTATATATGTGATATATAATTATCACATAAGATAAAGTATAATAGATAATTATAATCATAGTTATAAAAAAAAAAGGAAATAGCAAAATGGCAAGTTGGTAATTCAAATTTAAATTGCACACCTAATTAAAATGTTTCTTTTTTGGTACAATAGCTAATCATAATATTGATGAAGAAAGAAAGAAATAATGGCATACTGGTAATTATATTAGAGTTAATGTACAATTAGTTTATTTGACTAAGTAACCCTACACATTTCCTTTTTTATATAACTAATTAAAATAAATTATTACATTATTCAATTTTTGTTAATATATATGACTTAATTTTGAACATTGAGTTAACACTGTCTTACATAAATTTGTGAGCTACATGTAACAATATTAAATGAAATTTTGGTTTACCAAAAACAAAAAACAAAAAACTTTGAAACAATTTGTAGCGGAGACCTGTCAAACGAATCACTAGTAATACTTATAAACTTCAAGTTACAATTGGTTTCGAAAAAGATATCTTGTTGAGAGTTTCAGTTAATTTATTTCGACAAGAATACCACATGCAGATCTTATGTATAATTTAGATGGATTTGATCAAAAATAAAATAAGAGAGTCATAGCAATAAGAGTCAGTCCAATAAATAAAATTGAATTATGTTTATAAAAATTGAATTTCTCTAATCAACAATCTTTTAATAGGAGTAATATGTATTCTTTTTTGTTTCGTATTGTTTTCATGTTTATATTAGAGCTCGAACTAGAACCTATGATAAAAGACATGATCTGTTTCTCATATCCTGATTTTAATTCTTTATCTTGTCAAATTGAACCGATTTAACTTCAAAATTAATTAATTTTTTTAGTCATAAAAACACTGAATTATGTATTTGTATACTCATAAGAATGTATTTTATCCTTATCAAAATGAACATGTGTTTTTCCTGAATGAGTATTGTAAAAGTGGTTGAATACAATACTTTTAACTTTTTAAATTTTTTACAAACAATAAACAAAAGAGATGAACAAATATTGTATTATGTTGTAGATTTTGTATGTTAAAGAGAAAAAAAATACACAGAAATTTAAAGTTTAATAAATTTTATTAAATTCAAGGTTTTGCTACAATCAGATTTTTCAATCATCTACCTTTTCTGAAACAAGTATTTCAGTTTCTATTACAAAAAAAAAAAAATTATGTATCTTTTATATGTTTGTATGTTCTATGTTGTATTAGTGATCACACTTGCAGTCTTTGTGTGTATTTTAATTCCACAACCTTTAACTTGAGTCGGTGAATTTGTGAACTCAAACATGTGTCATCCCATATATCATTTTTAGTCTCTGATCATTTTATCCCCTGATAGACAGTCTCTGGTGTCGAGAAATTCATCCCCTGATGCCGAGAACTTATCTCCTGTTATCGAGAAATTTATCCCCCGACTCTGAGAACGTATCCCCTGATGCCGAAAACTTATCTCATGATGTCCAAACTCTAGTGATAGATAAATGACTTTGGGTTTAGTCAAATCTTCTTAAGACTACTTCAATGCAATGAGGAGTCTTTATCTTAGTCTCTAGTAGCTTTAACATTAGTTTATGATACTACAAATGTTAGTCTCCGACAGGCTAAAATTTTAGTCTTTGATAGGCTAAAATTTTAGTTTTCGACAGGCTTAAATTTTAGTATCTGATAGGCTAATTTTCCTTAGTCTCCCACAAACTAATTTCCTTAGTCTTTGACAAACTAAATCTTAGTCTACGATAGGCTATATTTACTTGACCAACTTTGACTTTTGTTTAACTCTTTAAATGCATTCATTGTTGTGACAGCCCCATTATCTCACATAGGACTCGGGTACCATCAGTAGAAGAAAAATAGACAACAATACATCCATACAACATTAATGTACTAAAGTATTTAATAGTGTATCTTTACAAAATTTAGAGTATAAATAGAGTGAGTATATACTTATAAGAAAACAGACAACATACACATCCATACAACAATAATGTACTAAAGTATTTAATAGTACATCCTTACAAAATTCAGAGTATAAATCTTGCAGCGGAAACTAATCTATTATATCAGTCGTAATTATCCTCATTGGGTGCTCATTACAGGCTAATCAATTCATTCATCTCCTTTGTTGTCATGGTACAACCTCTAATTCATGCTCTGTCCTCTACTTCTTCTCATCATTACCCACAGTTAACTCACAACAAACTTTTACACATATGGCTTTACTTTATCTTTATCACCTATAAAATAGTTAACAACAACAAGGATGAGCGATTTACGCTCAGTAAGCATATAAACATGTATGGTGGGTTTAAAACGCAACAAGGGTTCAAACTGTTTGTGAGGTATGACAGATTCAATGTCAAAACCTCCAACACTTTAGAAAATATTTTTGACTTTGAGGTTTCGTACTCCTTGATCCTTATATAACCATCTTCATGTCTTATTTAGCTTAGAGGAGGTTCTCATATACTACTATGACATTTATCTTACCCTCTTAAGACTAATATAAGCACTTGCTCAACACCCAAGTGGAACATTAGAGCTTTAACGACCCGTGTAAGGGACATCACATTCTCATTTATTTGCACAGATATAAGATTGAAAAATAACTAATAAATCAAAACTCAGTTATATTCATGCACTTTCATTCATATCATGCTAGCAAAAATTCAAGCATAACATTCTGATTCACAAGGAAATCTAAACATAAAAGTCATAATCTTATACACATGTCGAATCAATTGATCATGCGTTTAACTGAAATAAGCATAAGAGTGAATATATACTTGCCTTTGTCCTTAGATGAGCTAATTTAATTCACTTGCTGGGTGAAATACCTCTATAAAACATGTATGTTGGCATAGCATGAGAATCTATACTTTGAATATAAATGAGAGTATGTACATATGTGATGTTTATGCATTTCTTATCTTTTTGATATTTTAATTTAATCATTTGGTATATTGGGAATTGAGATTTTTAATTTAAATAAGTCTGAGGGATTTTTTAAATTGTTAAATATTCATATAATTCATCAGGGGATAAATTACCCATGAGGGGATAATTTCTCGGCCATCAGGGGATAACTTTTAGTCGTGAGGGGATAAATTTGTTCATCACCAAACTTAATAAGCCAGCGCCAAACTTGTCAATAATGCTTTAACAACTAACTCTTGGACAATGTTGTCAAACTCATCGTCAAACTATTTGACTACCGCCAAAGTCACTTGACTAGCGCCAAACTCGTTGGTAATCTATTGGACTATCACCAAAGTCATTTGGTTGTCGCCAAACTCATCGCCAAACTTAACAAGTTAGCGCCAAACTTAACAAGTTAGCGCCAAACTTAACAAGTTAGCGCCAAACTTAACAAGTCAGCGCCAAACTTTACCTCAATGGATAATATCATCAGGGGATAAAATTAAAACTGTCAGGGACTAAAAATTTTCCATCAGAGACTAATATTTTTGTCTCTTGGAGACTAAGTAATTTTACCTATCGAAGACTAACATCTTTTACCTGTCGGAGACTAAAGACTTTTTGCCTGTCGGAGACTAAAAGTTTATATTGTCAGAGACTAACATTTTTACTCTCGGAGACTAGTAGTTTGTATTATCGGAGACTAATATCTTTAGCCTATCAGAGACTAATTTCATATTGTTAGAGACTAACTTTTAAGCTCTCGGAGACTGATTTGTACTGTCAAAGACTAATTTTAATGTTATCTGAGACTAATTATGAACTGTAAGAGACTAAATTTAGAACTTGTCTCGGTTATAGTGCGGACTTTTTCATTATCTTTTTTACTGTGTGTATCATTACAAGACACACATACACACGGTTGAAAACATATACTATTGCAGCTTTTATAGTTGCAGAGTCATATAGTTCTTGAAGCCTTATTTGATCTTTAGAAAGGTTGAGAGAAAAAACTTAAATCTTCCTCTTTATTTCTCATATTTACAGATACTGTCAAACTCAATAAAACTCTGTTGGTTTAAGACACAAGCATGATGTTCTTATCCATTTTTAACTATTGATATGAAATCAATTTAGAAGTTAACACAGCTTGTAAAGTTGGTATTCTTCCATATTTTTTATTATTTTCTTGGATGTCTTTAGCATGCACAACTAATAACTTCTGATGTTATGTGTATGAATGAACAAGGACAAAACAGAACAGAACAGATCATAAGATTGGTATAAAACTCTTACCTCTTTAAGTTAAAAAGGAATTAGAATACTCGTGTTGCTTTTGAAAAAAAAGAGAACTATTCTTGAAAAGGAATAATGAAATTTATGTGAGTGTCGGGTAAAGAGAATTTTTGGAAGTGAGACTAGGGTTATACTTCAGGTGATGTATTTATAGTACTTGCAAATCAATTAGAACAGTTCGATCATTTTGATGAATAATTCTCAGTCGTTGGCTGAATTGGCTAGAAATATGTCTTTGAAGTGATGTGATTGGCTAGTTTGGCCAGTGTAGCTGCTGCCGAAATATTAGTCAATCACCTATAATAGCCGACATTTAGTTGGACAATAATTTTTCTCTCGTTAGTGTCTTATGCAGCAAGTTTTTCCTTAAAGAGATAAACTTCCAAGCATAGACAGGTATCCAACCAAGGTTAGAGTGAACTGTTTGGGTTTGATTAAGTAGTTTTTGGTTCATATGCATCTCAATCCTTATCAGCTGCTAGCACTGTGACGGCCCCAAAAATACCATACTGGACTTAGGGCACCGTCAAAAATTGACAAAAGAAAAGTATTAACATCCAAGCATGCATAACATTAAATTAGAGAATTAATTAGTAATCTCTATTACAATAACCCAAAATAATTGTCTAACAGCGGAAGTCTATGAGGGGCCCACACAGGCCTTACAATCTAAACATTTCTATAACATCCTCACGCTTCTCCCTTCCCTGGAAGTCGTCCACAAGAGGACGATCGGGAGCATTCGTCAAGCCATTCTTTCCTTGCCTTTAGAAGACGACTCGGTCTTCTCGCCAAAACCTATAAATCATTTGGTAATAACAACATGAGCGATTTACGCTCGCAAGTATATAATCAAGAATTGGGTAAGTTCTGAAAGATGGATAAGTGATTGAGTTTAAGTGTTTATGAGGTTTGACGGAAACAATGTCGACACCTCTTAATATCTTGAAAGAAAACGGAGGGTCCCCGAGTGATAACGAGGGATTTGACCCTTTACTTAAAAGAATAAAGAATATTATCACATGCGCCTTATAACCATGTCCGTTTGGCGCACGTGCCCTTAGGAACTTTGTATCAAACAGTATATCAGCTGGCCAGCCTGACCACCGTCTGACTTCATCATAATGACATACGTAGTCAATTGCAGAAACCTTTTGTCTGCGAGGGTCCGGTTACCGATGCCTCGGTTCCCGTTTCCTATCAATCTTAGGCCCGGGGTGCCAGGCAGATGCATCCCACTAGCCTTTAGTTACCCATACGGATATACTTTACAAGTATGGGGTGAAGAAATAAGTTTTCTACATCCGTATAGGATTTTCTTTGGCGTGTTAGCGGAATTAAATAGCTAACGACCGCCCAAAGATCATTTGATTCAAATACAACATTTTTCACGTACATCGGATCAAGGGATCGTACGTTACTTAACTTTGAAGAAATTAAATCATGAATATTGACAGAATAATATCTTGAATACATTACGTATATCGAAAGAATGATCATACGCATTAATTGAAAGAAAGCAGAGTGAGTATATACTTGCCTCAAGTCCTTAGTGAAATTTAACACTCGCGTAAAAGTAATTCTGTAAAATATGCACATGTAAGAGCATGAGAAAATATTAACTTAATTACGTATGAGGATGCACGTGCGGAGTGTTCATAAAATTTTCAAGTCTTGTGATCGGCTGATCGAGTCGTCGAACGCTAGATTGAGATTCGGTTGGAACCGAATCAGAGTCCGAGAGATTGGTGGACTTGATAAAACGTCACTAATAGGCTCTCGATAATTTAAATTTAATTATTGGAGTTCTCATATTAATTAATAAATATCAATTAATCACTTTTAGCTTAAATGACTTAATGAAATCATTTAAAAAAAAATGTTTCTTAAGTTATTATTTAATTGTTTTAATTAAATAATAATCATTTCATAATCACAAAAGGTTTATAGACCTTTTAGCAATTATTAAACATTTATTCATAAATTATTATTTAATTGCTTTAATTAAATAATAACTATCGATCATTGAAGTAATTCATTTCTTAATTACTTTTAAGTTAAATGATTTATTGATCATTTAATAATCATGTAAAATTTATTCATTAATTATTATTTAATTATTTTAATTAAATAATAATTGGTCTTAGTTCTTCAATTTAATTAATCAAGGATTATTCCTCAATTAATCTTAGCTTAAATGATTTATTTAATTATTTGATAAAATTTTAGAGTTTATTCTTTAATTATTATTTAATTATTTTAATTAAATAATAATTATTTATGGATTTATGACTCGTCACTTAATTATGATAATTAAGAGACTCTAACATCAAAAATAAATTCTAAATTTTAAAACATAAAATTTTAATCATGTAAAAGATTTATTTACATGTCAAAATATTTATTCAAAAGTCATTTATTGAATAATTAAAATGTAAAAATATTTAATTTTATTTAATTTTATTTTATTTTTTGTATTATTATTATTTATTTTTAATTAATTTTTTTTTATTGGGCCGGATCGGGTAAAACCGGGTCAATAGTCCGGGTCAACCGGTCCGGGTCGGAACTGGGTCGCGGACCGACCCGACTTCTTCTCCAACCGCTTAGGGTTTTCAGTAGCAAGCCGGCGGCGCCGTTCTCGCCGGAACGGCCGCCGCGGCTCACTGCAGCAGCTTCGCACACACACATACACGCACGGGAATGTGGTAATGGCTTCGCCATGGTATTCCACATAAGAAAATACCCCCCCAGACGGAACGCCGCCACAGGAAAATGACTAGAACAGAGGTTTGAGGCTTGACGCCGGCGAGCTCGCCATTAACGGCGGCGAAGCTCGCGGCCGAGCTTCAAAACCTCGTTCCTTCACCTATTTCGATGAAACAACGATGCAAACGATTCCGGAGACTTCTAGGAATACATACGTGCAATTTATTTCGAGTTTCGTCAACCCAATCGCAAGAAAAACAGATAAAATTAAATCCGGTATAAAGAAATTTTCGGCCGAACTTGAAGTCATGCTATACTTGATCATTTCTGAAATTGTTTGGGGGAAAAAGATCCTTACAAGTGCAGAAACGGGTTCATAAAATCAATTTTAACCAGTGGTAACGCATCAAGCCAGAAAATCCGTCGGAAAGAACTAGGGTTCTTCGGGTGTTTGAATTGTTCTTGAATTTTTATTTTTCTTTTTAATAAACTTTAAAAAATAATAACTCTCAAACCATAAATGCTATAAACATGTGCCATATATGAAAATGATACTGAAAAAAATAATCTACACAATGGTAAAATTATAAATGACAATAAATACAAAAATAAGAGAGCAGTGGGGTACCTCTTTAAAGCTTTAATGAACAAAATCCAAAACTTCAATGATTTCTTAAATGCAAAAATTTGAATTTTGAGAAATGTTTGCTAGAGAGAAAAATATCAGAAGTGGAGGCTAGGGTTTCTATAATGGTATATTTATATGACATTTAGTTTAATTTTGGCCATTGGATTAGTTTTAAGAAAAATTTACTTAGATAGGTAAAAAAAATTTCCTTGTTTTTGCCATTTAGGGATAAGCTGAAAATTTAAATTTAATTAGTGTTAAATTTGATTTGTTTAGCCACTAATTAAATTTAATGGTTATGCAATGGTTTAACGGATAAGCTGACAAGTTTTCCCGCACCGGCGAGGCGAAAAAAATGCACACATATGATTATTATAACGATTAATGCTTTAAAATTTTTAAAAGGTCATGCTCGTTATAATTTTCGTTAGTAAACGTGCGCGCGTCGATTTGCGTGAAATGCACGTAAATCTAAACATAAAATTTATCGATCGTTGAACGCAACAAGAATTCAATTTTAAAACGAATTTAATAGAATTACATTTAAATGAATTTCCGGTTTCTCACAAGCACACATGCAGCTCACTATAATTATATTATTTGTTTACAGTCATCCTTGGTCAACAATTCTTTTTGCAGTGTGCTTCACAAGGCATCTATTTTTTTTTAACATTTGATTAAAATAATCGTTTAAAGATCGAAATTAATATATTCACATCACTTTTGATGAGTTACTTATACACCAACTTATAATAATCGATTTTGGACATCACATTAACATAAAAACCTACACATTAATACACATATATTATAGGAATTAATATTATTTATATTTTATCCCTATTTAAAATTTTGGGTCCTCACAATTGTAATTTCTGATAGTAATTTATCATAGTACACTACTGCATGTACTTGTACAATTATAAATCAAATAATTTTAAGTGTTTATATATTATCATCAAATACTATAATTCCTAACAACATGACCTTCAGTTGACCCGTGAAGGCTAAAATAGTTATGATGTTTATAGTTTTAAAATTTTAAATGGTTAAAGTAGTACCTGTTTGTGATTTGAAGTTATATGTTTTTTTTTGTTGAGATATGTGATATGTCCTAGTTTGAAATTAGAAAGCATTCTTTGGACTTAAATTTTTTTATGACAAAAAAAAAATAATAAATCAGACCTCAATTGTTATATATGTTCAAGTCAATGTAATGAATATTTTTGTGATAGAGAAAAAAAATAAGCATCGAGAAGATTAAATAACATATCACTAACTACATATATACCAAACTTTCATCTGACCAACATATCATGATCTTCATTCTCATAATCTCATGTAATACTTTTATTTTAAAAAAAATTGTGTGTAAAAGGTGAAATTCTATATCGATGATCGAATCATTCAATGTGCGTACACGTCAATTGATCATAGTATTCTCTTAAAAAAGAATTACAACATATGCAATGAATGAATCTGTTAATTGAAATACTAATTAATAAATAAATATATGATAGCTCTACTTTGTACCAAATTACCAAGTAGATAGTGGAGAATCGGGTGTGTTTCAAAAGCCGCTTTTTTATTGCTATGATATCCATATATAATAAAGCCTAAAAAAAATTAAGTAGGAAGGAAAATCCAATAAATGGAGTATTAATTAAAACTGGCTGGCTCACATTTCTTGACCATGGTCGGCACATACGATTCTAAAAAAAAAAAAAAAAGCATTACATATAAGACATCCATATGATAGTAAATAATGTGAAAAGTTGAAGCATCCGCTACTGCAAACATATGGTGCAACATGTGTAGTCAATCAATCATTTCTTGTGACCAATAATAAGATTTTTGGGTAATTTTTTATTTAACAAAAATTGAAAATACTCATTACGGATTTGAGAATCACATGCTCACTAGGAATTGAAGGCATGGACCAAATGTGACAAAAATTCAAAGGGACAATTTTTCAAACTCTAACCTTTAACCATCATAATATCTCACCTTCCATTTTATACATAACCGTAATTATCCTACTCTTCCTTTTACCAATCTTTGGACCAATTACCACCCTATGCAACTAGTAGTACTTCTTTGAAAAATAAAAATATTTTGTACCATATTTTATCACTTATTATTAATAATTGTTTCATAAGTTATGAAGGTTTGAATTTTGGTAGGTCAATTTGCATGGATCAACGTGCTACTTAAGACAATTTTTTGTGGTTGCACCTAGTAATTTACTTAAATTTGAGTTTACCAAACATTTTATAATTATTTTACTTTTTGGCAAACCTTTTAGATATCATATTTTACAAACAATTTATGGATACGCATGGAATAAAGTTTTAAAGACGGAGATTAAAGAAACCCCTTTTTACAAAAAGTAGTTGAAGATAAAGAGATTTATTAGAAGAACTAAGTGTTTTTATGCATTGGATGTTAAAGGAACGAACCTTTTCTCGCATCAATTGCGGCATACTTCTGATTAGTATGGTCGTTTAAAACAAAATGTTATATTTGTATTTTTTTGTAAATATTAAAACTGTATCTTTAATCGAGATTTTTATTTACAAATCATGAAAAAAAAATTTGTTATAATTTTTAAATTACGACGAAATCTATAAGTTTGTAATTTATTTTTTTAATTTATAGCAAAACAAAAAAAATGTAACTTTTTTTAGAACAATTTTTTTTTTCAAATATAACTATTTTTTACAACGAATAGAGTAATTAAAATTATGTCTCTCTTCAAAAGAGATAAAAATTAAATCTTGCCGTTGACCGTATTGATCATCGACTATCTTTTTTGAAAAGTGGAAGATTCAAATTTTACGGGCTAATAAATAAAAAATCGAACCGAAAAAAGAAAAATTATACGTTCCATACTAAAATTTACTATGGTTTTTTTTCTAGTATGTTCAGTAATTTGTAAATTACAAAAATAATTTATTCCAAATCATCAAAAGGTTAATCTCATAATATGTATATACATTAAACTATAAGAAGTTACGTTATGATGAGAGTCTTACAAATTTATGAATCAACCAAAAAATAGATCTAAAATTTTTATATATGTGATCTCTTATCATTGTCATGTGCAATAGAAATTTTAATTCTTCTAAATTATTTTGTTGCAAAACTAACTAGTAGGGCATATAAATATATCAAATAAGAATAGAATAAAGGAAAAAGATACCCGATTTAATAATTCGCTCCCAAGTGTGGAGGAATCAAACTTTAAACGATAATAAAAGAAATAATACATTGTCAATAAAAATTAGTTAAACTAATAAAACTCAGGAAATGATTTAATTAAATTAAGAATTTAAATTTTACTAATCGTCATTTTTAGTGAGATGCCTAAACTCTTAATTGGAGAGTCTCTCATCACGTAAACTTTTTCTGAAAAAAATAAACATATAATACTATATATAGAGAGAGAACTGTAAATGAATTAAGTCGTTTATCTGTTCGATTCAGTTCAACTCATTTAAAACTTATTTTGCTCGGCTCGTTTATTTAAACAAGTCAATTTTAAATATGATTTTTTATTTTTAAGGTTAGCTCATCTCAGCTCAAGCTCAAAAACTTGATTAAACTCAGCTATTTTATAATGTTCCGCTCGTTTAACATATTAAACAACATCTCTTAAACACAATTTTTTATTCGTTAAATAAAACATGTTTGACACAATTAAAAGATAAATTTGAGTAAGCTTAGTTTGAACTCGGTTCTTTTACTCCTTTATATATATTTATGATATGCATGGCATTGCGATAGTATTAGTGAAATAAATTTTTGCCCACAAATTAATTTACAAGTAAATTTTTGTACATGAATTAATTCACATTAATTACATATGATATGTGTACATGATTATAATATCTCTCATTTTATTTTATGAAAAAAATATTAAATAATAAATTAAATTATATTATTTGTGAATTTATATTATGAGTTAGTTTGTGGCATAGATATTCTCAATATTAGTGTATTACTATATAGGACATGGACATCATTATATAAAGTAGACATTAAGTGGTAGCTTTACATACCCGCCTTTTCTTTTTCTTCTTTTTCCCTCCTGTTAGTTTTCCTTTTCTTGGTGGGGGCAAATTTTAATCAATTTTATGATTAATAAATGAGGTGCCAAAGTTATATGCTGAGTTTAATAATTCTAAAATGCAAAAGTCAAGCCTTCCTTCAAAATATTCAATTAAAACCTTGTTGTTTGGTAAGCTGACTTTGAAAATCGACTTACTTACTCTAATTCAGAATCACTTCATTCAAAACCCCTTTACGGTGGAACTGATATATATTTATTCCGTCTAAAATTAATTATATGTTTTAATTTTTAAATTAAACGATAGTGTAATAAATTTCAAAGTTAAATACAATGAATAAAAATTTAAGATACAAATTGTGTTGTAACTATTTTTATTGTTATAATTACTTGGAACTTGTTTCAACAATAACTTACAACTTTAAATTATAATTAATTTTAACTTAAAATTTGACTTTTTAAAACGTAAATAGTACTTGTTTAGTTATTTTTATTTTTAAATTATAAATTAGTGTTACTATTGGATCTAAAAAGTAACGTAAACGTAATTGCCGAAGAGTGGCCAGAAGTACCCATCCCATGAGGCCATGACCCATCCATCCAACACCTCAACCTCTCAGAATTCAGATACAACAACATACATATCCACATGCATGTGCGCTGCTGAGGGCTGAGCCGATAGAAATATATATGTAGTATGTATGTATATGTGTATATATAAAACCGAAAGACAAAAGTGTCCCAACCCCCCCTCTCTCCTTCATCACTCAGGGTCTCTCTCTCTCTCTCTCTTCACAATTCACATCAACCATTTTTCCTTCCTTTCCTTTGCTTTCTCTCTCTCTCTCTCTATATCCATACACAATCTACATTATTTAGGAGAGAGAGAAAAGAAACTAAGAAAGACACAGCGAAAGTGACAGCAGTAATTTTTAAAAATCCAACTGTGAACTGTATACTTTTATTTTAACTTTTACCTCCCAAATATATATATATATATCTATATATATAAAATATACTACTACTCTAGCTCTGTGTATATACATAGACACAGACACAAACACATATCATTGCCATTGGATTCTTTCTTTCGCCCGGTGTGGTATACTGGTATTCTGCTGCAATTGTTATAGCTCCTCGTCATTCGTGCTTTCAAATTTACCTGCTCCCATTCCACTCTCTCTCTCTCTCTCTCTCGTGCCTTACACGTGCCTAACTAGTACTCCGTACGTGACCGAAAATTTAATTTAGTCCAGTAATTAAAATAACAAAAATTCAAATGTAAATTAACAAACATTTAGACATGAATTGAGCAACTAAATTATCATTTTCTCCTAAATTAGTCATGCGGTGGAAGAAAATGTTGACTAATCATCACGTGTTTAGTAGGACATATATTTACTGCATATAACACACAGCCATACACTGTAATAAGGAATCAACGAGTTCAAACTCTCAGGAATTTATTTTGATAAAATTAAAGTAAACCAGCTCTTAGGAATATTGAATACTTCAATTATACTATGATAAATTAAGTACTACTTCCAAATTATATGCATAAATTGGCGTTGTAATTTGTTTGTTTGTTGTGCATTTCTATGTTCTAATCCTGTTGCTTTGTCAATAACCTTGGACCAAAATATGTCATTTTTTATTCACTTTGCTGACCCAGTATGAAAGTGCTACTAACTTGGCCAACGTCCATGATGCCATCCACCAGTAATTTTCAATTTCTTATTTCTGTCCAAAAAAATTAAAAATTAAAAATTGAGGAGGAGGATAAAGAAAATGAATAAATAAAGAAGTTGATGCTACAACATTGAATTATATACTTTGGAAATTGTATTGTCAGTGTTCAACAAAATTGACCGCCGTATAATAGTACAGCAAGTATGAAGCTCAATTTGACCACTGTGCAGTCAATTTGCTCTATTCGTCTTAATATCCTCTCTAATTAAATTATAAAATTCTAAGGAAATACATTAGTATAATCTTTTATAAAAGAAACTTTGGATGATAGAATTATATTTTTCACCAGGAAGATCCGTTTTCACCTTCAAATTTTATTTACTAACTCTAACCATTAGAAGACGGCCGGTTCAATCTTTTATATTATTTTAAGATTTAAATGAGAATAAATCTTAATTATAAAAATAATATTAAAACTAGTAAATTTTTTAATAAGATATAAAACTACAATTCTTTTAAACTATACTTTATATGCATTATTTGGACTTTTAACATCCGAAATTTTAAGGTGTTTGTGTTAATGTTTTTATAAATAAAATAAAAAATAAAAAAAACTAAAATCTTAATTTAATTATTTAAAATAAAAAATATTGAACCCGCCTAAAAACATCTGAGACATCCACAAACATTTTTTTTTCAATTTGCTCCTATTGTCAATGTATATCATCTGATTCGACATAGGTGGTCGCCTAAATCGCTTTTTAGGAAACCAGTTTCCGTACTATTTTTGTCTACCTTTAATTTTCATGTTTTTATTGCATTGTTTTCGTTTACTTTTCTTTTTCAACAGGGGCATTCGCTTCGGAGCAGAAAATTAATTTAAATATTATTCAGAAGACGAAATAATTGACTTCACCATCTATTGCTTTGTTGGCAAATTAATTTGCATATATATATTTTTTGAAATTTTTTATAGTCGGCATTATATATTTAACTTATTTCATAATATAATTTATACTAAAAAAAATTATTACCTTTAAATTTAAGACCATATATACGCTATTCATTATTTGCCTTCATTTCATTTCAATACTTCTAATCACTAATTAAAAGGACAACATTGTACTGACAGAAATATATAAGACATAGAAATTGTTCATCAACGGTATTATGATTTTGTTTGTTAAGTTTAAAAATTTGAGATTATAGATTTTTGTAATATAAATTATATTGTCATAATTTAAAATTTTTAAAATTTAAGTTGAAACAAACAGAGCTATACACGTTGGAGTGCCATGACATTTCTTTGGGAACTCAATTTTATTTTACCACAATTTACTAACCCAAGTTCACAATGAAATTCGATTTCTTTTAAGTTTCTAGGGTTCCTGTATAGACAAAATGTGATCAGGAGAGTTTATCTCCTTAAATAATGTTTTGTTCAATATAATTCAAATTAACTAAATTTATAAGTTACTCGATATTGAATAGTTAGATAACAACAATAAATCCGCAACGAAAAGAAAAAACCAAAAACCCAATGTTAAGACCATAATTTGAATATTATCATCATAATAAACTTCAAAAAATATTGTCAATCCATATTAATTTATAGTTTTCTTTAACAAAAAAAATCTCAAAATAATAAATTTTCATTGATAATGAAGTGAATCATAAAATGACAGAGTTAAGGCAATTCTCCCATACTCCAAATGAGTTCGATAACATATAGATACAAAACTAATAAAAATTAGATAAACTTGAGTACGTCCTTTAATCATATAAGCAATAAGTTAAATTAATTCCACATCCATCTTTATTGATAATTAGTGTATGGTTGATTCCAAGCAGAGGTGTTATAACTATTTTAATCTCATTTTATCTATTCCATATAATGGTATATTTATTTTATCATTGAAATTAAATTAAAATTCTAAAACTCTAAAGCAACTACTCCATATTTATTCAAACTTAGTCAATGCAAAAATCAAATTATCGATACTTCTATTTATTTAAACATAAATAACATGTAATTAATGCATATAATTTACATATAAAAGAACCAAAAGTTTATGCAGAAATAGAACGTGCCAACTAATTAATAAGAAAGTGAAAGTGAGAGGGGATGAGTTATTTTATATCAAATCTTATTTCTATCATATCCTTCAACTCAGTAAGAGTTCTTCACTCTCAGATATGATTTTAATTTTTACTTATAAAAAATATTTAAAAAATAAATAATTATTAATTTTTTAATATATATAATAAAATATAAATTATACATCAATACAGACAAATTACTTCCAATTCTAATTGATAGCACTAATAAATTAGGATCGGAAGCACGAAGCAGCAGAGAATCTTTGTCAACAATAACATATATACACACACATACAGTACTATTTGTGTGTGTCTACATATATATGTATGTGTGTATATATACGTGGGTGAAACTCCACGTTGTGAGACTGCAATGATTCTCTGGGTGCTGTCGCCTATGATGCCATATTACTCTAATAAATATTATGCAATCTAGCTAATTTATATACTACTGCTGCTATTATTACTTTGTAATTAAATGAAACTAATCATTTCATTCCTATAACGAAGAATAATTACTCCGTATTATGTAATTCATTTAAGAAATTTATGTATTCTGTATCATCTTTTCTACTGCAATTTTTTTAGATTGAAAACACTACACATACATACACGATTCACATAATGATCTTAATACTCATGAATCTTTATACACGTGGATGTGATTCCACGTAGACGACACATAGATAATGATCTTTATTACTCTGTATCTAATAATTGGAGTTTAATTCGTTTCATTTAAGGTTTTTGAATTCGAATCACTAGCTAGATCAATGTTTAAAAGATTGCCGGACAATAAATACGTACGTAGATGAAACAAAAATCCTTGCTACTTTTGCCCACCGGAAAATATTACTCTTTCCGTTTTAAAATTTGAGTTATATTTAAAAAAAAGTTATGTTTGAAATTTTTTTTGCTTATTTGTTATAAATTAAAAATATTTTAATTACAAACTTATATAATTCATAACAAATTTTATGAGAAAATTTTATTATTTGTACATTTAATTTTTTATTAAATATGTAAAATTAATAATTGTCAAAAGTTTAAATGTTATATTTTTTGTAGAACAGAGGAAGTATTGATTCTTCATTTTAAAATAAGTAGCGTTAGATTTTCATATAATCAAATATTCTAATGTAACAAAATCGCTGAATAAAGAAAATATAACAAAGATTAACACACCGAATATTCATAAGGTTCTAGATATATCATGAGTCGTGTTAATTAAAACGGGACGTTTAGTTTAAAATTACAAAATGTATCTTGTATATTAATGGAGTGTACGGTATATACGAATAGTAAAATGTGAATCAGTTATCCAATAAAAATTGGTTCAATTAGTTTAATTCAATTAATGTTGTCATTAAATTAAAAAAGCTTTTTGACCTTTTCTGACTCTGATACGAAAGAGCATACATAACCTAAACATACTTTTTTTTTGTAACAAAAAAAAAAAAAAGAAAAGTGAATTAGTCTTGGAACGCATGTATCGCAATAGCTTTTATTTCTTTGAAAAGTTTGCATATTCGATGGAAGCATATTGAATGTAATTAGATTTTATTAGGACACTAAATTGGGATGGACAAATTCAAAATTTAATGGTTCGATTGACAAAAAGTTTATTTAAAATTGATTTGATCGTAACTCGAGTCGAGTTTGGACAATAATTCAATCATGAATTGAAATTTGAGCCAAGTTTGGTTAAGGAGTGCTCAATCCGATACAAACTCGACCGAAATATATTATTATGTGTGTGTTCGTTTGTATCCATATATATATGTGTGTGTGTGTGTATATATATTAATTATTAGTTTTTTTAAATCTATTATTAGATTATTCTATATGTATATATATATATATATCTATATGTATATATAAATAATTTGCACTGCGATATATATTCATTACAACATTTTCTTTAATACATATACCTTGAAACATAATTTTAAATTATTATATAAATTATTAATTACTTTAAGATAATTTATTGTTAAATATTTCTTAGGAAATAATTTATTTAAAACCTAATATTTTGAATTAAAAACATATATTTGTATTTATTTTTTATTAATTTGAGGTTGATCAAACTTAATTCTGAAATTCATGAGCTTATTTGAGCTAAATTTAAACTTATATACTCTAAACTCAAAATAATCAAACTCAAATTTGATTCAAATAATTTTTAATCACTACTCTAATCGCGACTTAGTCAGCCGGATTTACTGGGCTAGATTTTACGCTTGACAGTAGTTTGAACTTGACTATTTTGGAGGAGCAAAATTTAGTTTCTGGATGTCCCGAATGATCAATACTTTTGTAATAAAAAGATAGTATATTTTCTAAGGACTAGGTCATGGATTGTTTAATTTCTATATAAAACTCATTAATTTTCCCTTATTAAAATTATATATTTAATATTATTAAATTGTATAAAATTTAATATACTTACACATTTTTTTATGTTCTATTTATCTGTACAATTAAAATTTACATAAAATAGTGCTAATTTAAATTTATTTAATATATTAAATTTTTTTGAAAGTAATGAGTAAGGAAAAGGAGTCTAAGTTTATATTAAAATACTTGAACTTTGATTTTATCTAAAAAGAGACAAAAAAAAAAAAAGAGTTCAGCAAAGGAAAATGAGGAAAATATATTTAACCAAAAAAAAATGGGGAAAATAAGTTTAAAACATTGCGATTCGGGAGGGTTCTTAAATAACTACCAGTCATCAGTTCTATTTTTTAATATTTATTATTTAAACCATTGGTATCGATGTGATTTGGTAAAAGTTTGCAGAGATTAAATAATTGATAATTCGCGGAAGTAATTTGAAATAAGTTATCACTTTCAATCTCCGACACTTCATACTAAACTTAGAATACTGCACGTATGAAATGATAAATAATAGAGTACGACATTTTATTTATGAAAAATATAAAATAAAAACAGTTGAACTAGACCTCTTCGCAGCTCGCATGGCAACCTAACCTTCCACATGGTCCACAAATCCACAAAACATAAACAATTGATTTACTTCATTAATAGTCAATTATATTAATGGCATCCGCTTGAAATCATTAAATCCAAGTTATATCATTGTGTTTCATAAAACTGAATTATTAATTCTAAACGATTATGACATCTCTATAATTTATAGCTTTTGTACGAAATAATATATGAATGACAAATGTTTTTTAATAGAAGTTTTGTTTCACACATCTTAATAATAGATTTTTTCAATTTTGACCATCTGAACAGATTAGGGTATTATTTTTTAAATAATAGTGAGTAGTCTTGATGGAAGTATAATAAAATTAAATTATAAGTATATTTACGAAATAATATTTTTAAAATATACTATTGTAGAATATCATAAGAATTAAATTTAACAACTTAACGAAAGATGTAACATGTAAAGAAAACTTTCAAAATTATATTAATGAAAACCTACTGCACCGTTTGTACAGCTTAAATAACAAGTTATGCATAACAAAAAATAATTATAGTCTAACATTTTCCACTTTACAACAAAAGTATCAAAATGATAACAAAAGACTTCTTCTCATCCAATATAAATATAATATTAAACATTAGATACTTCATTTGTAATTTGATCGCGAAGGTTAGTTATAAATTGTATATCTCGCTATCCCAATCAGGAACTTAATGCTCAACTTCGGAGTTATAATCTTCCTCTTCATCAATATATTCGGTATATTGCGCAAATACTTCATTTTGAGTATTATATTTTTTCTTATAAAATTATGAACTTCAACACAAGCAATAACTGTATCTATTTGTATTTGAAAATGGTAAGGAGTCATTTTCCTTAAATTTGAGAATCTTACCTTCAATACGTCGTAAAATCGCTCGATAATATTTCTAAACTTTGTATGAGCATGGTTAAATTTTTTTCCTTTATTAAGAACATGTCGATAGCGAAAATATGAGAACCAGTATTTTCTATTTTGATACAAATACATAAAATCTCAAGTATTTATATACGCAGTTTCACACAGATAATATTTTTCTAAAAATTTTAAACAAAAAGGTCAAGATATATCTTAACATTAGTATCATATTATTAAATGAAAAATAAAATATAAAGAGGTGAAGAGAAGTAGTAGGGTTAATTCAATAAGAGTGTATTAAACTAAAATAACAAGGATATTTTTGTAATAAGCCTCTTCAGAGTGGGATTCAGAATTATTATTAATTTTTTTTTTTTGTTAAATTGATTCAGAATTATTCTTAATTATTACCGAAAAAAGAGCCATTCAGAGGTAGAATTTCTTTTATTAAATAAGATGCACCTATAACCAAATAAGATGTTTTGCTGTTAAGACATGTTAAGATCTAATCAAACACGGCCTTAATTTAATCATGCAATCGAAATTATGTTTGGTGTTAAAATAACATAATATTAGTCTCCATTTCTATGCACAACATGGGTCATGTTTTTCATTTTCTCTTTTGGATGATATTAACAAATTATTTTAAATATGTATTATATTTTTTAATTTAAGAAAGGAAACAAATATTGTTTTAATATATTTTTAGTTTTGTAATTGTTTTAGTATATGTAAATGTTTTTATCTATGTCTTATACGTATACAACCTTGATTTAATTGTTTTGTGATTATATTTTTAGATGTAATTTAAAAATAATAATTCAAAATAATTTATTAAATATAAATATCATACATTTTTTAGTCTTTTTGGTTAATTTTATTTTGTCATAAAAGTTGTTGTATTATTGATTATCTTGGTAGTTTTTTATTTTTTTTACCGCGATACTTTAAGTTTGAGAGATGTACATTATTTTTTTAATATCTTATATTCATGACAATGATCATCAGTTGACTTTTCATTCCAATAATTAAATTTGTCATACAATTTATTTAATTTTAATAATTAAAGTTAAAATATGATTTATAGCATAAGTTTATTTTTGAAAGCAAAACTCATATTCTAAAATATTATATAGTAATAGATTAGTTAGAACTTCTTATTCACCCGAGACTCTCTTCTTTTTTTCTCGCTTCATTTAAGAATATTTTTAATTCAATTTAATTTAGTTTGTTTTGTTCATTTCATTTGTTTTTATCCTTTATTTCTTATAAACATTTGTTTAATGTCTATGTTAAAAAGTAGAAATATCTTTTGCCGAGAAATTTAAGAATATTATAAATTGAATGATAGAAATTAAATTGTTACAATTAGGCACTGTTGTTATTTTACTCATAAAAACATTAAAAAAAAAAAATACAAACTCAGCTAAACATAGGACCAATTGATATATTAGACTTATGTAATATAAAGCCAAATTGAGCATCCCTATAATATAAATCCAACGGAGCATGTCTTCTTGTAGGTATATTCAGTTTCAAATTGTAATGCCATAAAAGATTATGTATTTTATCATGTCAAAGACAATTTTTTTACAATTGTATTGTTAAAAAATAAAAATATTTTAAAGGTGAAGATGGACCGCAGTTTATTTTGTTTTATCTTTTATTTGGCCATACTAGTTTTATTTTATACTATGCAAACATTTTAAAAATGGTTGGACGAAAATTACATTGAAGAATATGCAAATTTTTATAACTTTTCACTTTTAATTATGTAAGTTGAACATATTTTATAAAATAATTTTTTTTATATTATTATGATGCATAGAAACTACTTTATGCATTATAAAATAATATGAAAAGTACAAAACTTTGTATTTTTTAATGTGATATTCATATAGGGTTGAATTTTTCTAAAAGTTTGTGAAAGTAACCTCTAGTTTATTTCTCTTTTATCACTTAATATAATTATACCATATATCAATAATTTCAAGGACCGAATAATTATATACTTTGTTGATATGAGAATTCACGAGACCAAGATCTCATCAATAATAACACAAAATTTAGTTGGATTGAGTTATCAGGCATACTCTTTATCTTAACAATTGATTTTATTTTAAAATATATTTATTTTTTATTTAATTTAAATGAGTTTGTATTTATTAACTGTTGAAATTTAAAGTATAAATAGTAAGAATAAAATTAGTATAGACAAAAGCTCGACCCAATTTAAATGCGTATATGAGTACGTATATTGTTGGGTATTTATTCAAAAAACCCTCGTGAGGAAAAAGTAGGGGGAATCGCGGGAGGCTAGAGATTAGATTAGATATACTCATATAGATATACTACTAGCAGTGGTGGCTAGTGCCAGACAATGGTGCCATCCCATTTTTTCTATTCTACTTTTTCCCCTCTTTCCTTTTCCTTTTCCTTTTCCCCACTAATTAACCCTATACTATTACTAATACCCACACACACACATTCTCCCATTATTTAATTGATTCCTCCCGTGGTGTTTAAAACGACAAAAACCCACACTCAGAGGAGAGAGAAACACTGCTACAGTGAGAACAGAGGAGAGAGAAACAGAGTGACTGAAAGAGAGAGAGCCGAAGGTGAGTTTTGTAGTATACTAGTTGAAGTGGGGTGGGGGTGTTTTAAGTTTTTTTGGCCGTTTTCTTTTCTGTGAGGTGCCTTGTAGTGGGTGTTGTTTGCTTTCACCTAAACACACCACCACCACACCACAGCACACACAGCACACACAGCACACACAGCACACACAGCACACACAGCACAGTGTATTGTGTGTTAGTTTGAAGTGGAAAGCTCTTACTTTTGCATAACAATGGCAGCTGCTAAGCTGTTCACCACTATAAAGAGACGTTACTCTTGGTTTAGAAGACTTTCTATCTTCTTCTTCTTCTTATGGGGTTTGAGTTTGGTTTCCCTTTGTTGTGCCACTCGGCTACCAGCTACTTCCAGGCAAAAGCTAGAGGTCCAGAAGCACTTAAATCGACTCAACAAAACCCCCATTAAGTCCATTCAGGTCTTCCCTACCTCTTTCTCTTTTTTCAATAATTTGTGCTTCTCTATTTACTTTGATCTGTGCTTTCTTTGTTTGTCTACTCACTTTGGAATCTGAGAAAAATGGATGAAACTTTTCACACCATTTATGCTATTTTTATTTAACCCCAACTACTGACTCTCTCTCTCACTGAGATTTTGTTGTTTGTAATATGTCCTATATAATGTTCATTCAAGCCATTACCTGGTTCCTAAGCCAAGATTGCGTATAATTTTTTTTTATTTTACTGGAAATATAGTTAGTAACAAAGATTTAATGCTAACCCCCCAAACCCCCACCTCCTTATACTTCTCTGTTTTTTAATGAATCTATTTTTTGTTTCTTTAAAGTTAATAGTTTCTTAAATCTTTATTTGGATCTAGTTATCGTCATTTCTAAAATTTGTGAAAAACTTCTAAATTGAACTTTTTTTGGTCACTCTAGGATCTAATTTTACTACTTATTTCTTTAAGCAGAGCCCTGATGGGGATATCATTGACTGTATACACATCTCGCATCAGCCAGCTTTTGATCACCCATTTCTCAAAGACCACAAGATTCAGGTATCTATACTACTACTGCCTTTTCTGCCTACTCATTTTGATATTTCTGTCTCTAGTTTCCTTTTATAATATGGATTTTTCCCTTCAAAATAATTTTCAATTTAAACAATAATTGTAAATAACTATGATATTCCTTACACGTGGTTTCTTCAGATGAGACCTAGCTATCACCCAGAAGGGCTCTTTGATGAGAACAAGATGTCCACAGAGGAGTCTGGTGAAAAGGCAAGGCCAATGACTCAGTTATGGCACATGAATGGTAGATGCCCTGAAGATACCATACCTGTAAGGAGAACTAAGAAAGATGATGTCTTGAGAGCAAGCTCAGTTAAACGATATGGAAAGAAGAAGCGAAGAACCATCCCCAAGCCAAGGTCTGCAGACCCTGACCTTGTCAATGAAAGTGGTCATCAGGTAAAAATGAGAATGAAAAGGAGAAGATTCATCACCATTTTTGAACTTATTATACATGTCATTGATGATAATGAGTTTGGGTACTTTTCTTTAGAGCATAACAAATATATTTATCTAACCTCCTTCATTTGGGGATTTGTCAGCATGCCATAGCTTATGTCCAAGGAGACAAATATTATGGAGCAAGGGCAACGATAAATGTTTGGGAACCAAAAATACAGCAACCTAATGAGTTTAGTTTGTCCCAAATTTGGGTATTGGGTGGTTCTTTTGGTGAAGATCTTAACAGCATTGAAGCTGGTTGGCAGGTACTTTTCAACTTGAGTCTTTGAAATTATTAGTGACAAAATAGCGATAAAGTGGATATTCTATACAAGGACTTAACAACTGGTATCACTTTGCCATGTTATATTTAGCTCCATTGTTTGGTCTGCTTATTGGATGTTCTTGTTTCCAGGTTAGCCCAGATCTTTATGGTGATAACAACACGAGGCTGTTCACTTATTGGACCGTAAGCTTCATAAATTGATATGCAATCCTATGTTATTTAGGCTAGCGTTACAAAAACATTAAAGGAACCTTCTCTCTAACCATTTTGCAGAGTGATGCTTATCAAGCAACAGGTTGCTACAACCTACTCTGCTCAGGCTTCATACAAATAAACAATGAAATAGCAATGGGTGCAAGCATCTCTCCTGTTTCTGCGGTTCGAAGTTCCCAATATGATATCAGCATTCTTGTTTGGAAGGTAAAATCAAAATTGCACTCGGTTATTTCTCTTTATAGAACTTTGATCACAACTGCTGAGGAACCATAAGCAACAACATTTCATGCCACTTAACATCTCAGTAGTTCATTATAACTGACTGCAGAAAAGTATTAAACTTTTGTGTATGCTATGACAATACACTTGTAACTAGTATATAGGCTTATTCCCACATATCTTTTTCCATTTAAATGGTAGTATTTACTTTTCTTTATTCTGAGTAGCATGTGTAACACTCAATAAATTCCCTCATTTCACTTACTGTTGAGCTTCACTCTGCCCTTGGAAGAATTCGATTAATTCAAGGGGGTCAATTTTCAATCAATTTTAGTTTAAAAATTAAGATACTATATTGCTAACATTTCTTGAACACATTGCTTATGCCCTACAGTTGCTTACATTAATTCTTCCATCCTACTTTTAGTGTTCTATTAGTTGTTGCTAATCTTTACCAATTTGAACTCTGTGTAGGATCCGAAAGAAGGAAACTGGTGGATGCAATTCGGGAATGGGTACGTGTTAGGTTACTGGCCATCTTTCTTGTTTTCATACTTGGCAGACAGTGCCTCTATGATAGAATGGGGTGGTGAGGTGGTGAACTCAGAGCCGGACGGCCACCACACATCGACTCAAATGGGCAGCGGAAGGTTCCCGGAAGAGGGGTTCGGAAAGGCCAGCTACTTCAGGAACATTCAAGTTGTGGATGGATCAAACAATCTCAAGGCTCCTAAAAACCTTGGCACTTTCACTGAACAGTCCAACTGCTATGATGTCCAAACAGGTAGTAATGAGGACTGGGGGCGTTACTTCTATTATGGAGGCCCTGGGAAAAACCTGAATTGCCCCTGACAGAAACAAATTTCTCCTTCTCCTTTGACCTCTCTGTATTATTCAACCTACAAGTCTGTCTAATCTTCTTCATTATCTCTTAATATACTTCTCTTTAGTATTAGTATTATATTTATTTTTCTTTTTTAGGTTTGAGTCAGTAAATGTGGCCTTTTTTTCTGTAGTGGGGGAGGTTTTGATCCTTCTCTCTTTTTTTAAGTTCTCTCCTTTCAAAAGCTTGAAAAGTTGATCTCCATATTAGTGGTTGGGGAAATGGCCCAAGTTTCTCAAAAGTATAAAAGAAACAGGGTCTGTCTTTTCTTTGTATTTTTATATGTTTATATAGTCCTCTCTTGGGAGTGCTTTGCAGCTCAACTGGATCAATGAATGGATTTTCTCAATCTTGGGTTTTGGATCAACCTTCACAATATTTGAGGCTGTCTTTGGAACCACACTAGTTTCTTTTCATTTTCTTGTTTTTTTTAGAAATGAGATTGCTGTTTAAAACTGTACATTCCCGATTTCTTTTCTGAAAGACTTTTCAGAGGCTATCATAATTTCATTTTTATTTTTATTTTTATTTTATCACGTTTTATTTTCTATTTTTAAATTCATGTTACATAAATCAACTGTTAATGTTGGGGGATGAAATGAAAGAAAAAAACTCTTTAAGGTAACGATAATAAGCTTTCAAGACTGGTAGAGCAGTTGCAATAGATTTTTTTATAAAAGTGTAATTTGATGAAATTATTTCAACTTAAACCAAATGTAAGAATTTATCAACAATTAAGACGCTTTTTTGAGACGGGATGGGTATAATATGTGTAAGTAGATATTTATAAAGTTTCATGGCCACCTCTAAGTTTATACAAATAGTAGTTAGTTGTTATGTGCATATGAATTTTCAGCTAATGATCTCTGATATAGTAAAACGAAAAAAGAGAGAAAAAAAACATAAGAAATAGGAAAATCCAATCTCTCTAACCATAAAGGAAAAAAATATATATATAAAACAATCTCATTAATATTTGTAATCAATCAAACATGCAAATCTTATAATAATATTCATTTCATCCTACAAAAAAAAATACATTTGAATCTTTGACAAACACATGCTTGATTAATAATTATATATACAAATTAATAAGTTTTTCTCATTTTACAATTGGGACCCAAAGGAAATTTGGGCATTATTTGTTATGAATGTTCAATTAAAGATAATATAAAAATATTGTAATCACAATATTAAAAAAATATAGCATTATATTTTTATAAAAATATATGCAAATATTACTATTTTTAAAAAAATAAAATTTATTTTTAAATGTTAGCCTTTTCTTTTTAAGAACGAGGGAGTAATAATTGATACGCCGTAATTATTAACATCATATAAGAAGAGGACACTAGTCGCTTACATAGGAAAATATCATTTCAGATCCAAAGATATCAATCAATACGCCAATCCTAACCATCTAACTAAAACATCATTAACAATTATTATAACTTATGCAGTAATTAAGGTTTTTTAATATTTGTTTCTACTGTTTTTACGTTGTGTTTATGAATTCGAAAAAGAACGAAAGTTATAGCAATTGTTTGCGATGTAAAATGTGTTTTTATCAAATTGATTTGTTCATCAGATTTCGCTAAATGAATTTCAAACAAATTGTAAGAAAACTGGTAGAATTTCAACTTTCTTTCTATGAAAAGAATGTACGAAAGTAAACAAAATTTACTACAAATATTTTAACTATATTCATTATATCAATGTATGTCCTAATTAATTTGGGTCCGCCCATTTCCTACTTTTTCTTTATAAAATAGGATTAAGGGAGGTGCACCGAAAATTTCATTCACATTAATTTATTTTTTATTTTTGTGTTTTATTTTGATAAATTTTAACTATACAGATTGAAAGATCATACAAAAAATAATGAGGAAGAATTTTTTTTACAAGATCTACCATTGTTATTATAACCATACAATATTAATGTATTTTTTCCTTTTAAAAAATGTGTTTTTGTGTGGTTATAATATATGAACTAAATATCACACAAAATTCCAAAAAAAAAATAATATTTCCCCGGTTACAATTTTTTAAAATATTACAAAACATAAAAAATAGTTAATGTGTATAGAAATTTCTAAACTCACCTGAGTATCTCTCGTTTTCCCTTATAGAATATACTATTTATGTTCTCGTTTCCAATTTTTTTTTTGTTACTTAACTTCCATTTTGAAATTAAAGGTTCAGAACAAATTTTGTTTTTAATACTTTTGGAAGAAAATGATTTAAACTATGACTTTATTGTCGACCACTTTTTAAATTTAAATATTAGTATAAATTAACTCTAGTCTAAATTGAAAAGTTAACTTGAGTCATAATATTTCGGAATAAACCCTTACAAGCACAACAACAACTTGAATAGCTTAAAAGAAGTCGATACATTTCCTAATTTGAGAGATTAAATAAAATACTTAATCAATTTGTCATTAAAATTTTAGATTTTCATGAATTTCCATACAAAATACTAGGAGTAGATGTTAATTTTAAACTTACGTTTGTTTCACGTCATTTTAAATGACTAAAAAATATGATACAAACGGTAATAATAATATTTTATTTTATATATAATATATAAACTATAGTAATAATACAAAATAATTATATAATTTATAATATATTTTATTATTTATTACTATCACACATATAGTGATATATATTTTATTATGTATACTACTTTGCATAATATATAATGTATAATATGTAAATAATATGTGTGTATATTTATAAGTATACGTACCTTACTATCCTATATATATTATTAAATATTATATATAATTTGTATATATGCACATTATAGATATATATAACAATGTAATATTTAATAATTATTGTTCTCTATACACCACAAAATATATATTTATATATTATATATAATAATGATAATAATAATTTATTAAATATTATGATATATTTAAATATATATTAAATAATTTATTATGCACAATGTTATATATATATATATATATATATATATATATATATATAAGTGGTCATGCGAGATGATATAGTGAAACAAACGCATCATATCATATTATCGGTAATCTAATATGACCACCGAAAATGACTCAAAACAAACATATCATCGACAATATTGATTTGTTCTTATACCATTGGTAATGTGCAAAAAATAATTTAATAATAATTGAGTTTCAATCAATTGTTAAACAAAAACAATTTATAAATGAATTTAAATTTTAAATTTAGATTTTATTATTTTTAATAGTTACTTTTGAAATGTTAACATGTAGTTTATTTCATTTGATTTTATAATTAGTGATATTTATTAATTTTATTCATATTTTTCGCCAACTCAACTTCCATGTGTTCTTAGTTTTTTTTTTTCCATTTATTTTTACAAGTCAGTGTCACATCATATTGCATATATATAAAGTTCTATGACTCAATAAGCAAAAGTGACCCACATCAATGACCAAATTACTATTTTTGCTCATTTCAAGCATATTAGGAATCATTTAAAAAAAAAAAAAGTAAATTGAATATCTTGATATTAAGTTCGTAGATATTGAGCATTTCAGATACTTGTTATATATATACTAGATTAATCAATGATAGTTTGATATGTATTGATAAACAAGATATCAATTTAATAAGTGAAATTTTTATTTATTTCACTTTACTACTAAAATTACTATCAAAAGTATTAAAATTAATTAAAAAACTACTAAAGTTAATATCAAAAGTACTAAAACGAAAACGTAAAACACTTGTTTGACTATTGTGATTTCCCCCCCTCCCCCCCAAAAGAATATTAAAGTGTCATTTTCTCATTAATTAATGGAATACCAAAGTATAACCAATAATAAAATTAAAGTATAAGAAAGATGCCTATAATGATAATATCTCTAGCAACTAAATCACGTATAATTACAAACAATGGAGCCAAAATGATACATTTGATGTTGATGAATGTTGGTTTATTTGGTAAAATTATGTATACTTTTTTTTTTTTTTTTGTAAATATCAGTATAAGTCTCAAAGAGACTGATTGTTATACTTTAATCCATGACCGAGAGAGACTCCCCTCAGCTAAACATTTTTGTAATAAAAAAAGCATATATTTTTATTTGTTTTATTATTGTTACATAACAGTTTACTGTCTAAAAACTCACGCATATCATTCATTTACTTTGCATGATTTTTTATTAGTTTACAAGATTCGAAATTCTAACATTCTCACTTTTTAGAGGAGTTAGTTGATGATCAGTGAGGTCTAACGGTAAGATCAAAGAAAAAAAAATGTGTATACAAAATGATACGTTTGATGTATTTTATTGTGGACAAATCTCAAATACGTTTATATGTATTCAAATTTATACTTCTTCTTGTAATTTTTTTTTATTTTCGTTTTAAAAAGGAGAGTAACGATTTATATGATTTTTCATTGTAATGTTATAGTTTATAAATTTTATCATTATAATCTTTCAAGTTTATTTTTAATTGGATATTCATAACAATTTTTATAAAAAAAATTTATGATTTATATAGTTAATTATTAATTAAACATACAATATGAATATTTATCAAAATTCAAAATATTGTTATTTTTTAGAAGGAAAGGAGTATTCATTCATTTTCTTGAACGTGTATTAGTAGTTCTACACTTTTTATACTATTTATTCCTTTCTTATTTCTTCCACGTATGTTTCTTTTTGTAATATTGACATAGATATATAGATATCAAATTTAAATATTATCGCTGATACAATAATTGATAACTTAAAAGGTGTAGGTTATTCTATAAATTACTTGCCAACAAATAGGAGCATGAGATTCATTATTTAATTGACCAAATCTCGGAACTTTATTACACATGACATGTAATAAGAGACATGCTACTACTCCAATTTAAGATCTCAAAATTCGAAGCGAGATTTTCGTAAGTAATGTTTTGTCCGTTGCAACGTAAGAGTGGGTTAGAGTAGCCGAGTAGGGTAGGGGGTTTTTATAACGTGTAGCAGATTCCACCGAGACTTACCGAGTGGAGGAGTACTTTCTCTCTCTACTTTCTCTCTCTTGTTTAGCTCCAAAGAAGAGTAAAGGAGTAAAGACCCTGACCTGACGGAAGAAGAATCGCAAACAAACAGCAAGCAAACCAAACCAAACCAAAGCTAGATAGATAGAGAGAAGATAACACACCACACCACACCACACCACACCACAACTACTACTTCTGCTACTAGCATCTTCTTCTTCTTCTTCTCTCCTCCTTTCTCTATCTACATTTCCCTCAATTTCCACCCCAAACCCTAGTTTTCCGCTCAATTTTTCCACACCCAGAAACCCTAATTTTCAGGGGCGGTGCTAAGCCCAAGTCCTACAGTTGGGGATGACTCAATTTTGACCTCGGAATCATCGGTATGGTGATACTACTTCCCTAAAGTAAGTAAGCCTCTTCAAATGCATTTGCATGTCTCTTTCTTTTCATTCTGCTTGGTCTTTGCTGTGAAAATTGAATGTGTCAATTGCATCCGTTTGCTTTCCCTCCTTCTATGTAATTAGGGATTTTGTGTATAATTTCTCAAATGGTTTGATATATATATATATATTTTCATGTGCTACATGTAGCTGAGAGAGGAAAAGGGGCGGAATAAGCCATGGAAGGGGATGAACATAATACTTTATTGGCATGCATCATTTCTGGCATCCTTTTCTCTGTCCTGGGTTCGGCTTCTTTTGCTATACTTTGGGCGGTAAATTGGCGGCCTTGGCGGATTTATAGGTGATAGATAACTCCTTGTTATTGTGCAAATTACTTATGCTGAGCCTCTTGTTAATCATGCATGATCGTGTTATTTTCTAAATTTATTTTTGTTCAACTAGGATTTTGTTGATATGAAGACCTCTGCTGTACTTTGGTTTTTATTCTCTCTTTAAATTGCAGTGCACAGATAATGATGTAGTTACTAAAATAGGATGGGCGAACAAAATTTAATTTATGAAGAAAGGAATCTAACTAAAAATGTACACTGGATATCTTTGAAATGGAATTTGAGTCTTTACCCAATTATGTGCCCATAAGGAAAAACAAAGAAGATTACATATTTTTGTCATGAAGGGTATAGAATGTAAGAGACTTGCAACTCAGTGAATGTGTATTACAATGGTGTGAATTCAAAGCATAAAAGGCACTATTCATCATCAATGATGGATTCTTAAGAAAATTGGGATTGCATTTCTGTTAGTATGTTTGTGTGAGGCAGTATAGACATAATTGTAATTTGTAAGTGGACCAACGCGATTTCTTTCTATATGTATTCAAAGTTTGAATGATTAAAAATCACTATAGATTTTTCCTTCAATTTCCCGTATTTAGTAGTTATGGATGTGCCTTCACTTTCTTTCAAGAGACACTAGATGAAATGGCTGCGATTTCAGTAGTAAAGCTATGCAATTTCAGTTCAAAGTTCATTTGCTTATACAGATTTTCTTCTATTGTTCTTTTCTATTTTTTGCGTTTTAAAAGATGCTGAAAAGATCATAATCAAATTCTTTTCAGAAGTATTCGAAGCTTCAGTAATAGACAATCACTATAGATTCTTTGTTGTTTTTCTCCTTGAAAGTAGTTATGGATGTGCTTTCACTTTCTTGCAAGTGACTCTAGATGAATTGGCTGCATTATTAGTAGTCAGCTTAAAGTTCATTTGCTTAAATAGATTTCTTTTGATAACTATTTTCTGTTATTTGGGGTTTAAACAACATAAAATGACTATTAACTGTTTTTTGTGAATATCAAGCATACCTTCCTGTAAAGCTCATAACAGTGTATCTTCAATAATGCACTCTCCAGTCTTACCAGTTACCGTGTAATCCTGGTCCCTGGGATCCATTTACTTGTAGCACCACTAGTAAGGAGACGTGTAACACAATATTAAGGGTTTTGTTAATGCAGCTTATACAACCCCGGGGGTGGGGGGGGGGGGGGTTCATTTCAGTCCATCCAAGTGTTCTGCTTTTTCTTGGATACTCGGGTTGTTATAGGTGATAAAGACCAAGATCAGTAACAAAATTTTTGTAAAGTTGTAGACTGGACAGCGTCAAACTAACTATCAAGGAGTTCTGAAAGTTCAATTTCCTAATTTTTCTATTATTACAAGTTTGCAACTAACCAAAGAACAGTCGTAAGAACCAACCCCATCTAGACTTAGGTCAGTAATACAAAGAAGACTACATTTTAGCTTAGTTTTGTTCCAACCAGGTGGTATATGCAAAGAAAAATTAATTAATGGATGGACCTGCTGATAACAAACTCTTTCAACATATTACATGTGTTCAGCATGCATCTGTCTAATCTCTGTTTCCTACAAGATAATTCATCGGGTTACTGGATTCTCTGGGGTTCTCTACACTTCCTATTACATTCCTTTTTTGGCCTGTTAAATGTTTACGCTTTCCCGATGCGATGCAATTGTCCTTTAATTAGATAATTTGTCCTGTTGATTTATTAGGTCCTGTACTATTAACTCTTTGTAATGTGATTACCTCTGGTTCTCCTCTCTCTTCCCTCAATTTTTTTGGCATGTTTTTTTGTTTCATTTGGTTGGATATATGGTAGCAAAGGGCATAATTTGATGTTCTTAGTTGCTTTTTTTTCATTTGGTCAAACTAATTGTTGTGCCTGTTCTTAATTTTCTTGCTCTTTCCCTAATGTGTTATGCATGTTCTTTGTTTTACTCAGTTGGATATTTGCTAGAAAATGGCCAAAGTTCTTACAAGGACCTCAATTAGGAATACTGTGTGGTTTCCTGTCTCTGTTGGCATGGTTGGTTGTTATTTCTCCAGTAGTGGTGCTTATCATATGGGGATGCTGGTTGATGGTAATATTAGGTCGAGATATAATTGGTTTGGCAGTTATTATGGCCGGGATTGCTCTTCTTTTGGCATTCTATTCAATAATGCTTTGGTGGCGAACACAATGGCAAAGCTCAAGTATGCACCTTCTTAATCGCTATATATAATAATTTGGAATCTGATATTTCCACCTTTTTTTTTTTTGATATTCCTAGATGTTGATATGGAGCAATGTATCCCGTTATCTCTTACAAGTGGGTTCTAATCTGTGTGTTTTTGAGTAACATTTCCTCCTAATGGATAACCGATAACATGAAACAATAAAAAATTTGTGTTGAAATAATGGTTCCCAATTTAATTCAGTCTAGTGAGTTTTCCTAGTATTCACTTGAAATATATATGATGAAATTCTTGTATCTATATCTCTTTATATTCATATCGTTCATTTTTGCATTTATTCTTGGAATATATATTGTTTTTGGGAACCTTTCATTGAGTATACCCTGTCAAGTTTAGCAGGCGGCAATAGGAAAGACTATCTGAGTCAACTATTTCAATTCCTTGGACTTTGGTCTCTTCAAGAAGTGGGAAACAAGATATTTAAAGATGATTAGGGTTAATGTTCTAGTATTGGGATAATGAAGAAATCCTTAAAACACAATTGATATATTTGGATTAGTTTTGATTTCTATTCTGTACTTACATAGTGATCAATCATGGTTGACAAGGATTCCATATACTTGACGTTTTTTACCTTTCCGTAATTTGTTTATAATTCAAATATCAAAAGAACTGAGTGAGCTGCTTTTAGTGTTTTCACATTTTGACTTGAAGGAGTAATATTCTATACGGAACTTTGAGCTAAGGACCTTAATCTGATTTGACCTAGCAAGTTAGGCATTTCAAATATGTGTTGGTATTTCCAGTTACTTATCTGGATCAATTTATTATCACGCTGCTGTCAGTTGTAGGGTTTTTCTTGAATGGTTTTTAATGCGTATTGAGAACACCTCTGTTCATTAGTTTTCTAATACATTTAATTCTCTCACCATGTTTGAATGACATATTTTTAGCTTTATCGAATTTGATGCCAAATTCAGGGATTTTGACATGTGTTAATATCATTGTGGTACCTGATGAAGGTGGTTTATATTGTATGTGTCAAATGCTTAAAATTGCTGAGGGTAATAAATATCGACAGTCTTTTTCTGGCCATAAACTAGATGGGATAGATGGATTAGGAGGATCTGCTTAAACAGAACATGTATAAAGAGAGTTCTTACTTCTGAGGGATCAGTGGGTGTTCGCAAAGCGGATCTTTTGTATTACAATTTACATGGAAAGATAATAAGACCTGAGTGCCAATCATGCACGAGGTTCTGCATGAGTATTGGCAAAATATGTAGAGCATAAACTTTGACCAAAAGTAGCAGAGAACAAGGATTACAACCGTGACTTATATATTGATTTTATTTGCTAAACAAAGGTGGTCGTCTGATCTAAAGTTGCATCTGTGGGGGGTAAAAAGTATTGAACTAAGCATATGATATTCTGGACCACTGGTTCAAGTCTCAGAACCACTTATTTGAATAAAGGTGGGCTTGTGCATGCCTGGCCTTGCTAGTTGTGTGCGCCCTTGTGCACTGGTTTTAACCGTTTTAGAAAGTTAGTCTAGAAACTTAAGAATGCATCTGGTGGTCCTTGACCATATACATTCTGCCACATGTGGTGAGATGTCATGGCATTTTTACTGGAAGGTGAAGTTTAAAGTTGGGATCCACCTTGTAATTAATCCTGTTTCATAATCTTATTTTATTGCTCTTCAAAATACAAACTTCTTAGACTGTTTCCTTTTTTTTAATACTCCTACTGCATATTGACAACACCTCATCCTAAACAGGGGTGGTCGCCGTTCTTCTGCTTTTGGCCGTTGCACTGCTTTGTGCATATGAAATTTGTGCTGTGTATGTGACAGCGGGGAGAAGTGCGTCTGAGAGATATTCACCTTCAGGCTTCTTCTTTGGTGTTTCTGCAATTGCTTTAGCAATTAACATGCTCTTTATCTGCAGAATGGTGTTCAATGGTAAATTTGCAAATGTGATTTTGCACTCTCTCTCTCTCTCTCTCCATGTTTTCTGCAAGTGCGAATTTGCTATGTCTGCATTTTAGTTGTCATCTTATAACGGAACTTACTCATTTCATCAATTCCAATAGGCAATGGGTTAGATGTGGATGAATATGTTCGAAGGGCATATAAATTTGCTTATTCTGATTGCATTGAAGTGGGTCCTGTGGCTGCCTTACCAGAGCCACCAGATCCTAATGAGTTATATCCTCGACAATCTAGAAGGCAAGCACTCCAAACCCGTGTCATCTATCTCATATATGCGCGCATGCACACATGCACAAATATGGACATTTGGTGTGGAAGAGCTAATGGAGATTGGATGTCTTTAAGACAATTTGAGCCGTTTTCTTTTGTCTTGCTTTTCTTTTGTTTTGTTTTTTTGCTTCATTAGATTATCTGTTTGTGTTTGCAGGGCTTCACATCTGGGACTTCTCTATTGTGGCTCACTTTTGGTACTTCTTGTTTATTCAATTTTATATGGATTGACGGCAAAAAAGGCTCACTGGCTTGGGGCTATTACATCAGGAGCTGTTATTATTCTTGGTAGTTAATTTCATATTCTACATTTAATTGTAATTTATACTTATCTTCAAAATGTCTTTTGTTTTGACCTCTCAAATCATATTTAATTTTCCTTTCAGATTGGAATATGGGGGCATGCTTATATGGGTTCCAGCTTCTTCAAAATCGTGTTGCTGCCCTTTTTGTTGCTGGTGCATCTCGTGTCTTCCTCATCTGCTTTGGTGTTCATTACTGGCAAGTTTGAATTTCAAGAGTTGTGATGTTATGTATATCGATTACCAGTGGATTATTATTGGATGCTGTCTTACACATTCCCTTCTCTGTTTTTGCATGACAGGTATTTGGGACATTGCGTAAGTTATGCGGTTGTAGCATCTGTTCTATTAGGTGCTGCTGTTTCCCGTCACCTGTCCGTTACAAACCCAATAGCTGCAAGAAGGGATGCATTACAGAGTACAGTCATTCGCTTAAGGGAGGGTTTCCGTAGAAAAGAACAGAACAGTTCATCTAGCTCATCTGAAGCATGTGGCTCAAGTGTGAAGCGCAGTAGTAGTGCTGAGGCTGGTCAGCTTGGTAATGCTGCACATGTCACAGGTGATGGTGCAAGTTGGAATATAGCTGAGGGAATTAACAGTGAAAACAGCTTAGATAGTGGAAGGCCGAGTTTAGCAATACGAAGCAGCTCTTGCCGTTCTGTTGTTCAGGAACCAGAAGTAGGAACATCATATGCTGATAGAAATTTCGACCACAACTGCTCCTTGGTAGTATGCTCGAGTAGTGGTCTTGAAAGCCAAGGCTGTGAGTCTAATGAATCAACTTCGGCTAATCAACAGGCACTGGACTTAAATTTAGCATTGATATTCCAAGAGAAGTTAAATGATCCAAGGATTACATCTATGCTGAAAAAGAGAGCAAGACAAGGAGATCACGATCTGACTACTTTATTGCAAGATAAAGGATTAGATCCTAATTTTGCCATGATGTTAAAGGAGAATGGTTTGGATCCCAGGATCCTTGCATTACTGCAGAGAAGTAGTTTGGATGCAGATAGAGAACATTGTGATAATACTAACTTAACTATCAGTGATTCGAATAGTATTGAGAATGTTTTGCCCAATCAAATTTCACTGTCGGAGGAACTTAGGCTCCAAGGACTAGGAAAGTGGCTTCAGTTTTGTAGATTGGTTTTGCACCACATAGTTGGTACCCCAGAAAGAGCGTGGGTTCTTTTCAGTTTTATCTTCATCATTGAAACTGTCATTGTGGCCATTTTTCGTCCAAAGACGATTAAAGTTATAAATGCCACGCACCAGCAGGTTTCTTGAGGCTTTCCCTTATCTTTCCCTTATCTTTTATGTGGTATAACTTTAATAAGAATACTTCGCCTTAAAATGCTGATGAAGTTGAAATATGTCTTTGCAGTTCGAATTTGGATTCGCGGTTTTGCTTCTATCTCCCGTTGTCTGTTCTATAATGGCTTTCCTTAGATCTCTTCAAGCCGAAGAAATGGCCATGACCTCAAAACCGCGGAAGGTAAGGATGTGGTTTTCTTAGTCTGACTTTATACTGCAATGTTTATAAGTTTGATAACCATACTTATAAATCACATCTGTAAAAGTATTAAGGCCAATGAATAATCATTTTTGCTTATGATTGGTATTAGTATTAATTGTTCGTAACCTTCTTTCTGGAAGAATACATGTTCAAAAATCTTTCGACTAAATTTTACGATTAGGAAAAATTGAAGTTTTTCGACTAAATTTTACGATTAGGAAAAATTGAAGTGTAGGTGGAATATTTTTTCTGCAGTGTCATATTATATCTAGTTCTTCTGAATGAAGTTTCTACCTGGTGTTGTGGTATTTCCTTCTGTTTTAAAAGGTCATTTATTTGGTTTGCTGCATATCAGGGTTACTCTAATGTTTCATGTGTATAAGCATGCAATTTTAGTTCTATATATATGTTTTTTAAAAAATTATGCAGCGAACCAAATAAATGCCCTTTCAGTTGCAATGTTTTAAGTTTGATGACCATACTTACAAATCATATCTGTAAAAGTATTAAGGCTGATGAATAATCGTTTTGCTTATGTTTGGTATTAGTATAATTGTTGTAACATTCTTTCTGGAAGAGTACACGTTCATAAATATTGTCGTCTTACGACTAAATTTTACCATTAAGAAAAATTGAAGTGTAGGTGGAATATTTTTTCTGCAGTCATAGTATATCTAGTTCTTCTGAATGATGTTTCTACCTAGTGTTGTGGTATTTCCTTCTGTTTTAAAAGGGCATTTATTTGGTTTGCTGCATATGAGGGTTACTCTAATGTTTCATGTGGATAAGCATGCATGCAGTTTTAGTTCTACATATATGTATTTAAAAAAATTAGGACTTCAGTTTATATTAATTGATGCAAACTCGTGGAATTTTTCAGTATGGTTTTATTGCTTGGTTGCTGAGCACTTCCGTGGGTCTGCTGCTTGCCTTCTTGAGGTAGGACTTTTGTCATGTTCACACATGAATGTGCTCCTTATTCCATTTTTTTGTTCATTTTTTCTCTGCTTATGGACTACACTTTATGCTTGTATGATACAATAGCTTCTGATCTGATTAACTGCAAAAAGGATTCACTATATATATATATATATATGCAGAATAAAACTATTTTCAAGGTTATTCTTATGTGTCCCTTGATTTTGAAGTTGTTTTGTTGGTCTCTGCAATATTGCTATATCTCATGTAAAATACTTTGTCCTGTTTGCAAATTGGTTGAAGGAAGACCCTTATTCGCCGACCTGCTGGCAGACATATCTATCTATGTTGTCTAATTATTACCTATTTTCTTGGGACGTGATTTGTTGCCTTGTGAAGGAAAGGGGTTTAATGTTGGGGAATCTTTCACAAGAATCTTTTGCTTGCATGTAAAATGTTTTGTAAATATGGCATCCGGAATATATCATACGTATGCGTTGCACTCTTTCCATTTCTGTTGAAAACTGATTGGGAAGGTATCAGCCAAATGAAGTCATGCATGTCCAATTTTTATGAAATATGTTTGGTAGTAATATACTGTGGCTAAACTATTATTATTGAGATCCAATGCTGATTTGGGCATTGCCACAACCATTATATTTCCCAGTTTTCTGCTATCCTATGTGTTAGTTGTACATGTGGTTAGATATTAATATTTCAAATTTAACCTTTGACTTTTAATTGTTCTAAATTATATAATATTATTGTCTGTATCTTAGTTTTTGTTTTTCTTGGCTTTTGCTTCACTTGAGATAAAAAGCTACATTACATTAAGTTTTATGTTCATATATGAAAATTTTAAACTTGTCTATACATTTTGTTTCTTGGTATGTGTTCTACAATCTGTGGTATAGGTGATTATATCTCGTAACGTATATTCTGAACATGCAACATCTCCACTCTCTCCCAAGTTTTTGCTGGATTTGTCACTTCGGCTTTTCCCTAGTATTATCTTGTATCCCCTTGTATAATGTTCATTATGGTCTAATGCATCCTCTCTCACTCTCCCTCTCCATATGTATGTATGTATATATACATGTGTGTGTGTGTGTAGGTTTATCTGGTTTAAGCATCTTTGCATTTAAGAAAGTTCAGTTCAAACATATTTTTCTGGAAATTTTCGTGCAATGTATGATGTAAGCTCTCTACTTGAGCTGCAGTCCGGAAGTATTTATCATGCCAGTAATTTTTTCTGCTTTTTCCTGCAGCAAATCTTCAGTACTTCTAGGATTGTCTTTGACCATCCCTCTTATAGTTGCATGTCTCTCTATTGCAATTCCCATATGGATTCGTAATGGCTATCAATTTTGGGTATCTAGAGTTGGTGCAGATGATGCTACAACTCATCGAACTTTGTGGTTCAGAGAGGTATGTTTTTTTTTTCTTTGTTCTCGCTAATCTTTATGTTTCTGCTTGGTGGCTTATTACATATATATTACTGGTAAAGGAGTTTTTTCGTTCTTATTGTATTATTGTTACTTGATTGCAGTGAGAGTTTAGTGCCAATTTAATGCGTGTAAAGAATAGTTAAATTTAGTTACTCATATAAAGTTGTTCAGCACAGAGGGCATTCAAATTGAACTTCTATAGAAAGCTGAAATTTAGAGATTTAAAGTTAGACTATGGATTAGGAAGCAGACATGAGAGTTCAATTTTTCCGCTAATTTAATTCTAGTGGATTTAATCATCTATTTTTATGAATATATTTGTTGCAACTGTTGTGCGACTCTACTTCATTATATGAATGTGTTCTGTGATGAAGATATGCATCAGTTGAGACTTGAGATTGATGAACATTGGGTTTATTATTAATACCAGTCTACATCAGTATTGCTACAGGAAAATAATGTTGAGTACTGTCATGAACAAAAACGGAGGATCTAGATTTGATATATAATGCCGACACTGGAAATGTATACATTTAGTCAAACTGCATTGCAGTATGCAGTACTAATTGCCTTATAGGTCTCAGTAAAACTATTTTTGTTATATGACCTACAATTAATGAAGCCGTTGAGTATGGTGTTCCCCCAATTTTAGATGTGGTAAATCTTAAATATATTTAAATATATTATCTAATTAAGTTTTGTTGCCTTGTCTTTTGTATATCTTTTTCATCTGTTAAGTCCCCCTTCTGACACATTTGCATTAATTTCAGGGAATTGTTCTTTTCCTTTGCATATCAATGTTTATTGGATCTGTATTAGCTCTTGGTGCAATAGTTTCTGCAAAACCTTTAGATGAATTGGGCTACAAAGGTTGGAATGGTGCCCAGAACAGCGCGACATCTCCTTATGCGTCTTCAGTGTATCTTGGTTGGGCAATGGCCTGTGTGGTTGTTCTTTTAGTTACAGGGGTGCTACCAATTGTATCATGGTTTGCTACATATCGTTTCTCCATCTCTTCTGCTATATGTGTTGGAATATTTGCAGGTAATTACTCTGTAACTGCAATTGTCTCAACAACTCTGTTCTTGTAGGGAACATCCATTTGAGTCATCTAGTACCTCCAAATATGATATGCTTTGTTATCCTTGTTTGTTGAATTGTTATGATTAACCTCTTCTTACTGCTTTACTTTCTGCAGCTGTTCTAGTGGCATTTTGTGGTGCATCTTATTTGGAGGTTGTGAATTCTAGGGATGACCAGGTGCCAAAGAAGGCAGATTTCCTTGCTGCATTACTTCCTTTAATGTGCATCCCGGCATTTCTATCACTTTGCTCTGGGTTGGTTAAATGGTAAGTGATCTTGCTCATGATCGCAGCTACATCCTTCACTACCTAAAGTCATTTTATACTTCAAACTATATGATAAATGACGTTATTTTGTTGATCAAGCTGTCTGCAAATTAATATTCCATCAATAATATTTGTAGGAAAGATGATGATTGGCAACTTTCCCGAGGGGTTTTTGTATTTGTCAGCATTGGTCTACTTCTTCTTCTTGGTGCAATATCAGCCGTCACAGTGATAATTGAACCATGGACAGTGAGTGAACTTGCTACAGTAGTATAGTGTGTGTTATGTCCGTTTTCAGGTGTAGGACATATTGCTGACGTAATTCTCCTGTTCTTGCAACAGATTGGGGCAGCTTTCCTTCTAGTTCTTCTTCTAATTGTTTTGGCTATTGGTGTTATTCACTACTGGGCCTCAAACAATTTTTACTTGACCCGGACACAAACGTTCTTTGTTTGTTTTCTTGCTTTTCTTTTGGCTTTGGCAGCTTTTTTTGTTGGGTGGTTTCAAGGTGAGTAGAGTCTCTTTTCTGTTCAAATTTGGGCCTTGATCCATATTTATGAAAGATGGATGAACCAATCTCTCTTAAAACATCACAATGTAACCAAACCCCCTCCCCCCCCACCCCACCAAAAGACACACACACTCTCTCTCTCCCCCCCTCCCTCTTTTATTCATTCATCCTTTTCTCTTTCCATTTTGTTGTGCTTTGCAAATAACACTGTTGTCATGTTTCAGAGAAACCTTTTCTTGGAGCCTCTGTTGGTTACTTTTCATTTTTGTTTCTCCTGGCTGGAAGGGCATTGACAGTGAGTTCTATGTTCCTATTGTGATTCTATTTTATGATTTTATTTACGCGTTTAATTTGTTATACGGTTGTACTAATTTAAAAGTGCTGCAAACTCAATGTTTGTCTGCAGGTGCTTCTTTCACCTCCTATTGTTGTTTATTCTCCTCGGGTGCTGCCTGTATATGTTTATGATGCGCATGCAGATTGCGGTGAAAATGTTAGGTTTGTCTGACATCTCTAAATTTTCTTCCTCACATTTCTTCTTACTTTGGTGTTTGGTGTTGTATATTTGTCTGAAATTGGTTTTGCATTTGGCCAATTTCTATACAAATGGCGCAGCATGATTATAATTTTTTTATTATTTTATGTCACTAGTGCTGCATTCCTTATGCTTTATGGGATTGCACTAGCAATTGAGGGCTGGGGTGTAGTCGCAAGTTTGAAGATCTATCCACCATTTGCTGGTGCTGCTGTATCAGCAATTACGCTTGTTGTATCTTTTGGATTTGCTGTCTCTCGGCCATGCTTGACTTTAAAGGTTTGTCACTGATTGAATGATCCTGCACAGTAAGAAAGAAGAATCATCCTATCAACTAGAATTAAGTAAAAGATATTCTTGCGTAAATGAAATATTGCCCGCTAATATAGTCACTTGAATAAACTATAACATATCAAGATATTGGATCAACTAGATTCTTCTATGGGTTATTTATTCTTTCTATTAGCTGACAATATGTATGTCAATAACCAGATGATGGAAGATGCTGTTCACTTTCTAAGTAAGGAAACTGTTGTCCAGGCAATTTCCCGATCTGCAACAAAGGTACTCTTTTCCCTAAACAACTGAATTATCTTCTTATTTGAGGAATATAGGGCAGGCTAGAACGTAAATAGATAAAAAAGAGGATATACTGTCAATAAATCAAGCAAGTATTCCTCTTTTTTTTTTTTTTTTTTTTTTTTTTTTTGTGGAGGGGTTGGGGGTGGATCTGGCGTTCTTAGTTGATTATCTTAATTGCATCCAAAATCAAGTATTTTTGCTAGTCACTAAATGAAATTAGATAACACCTTGTTAGAGAGAATTTAACACCTTAGGTGACAACTCAAAAGAGATTTCAGAATTCTGTATTTTACTTAAAATTTAATCGCTAACATATAGCTTGACATAAAGAAAGACTCGCAAGAAAGGGGAAGACAGAATTAATCTTTCACTTCTGGAATGGAGGGCGGATATCATCGACAACAAATCAATTAAATTTTTTTTGCACTTCTGGATGCTGTTTCCATCAGTTTGAACTAATTGAGATGAATGGTCTGTCGTCTTCTGTTGTTCTACTCCCCAGAAAAGTTAAAAATAGAGAATTCATCTGGACTCTAATATGATAGACTTAGTTGAGAAATAATCATAATTTGAGAAAAAATATATGCTGCTTTTTTGGGTGTATATTGTTGATGTGCTCGGTATGCCTAAAACATAAATTTTTTGTCCCATCTTGTGAAATGCTGTTAGATAACGTTAATTTTTTTATATCACATCCTAAGTTATGGTTATGGTTCTTCCTGCATTCTTTCTTCTTTCTCTTAAACCAATTCAGATTCCAAGGGGTGAGGGTATCGTTTATTGCTCAACCATGTCATAGTATTTGAAACTGATTCCTCTAAATTTACATGCAGACCAGAAATGCATTATCTGGAACTTATTCTGCTCCTCAGAGGTCTGCAAGTTCAGCCGCTCTTTTGGTCGGAGATCCTACAGTTACGCGTGATAGGGCTGGGAATTTTGTGCTCCCCAGGGCAGATGTTATGAAGCTAAGAGATCGTTTGAGAAATGAAGAGCTAGCTGCTGGATCATTCTTCCAGAAAATAAGAAAGGGAAGGATTTTACGGCATGATTCAACCACCGACATAGGTTACAGAAGGGAAATGTGTGCACATGCACGAATTCTGGCATTAGAAGAGGCGATTGATACTGAATGGGTTTATATGTGGGACAAATTTGGTGGCTATTTACTTCTTTTGCTGGGGTTGACAGCAAAAGCAGAGCGTGTCCAGGTAAAATTTGAATCTTCCACCCGTCTTGCAATTGGACATGTTTCTGTTCTATGTATTATTTTCTGTGTCTCTGATGTTCCAGGATGAGGTCCGCTTGAGACTCTTTCTTGATAGCATAGGATTTTCAGATCTAAGTGCGAAGAAGATTAAAAAGTGGATGCCAGAAGACCGCAGACAGTTTGAAATCATTCAGGAGAGGTAAAAGATTTCGATTGCAACAGATCAACATTTTCATTTTGTTGAATAACCATCTTTTCTGTGTTTCTATGACAAAAGTTGTGTGCTACTGTAGTTATTTAAGAGAAAAGGAGATGGAGGAGGAAATTTTAATGCAGAGACGTGAAGAAGAAGGGCGAGGAAAGGAAAGGAGAAAGGCTCTTTTGGAAAAAGAGGAACGCAAATGGAAGGAGATTGAAGCTTCACTTATATCATCTATCCCTAATGCTGGTAATCGGGAGGCAGCTGCCATGGCAGCTGCAGTGCGTGCAGTGGGTGGCGATTCTGTTCTTGATGACTCTTTTGCGCGTGAGAGAGTTTCAAGCATTGCCAGGCGCATACGTGGAGCTCAATTATCTCGTCGGGCACTACAGGTGATGTTAACCTTTACTTTGAGTTTAAAAATATCTACGAACTTTGAGATTTAAAGATGTAACTTTATTTGTGCTATCCATTATCTGGAGAAGGGATCTGCTAGGTCTGTTAACATTTGTTGTCTTTGTTTATTACTTTATTTTATTATTGTCCTGCATACACAAATCTGACTCAAATTCTACACAAAAAAATGTAAAACTAAAATTTTTGAAGCAGAGTTTTGCTATTGTCTTGGCATCTATTGCTGTATGTAATTACTTAATGAAGATATATTGCGCATTCAGATCTCAAGCACTTAATGTGTTAGCTTTCTTCTTATTATTGTAATGAGTGGGGTATTACTTGCTATACTCAGTGGGTGAACTTAACTTGTAAGTGGATTGATGCTGAGTTGTTATGTTCTTGTTTTCAATTTTCATCTTGCATTAACTAGAGGGCTAGAGCTGAAGAGACATTCTTCTCTTTGATTACTATTCTCTGTAAAAATCATTATATAACTTTCCTGCAGTGCCTGGACAAGTATTGTTGTTGCACAGTTATGTTATTTTGGAAGAAAATTCAGAGCAGCTCTTAAATTTTTGCTTGTTGCTATCTATTTAAAACATGGCCGTTAAATCTTTTTTACAGACAGGAATTTCTGGTGCTATATGTGTTCTTGATGATGAACCAACAACAAGTGGTAGACATTGTGGTCAGATTGATCCTAGCATATGTCAAAGTCAAAAAGTTAGCTTCTCTATCGCAGTGATGATCCAACCCGAATCTGGGCCAGTGTATCTTTTAGGAACTGAATATCAAAAGAAAATATGCTGGGAAATTGTTGTGGCTGGTTCTGAACAAGGCATCGAAGCTGGACAAGTTGGGCTTAGGTTAATTACCAAAGGTGATAGACAAAGTACTGTTGCGAAGGAGTGGAGTATCAGTGCGGCAAGTATTGCAGATGGAAGGTATGTGCTTTATGTCAACTCGCCTTTCGGTGATTCTTCCAGATTTTATGTATGGCTTTTATCATCAGTCCTCACTCAGTCATTTTCCACACCTTTTCCTTCTTGGTTTTTCTCTATAAACAAATATGTAAATTTTTCCTGTTTTAATGGCATATAGTCGGAGGTTTTAGTGTTTACTGCTTCCCGTGCTTTGTTTATCACACTGAGAAGTAATATTAACTTTGCAGGTGGCATATGGTGACAATGACCATTGATGCTGATTTAGGAGAGGCAACTTGCTATTTAGATGGTAGTTTTGATGGCTACCAGACTGCCCTACCGTTGCGAAATGAAAATGGCATTTGGGAGCAGGGAACAGAAATTTGGGTCGGTGTTAGGCCCCCACTTGATATGGATGCATTTGGGAGATCAGACAGTGAAGGAGCTGAATCTAAGATGCATGTGATGGATCTTTTCCTCTGGGGAAGATGCTTGACCGAAGATGAAATAGCAGCTCTTCCTGCTGCCATAGGTTCTGCTGATTACAATTTGATTGATCTTCCTCAAGATAATTGGCAATGGGCAGATTCTCCTTCCAGGGTCTGTTTCTATGTTCTTTTCAAGTGTCTTAGTACTTAGGAAATCGTTTTTAATCAATCTTTTATTTTCAGAAAATTAATGTAAAAGGAAAGAAAATAAATAAAATGAAATGGCTGTGGTTGCTCTTAAATGAAGCAATTGAAGTTCATTCTTTATCGTTGCTGTGTAAAGTTTTGCATTGCCCTGTTTCCTAATTGTTATCTGTCTTTCACGTAGGTTGACGAGTGGGACAGTGATCCTGCTGATGTCGATCTTTATGATAGGGATGATGTTGATTGGGATGGGCAATACTCAAGTGGTAGGAAAAGGAGGTCAGAACGTGAAAGTGTGCTTGTTGATGTGGATTCTTTCACCAGGAGGTTGAGAAAACCAAGGACAGAAACACGTGAAGAAATTTATCAAAGGATGCTTTCAGTTGAATTGGCTGTTAAAGAAGCACTCTCTGCAAGAGGAGAGCGAAATTTTACTGATCAAGAGTTTCCACCTAATGATCAATCATTGTTTGTAGATCCCTATAACCCTCCCTCAAAATTGCAGGTATCATCAGTTTAGTAGTTTGTTTTGTTATTATCATTGCCTTCTTTCATAATTATTACTAATATGGTAATATCCTATCTTTAACTTAATCCCTTTTGTTTATCTTTTGTTTTCGGTTCTAGGTGGTTTCTGAGTGGATGAGACCAACTGAAATGGTGAAGAAGAACCATCGAGATTCTCATCCATGCTTATTTTCTGGGGCTGTGAACCCTTCAGATGTCTGTCAGGTCTGTCATTACAGGTTTATTTATTTTGATAATTTTGGATCTACAATTAGTTTTTTGACTAGTTGTTTTGATATCTTAAAAGTATATAATTACTTTTACAATTAGTAGCTCATCTCTCTTCTTTACAGGGTCGATTGGGTGATTGCTGGTTTTTGAGTGCTGTAGCTGTTTTGACAGAGGTTTCACGAATATCAGAAGTCATAATCACACCTGAATTTAACGAGGAAGGAATTTACACTGTTCGCTTCTGCATCCAGGTAATGGCCAGGACACAAGATCAGTAGCTGTTAGCCTGTCTAGCTTGAATGATGATTCTGTTATGCAACGTTTTAGTAATAGTTCTCTTACCCCTTTTATAAATTAACATGCGTTTATTATTTAATTTGCTCTGGTAATATATTGGCCTTGATGTTCCTACTGGAAGATTTGCATTGCTGACCTATTATTGATTGATTATTGTGGAGAAAACAAATGTTACTTGTATTTCATTGTCGTTTCCAGTGTTTGGAAATCAGTAAACTGTATAGAAAATGCATTGCTTAATTATGTTGTTGGTCAATTTCTTAAGCAAAAGTGATGCAACTATGCAAGTTTTATAGAGCTCAGTCTTGAATTTCCCTGTACAAGGAGATTGCTTTTTTGTTATCAGTAAGAGTTGGTTGATTTTATTGGTTGAAGTTTTACATTTTATTGGCTTTTGAGCCTGGTTATCATTGCTTGTAGTCATATTATCATTGTTTTAATTTTCTAAACACTCTTGATGCTGAAGAATAGTTTCTTAAATATTATGATAAATGAATTCTTTTAACATTTTAATTAGTCATTATGTATTTCGTGATTAATGCTGATAGGATGGTGCAGATTCCATTTCAAATTCTTTAATATTAATCCTGTGGACATTGAAAGATTACCATGAGAGGTTGATGGATAGTGCGGAACTTATTGATTAGAGCCTAGGCATAACAAGTGTATGTTATTTTACTTGTAAGGGACGGCAACCGAGAACTCTAATCTTGTTACTAGTTGCAACTAAACAGATCTACTTTTGATCAAGATTCATCTATATTATTTTGCTCCTTAAACATGGGTCTGCTGTCAGTCCCTATTTCCGGGTAATAGTTAATTGCCCAACTTTGGCACATGTATATTAGCTTGTGTTTGATCCATGTTAATCAACTTCTTGTGATTTCGGTCTAACCCTTTAAACGTTTAATTTTTCTCGCTTTCACCAACCTGCTGCTATGAAAAATTTATTTCAGGATGACACTGTTCAATTTGTTTTTTCAGTGGATATTGTGTTATTAACCATGGATGATATGATAGATTGTTCTGATTAATTGATCTTGCTTATGATATCAAATTTTGATTTGTTTCTGGTTTTAGGGAGAATGGGTTCCCGTAGTTGTTGATGACTGGATTCCTTGCGAGTCACCTGGTAAACCTGCATTTGCTACCAGTAAGAAGGGGAATGAACTGTGGGTATCTTTATTGGAAAAGGCCTATGCCAAGCTTCATGGCTCTTACGAAGCTTTGGAAGGTGGGCTTGTCCAAGATGCTCTTGTGGACCTCACTGGAGGTGCTGGTGAGGAGATTGACATGAGAAGTGCTCAGGCCCAGATCGATCTTGCAAGTGGGAGGCTGTGGTCCCAATTGTTACGATTTAAACAAGAAGGATTTCTATTAGGTGCAGGAAGTCCATCAGGTTCTGATATTCATGTCTCCTCAAGTGGAATTGTGCAAGGTCATGCTTATTCATTGTTGCAGGTGTGTTCATTTGAGTTACTTATCTGCTTAACATATTATTGTCATCGATCATTGATAGTGATCAATCCTGCATTCAAATTTTATCAGGTAAGGGAAGTTGATGGGCACAAACTTGTTCAGATTCGAAATCCATGGGCAAATGAGGTTGAGTGGAATGGACCTTGGTCTGATTCATCGCCTGAATGGACTGATAGGATGAAGCATAAGCTCAAGCATGTTCCCCAGGTAGTTAGGCCTCACATGGAACGAATAATATTTTTTTCCCTTATGACTAATATTCTGACCTGTAAGAAATCATGCTTCGTATTTTATTTTGTTTTCCTTCTCCCACCAATCAACTTATAGCAAGTACTTTGTCAACAGTCAAGAGATGGTATATTCTGGATGTCTTGGCAAGATTTCCAGATTCATTTCCGGTCAATATATGTGTGTCGTGTCTACCCTCCTGAGATGAGGTATTCTGCTCATGGCCAGTGGCGTGGTTACAGTGCTGGTGGTTGCCAAGATTATGAAACATGGCATCAGAATCCTCAGTTCCGGCTGAGGGCCACAGGGCCAGATGCATCGCTTCCAATTCATGTGTTCATTACTTTGACACAGGTATACTTAACTTAACTTCAAGCAAATCGCTTTTGGAGCAAGTTAATTTTTGTTAACACAATGATTGCCCTTGTATGGAATTGAATGTTTTTAGGGTGTTAGCTTCTCAAGAACAACAGCTGGTTTTAGGAATTATCAGTCCAGTCATGATTCGATGATGTTTTACATCGGGATGAGGATTCTTAAGACCCGTGGCTGTCGTGCAAATTACAACATTTATTTGCATGAATCAGTTGGTGGGACAGATTATGTCAATTCTCGAGAAATATCATGTGAAATGGTTCTGGACCCTGATCCTAGGGGTTATACAATAGTGCCCACGACTATCCACCCAGGAGAAGAAGCACCTTTTGTTCTTTCTGTGTTCACCAAAGCATCTATTAGCCTTGAGGCTTTATAGAGTGAACGTGGCCCTTTAGTTGGATTCTGTATCCACAAGGGTTCAGGACACATCAACAAATTTTGGACTGCATGGCTTGTATTATGGATGATGAAAGCTTCTGCCAGCTGGTTGCATTAATCCAGAATTGGTTCACCGGAAAGATGGTAAATCCACTAACACTTCAATTTATCTTCACATTAATTAATTGCCTAGAGATGTATTCTCATTTTTGCTTCTTGGAATTGCTGGTGATTTTGTTCAGCTGATTGGGGATAATCAGATTTGCATTCCCGTATTTTTTGAATGCTTAGTCAAATACACGTCTCTGAACTGTAACCAACAATATTAAAGCCATTTAATGCTGCATACTTTTAGTGCTCATATAGTGTCATACCATCTGAACTGTAACCAACAATATTATAGTCATTTAAGGCTGCATACTTTTAGTGCTCATATAGTGTCATACCATTACGCATTCAGCTTGACAGGCTCAACTGGCGGGGCTTTATATGCTTTAGGCTTTACTATGAAACTTTTCTCTGCATCTCTCTGTACATCTCTTTGTTTGTCTTCATACTATTATTCAAGCCGGGGTGTCTTTTCTCGATGAGCAGCAGCTTGTTTCTTGGCTCAATATGCTTTTTTGCCTGTTCAAATCATAAGAATTCTAATATTGTGAACGAAGCAGATAGTTTCATATTAGGTTTGGCATGATGTGTATGTCTTTATACCTCCACTACAAAATTAGAGGTTCATTTTGACTTTCCAAAGTCAAGGCTGATATAGGATGATTTTATTTTGGTGAATACAATTGTAAGATTCGTAAATTATTCACATACTATCAATTGAAAGATTTACTAGTTTAGCTGTTATTCTCGTGTCATTGTTTCAGAACAAGTATTGAAAACAACCAATACAGTTATAACAACATCAGTTGTAAATCTGGGTATCCATAACATATTCACATTGTAAATAAACCAATTTAGGTGTCGAAGGTTTTTTGTTTAATGTTCTTTTTAATTTGTAATAAGAACTTGTATAACTAAAAGAGTTGCAATAGACCAGGCTTTTGGCCAGGTGATGGGCCATAATGTCTTGGGATCTAGGAACATAAATAAGCTTACACATAACCATCCAACCAGCACCAAGCTTTAATATCTGCTAATACACTAGCAAAAGCATCAGGTAGACCACTAGAGCTAAGGTCCCTAGCAACCTTAAGAGAGTCAGTTTTAATAATTGCAGTAGCAATATTCTGTAAAACGAGCCACAAATTCCATAATAAATTGCCAGAAGTTCTAAGAGATGGGAGGAACAATCTACAACATTTAGTGTCCTTGATGGACAGCTCCATTCCTGCACCTGGCCAACTCCCATCAACTTGTACGACATTATCCCATAACTGCTGCATTTTTGGCTTTTTTTGAAGTCTTGTTCCGAATAATATTTCATTCCCCGAGGGAGTAGCTCTCAGCCTGGTTAATTTGTTCACTATGTGCATGTCCATATTCTATATTAATGTCGGAGTTGAAGCAAGCTTTTCTTATGCTTGGTTCTTTGTTCTGGCCTTCAAATTTGAATTTGTTTCATCAACTCATCCTAAAATCATTATCCTTGGTGCTTTCTAGCTGAAAACTTGGTCTTGCCTAAAGCCTCTGATCAGTGCCTACAAAATCATATGTTTGAAACTATGTCGTCTCCTTCTGCTTACAAACATATAGTTGTCATATTTTGTTTGTGTGTATAGTTTCTATCTGCAGTTATATATTCATATACTCGTGGTGTTAATTTATGCAAGTACAGATTTTTGCCACAAGACACCAAAATATATCTTGGATCATATTTTTATATCTTTGATGACCTATTCTTCCAACTAGGTTTTCTATGAACCTAAGACTTTGCAGTGATTGAGGTCATTTTGAAAATTACAGGGAACACTCTGATTCGGATCTCGGCTGAAAGGATACCTTCCAAGTTGGTTACCAGTTGTACTCGTATGCTCCATGTTGTATTTTGATGATGTTGAGAGTATGCCAGAAACAATTCCTATGTGACTGGAATTAATATGTGGGAACCAACATGAAGAAAGTTTAAAGATCTCCAGAGATCATTGCAGTATGGCGTGCTTTTTTGGCCTTTTGCTTCCAGCGGCAGTCGAAGAAGCTTTTGCATGCAACATGTACATGAGTAGTCAGTAGATGGCTGTAAGGATATAGGATGTAGTCATGTAAATGGGATGAAAAGGTAAAGGGTTAAAAGATATAGGAAAAAATTAGATATACCTCGTTTAGGGGGATGATAGAGAAGCATTGTAGCTGGTATAGCTTTTCAATTTCAGCTGCAGTTTTGAAGTGCTTGGCGAGCAACATCACTTGTAGAAATGCTTCTTTTTGAAATGTAATCCCCCCTCATTTTTTGCTCTCGCAGTTTTTGTTCTCTAATCAATCTTGCAAAGCGATGTTCTTTGAGGAACAAATAAAACTGACATTTACAAGAAGTAAAAACAAGTGGTTATGACCATATTTCTAGCCTGTATAACATGTATTTCCTTCCGAGTAACAAAGCAGAACACTCGGGACATGGGGGTGTAAAAAAGTTGAATATTCAGATCGTAGTCTATTTAATTTTTTTGATTCTTAAATTCGAACTCTGAGTTTTTTATCAAATGAATTTTTAATGCTCAGATTTTCTTATTATCGAATCAGAATTGAACTACTTCCAAGTAGGTCATTTCCACTAAACCTAGATTGTATCTATACAAATTTTCTTTTTCTTTTTCCATCATATAGTATGTCAAGTTTAATTTTACATGCAATCACCGTTTGGGAAGGTAATGTATAACATATACAATAATTAAATGTATTATTAAGACAATTGACTTCAAAAATTTTATATACTACATGTCATTTAGTATATAGTTAGTAGAATTGAATTATTCTCAAGTTAAATCAAGTGAGTTATGTTAAAATTTTGCACATTTAGTTTATCAAACTTTAAATTGAGTATTGAGTTTGGTTCATTTTCGTATTGAATTCAAATTTGACCGATTATTTTTTGAATCAATCCCAAACTACCAAACTGCATGGGACTTAATATGGATTATGTGATTTGAAAATAAAATACTTGAAAAATCAAGATGTCGCCAGTAAAAATTGAATTATTTTATAAGGTTTTCATAGATGAGGAACTTTATGTAGGCTGAATTGATTTGATTGTATGGAAGTAATAAAAGTATAATTCACATTTTTACATGAGTAGACTAAATAATGAGCGCAAATCTTTTTTTTTTTTTTTTTCTGTTTGGAGTGAACAAAAATATAGGCCGAGTAGAGATCAATTTTTAAAGTCTCGCCTTTTTTCATACTCTTCAGAAATAAGAATGGAACTTCATATCCTTATGATTTTAATGTCAATGATACTTTAATATATATTAACATACAAAATATCACTTTAATAAGTGAAATTTTCATTAATTCAACTTTAATACTGAAATTATTATCAAAAATACTAAAATTATTATTAAAAATAATAAAATTATTACGGGATGTACTAAAATTACTATCAACTTTAGTATAAGCCGAGTAGAGATCAATTTTTAAAGTCTAGCCGTTTTTCATACTCTTAAGAAATAAGAATGAAACTCTATATTCTTATGATTTTAATGTCAATAATACTTTAGTGTGTATTGCAAACAAAATATCACTTTAAATAAGTGAAATTTTCATTAATTCAACTTTAATACTAAAATTATTATCGAAAATATTAAAATTACTATCAAAAATACTAAAATTATTACGGGATGTACTAAAATTACTATCAAAAGTAATTAATGTAGAATGACTGAAACGGAAATTTTTCCCTTAGAATGCACTAAAACGTATTTTTCCTCATAACTATACGATTTTAAGAACAGGTAAACTGATTCATTTTTCCAATGAAACAATTTAAAATTTTCAGCATTCAAACAAAGAGAACCGGTAGAACTACAGATTAGTTGAATCATGCTGCATGAACTTAAAGAGCAGCAGCAGACAAACCCAGCAAATAAGAGGAGCATTACCAAATACAAATCAGGAAAACTGGAAAAGGTAAGCATTCATAAAAAGAAACGAAAGCATTAAAAAAAAAAAAAAAAATCCACCTCCAGATGTAGCTCCACTAAATTGAATCCTAAAAAGGTGAAAGAGCAATCTCTCTAAGAATTAAACAAGAAATACTGTTCCCCTTTGTCCATGTTTCTTCTGCCTCTTTCTTCCTGCAGCTAATATGATCAATCAACTATACCGAAAAGCTTTAGGAGTAGTCACTCTTCGTTTCCTCTTCGATGAAGAAATCCTATCTTCTCTTCTGTTTCTGTCTAAAACACGTTCTCATTCAGAGTCAGTTTCCATGCTGCCCATGGCCTTTAATCCTCTAGGTCTCTGCATCACATCACAAGACACAAGTCACACCCACCCCTTCTCTAAATATCTTTAACTACTCCCACTCTCGACCGATACTCATGCGCCTCATGCCCGGTGTTTTTAAAAGAAAAAACTAAGCTTTGTTCCTCCCGGAACATTGGGCACATTACAAGTGCATGGTGAAAAATATTGATTGACGAAAAACTCAGCAAATTAGTACCTTCTTAGATGTCTTCTTCTCCCTTACTTCATACCTCTCCTGGCACAAGTCAGACAACCATTGTCCGGGACTAACAAACTGAGAAATCCAAAATCATTACACAAGTCAATGAAATCATCAACACAAACACGCACAGGTGCTGCAGACATTTTCCCTAGTTCTTTAAACAAAGGAAAATAGAAAGGAGAGTTGAAAACAAAGGCAAATATACTTACAAGTAGAGTTTTTTGAATCAATTTAGCCCTTTTTTTAGGCCTCTGGGGTAGTTTACAGCCTTTCATAGCCATAAAATCTTCCTCTTTTTCTTTACTCGATAATGTTGCAAATAGTTTAGGCCAAAACACCACTCTTTTGTTATCTTTGGTTGCTTCCATAAAGATATTGGTGTCATTATCCAATATTCCCATCCCCGATCCCCTTGTGGTGTAATACCGATCTTCCTTCTCTGGAGAGGAGTGCGTTGAAAGTTTCAGATTCTCATTGGCACTGCATGTATTAATCTTCATTCCCAAATCTCTGCCATATAACAGAACCCACAAAATTTGGTACATTACAACTTGTCAAAAAATGTATAGGTATATCCTATAATTAGAAAAGAACTAGGAAGTACGTTTGATATGTGTTTATTTGGGGATAAAATAGGGATCTAACTACAGCAACAACTCTGACAACAGAATCACTTTACATTTTCCCTAACTTCTGTCAGGTATAATGGAAGATTAGCAGATCAAAATAGAAACAGTACCCATTAAAATGTGGATCCTTTATATTTTTCACTTGTCCAAAAGTCTATTTTAAACACAAATGTAAAATGAAATTAACAGAATATATTACAAGCACCAATATGGGGGGGAAAATAAAAACAAATAGCAGCTTAGGCGGTGAAAAGATTGAAATTTTATATGAAAATAATAATAATAATGATGAGGATAATCTTGTTTGGGGGTGGGTTCATTGAAGTGGGGTTGAGGTTTAGGTTTTGTTTATTACCTGGGGAGGCGATTAGGTGATTGAAAAGGAGAAACTGAAGCTTGAACTGGTACTTGTTTATTGTTGTGGTTGTTGATGTTGTTGTTACACCTTAATCTTTTCCTGCTTCCCCATTGCAACTTATCATCCATATTTTTTCCTCCTCCTTGTTCTGCGATGTGTCATCAATTGTACTCTCAAAGCTGTAACAAACTGGGAATCTTGTACATATCTATATATATGCCGTGAAAGAAACAAACACAGATTAGAATATTGAATACATATCCATTGAGCCAAAAAGCAACCTAACTTCTCAAGATGTATTCTTCAAAATATAAATAAATATACATTTCAATACAAATACTCTTCTAGTATTTGATAATAATCAGATAATGAATACGTATGTTTTTTTACCCCCCCTCCTCCTCTTCTTTTTGTTGGTCTTGTCTGCGCTCTATGCCTCCATCTCTTCTTTATGTTCGTTTATCATGTACGAAGTATTATGTTTTTACAAGATGACACCCCTCCCCTCCCCTAGGCTAAGCAATAAGCATAAGCAGCCCTATTGGCTATTACTTTATTTTAAAAAAATTCAGGCTTATTACAATTTTATAATATGCTTTATTTTTTCTTATTATACTATTTAAAATTTGAAACTATTATTGTACCTTTACAATTAGGTCTCACATAAAAAAGAAAAGGAAAATGGAATTAAGTTATAGTTTATAAAACTACTCACTCGTGTTATTTTTCAATTTTTAAAATATATGGAAAAAATTGAACTGTATAAATTGAAAGAGTGTACAAAAATAATACAATACAATATGTTAATTTTTAAATTCTTTCAAACTCATTTACATAACTTTTATAATCATGTAAAAGTCAACAAATTTTAACTCTTGAAAATGTATAAATTTTATATGTTTATAAAAACCATATGGCTACAAATTTTTTATACACTTTTAATCTGTACCGTTGAATTTTTCAAATAAATTATATATTTATAAATATAAAACTAATAAATATAATTTTAAAAATAAACTATAACTCAATTATCTTAATATCTTAAAGAAAAGATATTAATAAATACTTTTGGTTTTGATGTTGATGAATATATGAGGTAGTGTGAATTTTTAAATAGTAACATAATGAAACATAAGAAGAAAAAAAAAAAAGCTCAAAATGTTGTGCGGTTTTGGGTTTTCTGTTATGTGTGTTTACTTTGTTTGCTGGGGGCCTTAATTGCTATTGCTCATCAGCTTAAGAAAGGCAGCCACGAAGCCCATACTGATGGTAGCAAAATGTATTGATTTATTTGAGGTATGGTTTTGTAAGTAACTTGGGGTCGACGTAGTAAAAAGACTAATGTTCCCATAATTCACCCATAATTTTGTCCCAATTAAAAGATAAAATATAATACTCTATTCATCCATTATTTAAGTTTCTGTACATGGATGTTTTTTTTTGGTAATAAGAAGTATTAAAAAAGATGATCAATTAAAATATGAATATCATTTATTTCAACTTAAATTTAAAAACTTATAAATAATAATAGTATAATTTATATTGTTAAAATCTATAATTTTATAAATTTTAAATTGAAACAAACAAAATTATAATCACTTACTTTTAAAAAAATTGTTGTATTGATTCAACCGGTAATAATGGGCTGAAGAAAGAGTTCCAATCCTAAATTCATAATATGTTATTACACGATTTAGAATATTTTGTAACGAAAAAGATTAAGTTAGAGAGGTTTAGGTTTGGTAGTTTATTTTGAATTGTGGATACGTTCGTAAAAGTGTAAAACCCAGAACCTTAACACCGACAACACGTCCGCCGGAGCTGGTTCGTTTCTTCAATGAATCTTCCGGCGTCGTTGCAGAAATTGCGACTTTTTGCCTGTCGATATTCCCCGTCCCTCTACAAATCATCGCCGCCGCCGCCGCCGTCAATCTGGAGCCCTAATCTTATCTCGCGAGCAATCTCCACTCGAATCCAGTCAATTTTCTCCGCAGAAGTTGGCGTTCTCTCCGCTCCGTGGTGCGCCACGCAGCTCCGCCCCAAATATTGCGGTTCCGACGTAATTACTTTTTTCCACTTCTGTCTCTTATTATACATTATATCCTGTATACAGAAGTAAAATGTTGGTTTGCTTACAATTGCGGTTTTTGGGTTGCTGCAGGTTAGACCAGGAAATGTTATCGAGAGAAAAGGTTCATTTTCCTCTTTCTTTAATGTATGAATATATGTGTGTGGTTTGATGTGGTGTGTGTATTTTGTATTTGATTGTGTAACTCCATTGCTAACAATAAGTTATCTACGCTATCTGGACTTAACCCACCTCAGGGAGAATATACCAGGTATTATTAAATTACCCTTTTAATATTATCTAAATTGTAGGTCCTAATTCAAAATTAATTTCGTTACTGGCTCATGTTTTTTGTGGTTTAGGTTGTGAAGGCACTGCATCGGACACCAGGAAAGGGAGCAGCTCTAATACAGGTTTCTCTACTTCTATAGTACTATGCTTACTGCTTCCAAGTTGCTGCATCTGGCACTAGTTAACACTTAAAAATGAATTTTGACTTTGAAAAGTTATAAGACTAGCATTTCAACCGATTGATAACAGTGATATCCCAAGTCAAAGATTAAGTTAATCAAATTTCTATTCTTTTCATGAGTTTGTGGTGGCCAATACATATTTCAATGTCTGATTATTTCGATCCAAGTTTTATTTCTCGAGGCTCCTTTGTTAGATGATCATTATTTTTCTTTTCAGTCGAATGATACGTGCAATACTGACACTTACCTAAATACTCCCCCTCCTTTTCCTGTTTTACAGGTCGAGCTTCGAGATGTTGATAGTGGAAACAAAGTAAACGAAAGATTGCGGACAGATGAGGCGATTGAAAGTAAGCTGCTCAGACTTTTAAAGTATTTTTTAGTAAGGACCTACATTTACCGTAATGGTCTCTCTTGTGTGATTGTCTCTCTCATGTGATTGGTAAGATGGCCCGACTTATATGCAAGAGAGACCTTTGTGGAAAGAACATTTTCCTTGTGGATATCCTCCTCTCATAGAACAATATCAGCAGGTTTGGTTGCGATCATTATTTTGTGCCATGGAGTCTTTAGAAACCTGTTGCTTATGTATATGTGTGAAACTGTGAATATATTTTGAATGGAGCTTTTAAAGCAGTATGATTCTATTTAGATAATGAACATGCATCACTGTAGTACCACTTTACTCTGGAATTATCTCTGTTTTCTCCAATTTTGAAAGTCACGTTCTGGGATTTGATTATGCTGTTATACTGGCCAATTTTTGCAATGTTTTTGACTATGAAAAGAGGAGAGTTAGATATTTTTAGCCTAATATGACAATAATGATGGGGACAAAATAATGAAGCTGTATATACTAATAGTATTGAAGAAGTTATCATTGTACTATTATCTTATTTATCAGACTTTATTAGGACAGTTCTTACTACTGTTGTAAAAGAATCTTGAACTTAATATAGTCTATTGAATTGATTTCTGATGGAAACCGTAGGAATTTGCACACGTGTTAAATGCGTTTCTGATTCTATGTGGGCAGTAGAGGCATATATTGATCAGAGTTCTTGTTAAATTAAACATGCGTTGTTTCCCTGCTAAGCAATATATTATCCCTTGAAAATTATCTCCTTTTTTATCCATTTAGAAGGAAGTCTCTTGTGGACTGTGGTATCTGATCATGCTACTATCGTGGCCAAAGTTCAAAATGTTGGTGTCCATGAAAAAACTGGATATCTGATCTCGCTATTATAGTGGACGATATTTGAAATATTTGGTCCATTAGAACTGAAGATTTGGATATCTATAGCTGAACGATGATAGGGAAGACAATGAAGCTGAAAGTTCAATTTTTATCAAAAAAGGTATTATTATGTAGTTATCTTATCATTAGATTTCGTAATTAATACTGGTATAGTGAAAGAAACTTGAATATGCTAGATTCTATTTAGATGGGTGTTAGGAAGTAGGAAGCAGCGATGCAGCACTTCTGTCATGGCACTATATATTTTAACACATCAGTCCTTAAAGCTTTTACAAAAGCAATTAAAAATAAAAGTAAAATTACATATAAAGCATATGTATATCTGTACATGTAACTTAAATATGTAAAGAAAAAGCGACTGTGTCCCCATCGCACCTGAATCCTCATTTTTGACAAATAGAGAAATTATAGACCTCATATCTCCGCACACGATTTTTTCGCATCTTAGTGTAGGGAGAGTGGGAAAGAGAGAAACGTTATATACTTGTGTAGATATTTGCAGAAAAGGCTGCTTCTGATGGTTCTGATTAGATGTAAATGGAGAAGGGAAGTGTTAAACAATATAAGTTTTAACAGTTAAGGATTTACGTTATATGTTTGATATTAATTAATTTGTTACTTGTATTTGATGATTCTATCACATCAGATGTATTAATTTGTTGCTTATATGTGATGATTCTATCACATTAGATGTTAGCAGTGATGTTTATCTTTATGATGTTCTACAGGAGTATATGTTGAGCAAAAGACTTTTACATACCTTTATACTGATGAAGAAACTGACTCTGTTGTGTTGATGGAGTGAGTATTTCCCATTCTCTGTACAGTCTACAATTATGTGTTTACATGTCATTGGAGACATAAATACCAAAACAATTCATGTTTTCTTTTGTGATTAGGCCTAATACTTTTGTCCAGATGGATGTGCCGAAGTCATTGTTTGGAGAATCTTTTGTATATTTAAAAGGTATATTCTCTCTCTCTCTCTCTCTATCTATCTATCTGTGTGTGTGTGTGCATGGGCGCACGTGCATGTGCTGTGTAGACTAGTATACATTGTTTATATGAAAAGGTCTCATCTTTTAACTGTTGAATTCTTTTGTGAATTTTGTGATCCGACAGGGTTTTATATTCAAAAGAAGCAATTTTTTCTTATAACATTGTAGCTTTGAATTATATATTGCTCAGTGAATTCAATGGTGATTCAAAGCATTGATGTTCTAATATTGCAGGATAGGTGCATTTTGCTGTCTTGAGATGAGGTTGCTATTTAAGTGCCTTTTCCCCAATTTGAATATATCCAGGACATAGTCTTAGTAGGTGATTTTATAAGGCCATAGGCACATAGAGATACAATAGCAATTAGGCCACTTTTGGCATGCTGGGATATTAGAATTAGATTCTCATACGTAAGTATATTTTTTTTCTTTGTGATAAGAATCAAATAATCGTATTCCAGTGTTCAGATGTGTTTTCAGGCTTGAGATTCGGCCTGAACTTTTCTGGGCTTGATTTAGAGTAGAAACAGAGATTAGGGGGAATCAGAGGGAAACAAACATAAAACCATGGTTTTTCGAGAAAGAAAGAGAAACTAGAGAGATGATAGAGAAGAAATATATAATGTTTCCATATCAATTCATCAGCCCTACAATGAGAATACAGTCCTCACTACTTATAGATGCTGCCTATTCACGTCATAGCTTCTAACATACACCAATGTGACTTACATTTGAACATCAGCCCTTCACTTCTATGTACCTTTTAATTGTAACTATATAATAGCTGCTTAAAGATCTTATGATATGTGAAGGATGTGATCTTTCAGCTTCTTTTGTATTATTATTACACTGATTAGTGTGCTCATCTGTTGGAATCGGGTCCTTGTGGCTTACTCGCAAATACTATGTCCTCGTATATTAATTTTAGGGGTGCAAAATGGATTATATTTTAGAGTGAAATGAACAGATTTTTTAGAGAGAGAAAGTAGGTTGAAGTTTTGAAGTAAGTTATTACTTCTATTAGACATACAAATTTCCGGGAAAAAAGAGAGAGAGAGTGAGCTTTAGAATGATCGTGAACAGTCATTTTGAATATAAATTTAGATTGAAAAGTCACAAATTTAATAGTAGGAGATGAAAAATAAATTTTGGGGAGTTTGCAATTTTTTTACAGGACCATTGAAAAATTTAGGAAGTGGGTACACATTTATGCTGCAGTTGGTTATGCGTTTGCAGTGTTCATCACTTTTATTTGCTATTTTAATTGTTTTCATTGACTACGAATTTAATATTTACATATTTTGCTTAATTTATTACTTTATGTTATATAGATAATATGTCAGTTACGGTTGAGCTGTATGATGATAAACCAATGTCTGCATCGGTTCCTCAACGGGTGACATGCACTGTTGTGGAAACGCAAGCTCCTGTGAAAGGCATTGGAGCTACTCCTCAGTATGTTTTTCTAATTTGGGTCTTTGCAATTACTTTCTGATAACTAGCTAGATAACAAAAACAAGACATCTTTGATCCGAAATTTGTTTCACTGTCATGGAAGTTCAGCTCTGAAACTATATTGTTTGCAGTCAACACTGTAAAAACAGGATATAAACTGCAGCCGTTTTAAACACAAATTTGTAGCCTTTTCTCTTTGTGGATGTGTTTTGGGGCTCTACAAAATAGAAAATCTACATGTTAAATGGAAAAAGCATCTGAAAATACAGGACTACATAAATTTTTATCGGTTCTAAAAGACCATGCTCCACTCCACTGTCATATATGAACATTTTAAGTTCCCCTATTAATTGATGCTCTTTTCATCCTTAAGATTGGATTTTATTTTTGTAGAGCCAAAAAGGAAGGCAAAAACTTTCTTTTTAAAATGGAATTTTTTTAGTCCTTAAACTGATTCCACCTATTATATTTCCTCATCTATTTTTTTTTCTATTTTTTCAAAAATTTACATCCTCAAATTAATTTTCTTGAATTTATTCAGTAATTTTATCAACTTTCTGTTAATTGCTGTTAAAGTTGTCCTAAGTAGCAATGATGTGAAAAAAAATTTAAAAGAAAAATATGAAAGTACTGATGCAGAAAATGAGTTGGCTTGAAAAGTTCAAGAGAGTAAAAATAAAAATATTTATTAAACTAAACAAATAGTTGAAAGACTTAATTTTAATTAATTTAAAAGTAATTGTCAAATTTCTAGTATTTAAAAGATTATCTTAATGTATTAGATTTAAAATATTCAAAAAAATTTATTATCTCATTGTATTTAATAAATCCTTAACTAACCCGAATACCAAAAACGTTTAATCCCAGAAGACCTCATCGCCTCTTTTTCCCCTCAACAAACCACCACCCAACACACAAATTTATGAACTAATATCACAACTCACTAGCATCCACAGTGAGATTTGGAGACGATAACCACTGGGTGATAGGAAGATCCAGATCCTGATTCAGCACTGAATGACAGAGTTCTTCTCCCATCTACTTTAATCATTGACACCGGAATCATTACGAATTGAAGGCCCAGATCCCGATTCAGCACATTTCCCTTTCTGTATTATGTACATAAAATAAAAATACTTTTCCCTCTTGTACCGAGTAACATTTATGCAGGTCATGAACCCTAATGCATCGTTTATGTGGTGATGGGAGTTGGTGGTTGGATATGGTGGAGGGTTGAGTAGGGAGGAGAGTTTATACTAGAGGGTTCTTGGATCTGCGAGGGGATCGAAGATTTCTGAGATGAAGAATTTGAGGACATAGATGGTGAACAGCATCGTCAAAATCTTGCTGGCATTTACAGGGGCGTTCTGATGATGCTGCTTACTAATTAAGATTAGTTGAATTTATTTTAATTTTTTTCTACTTGTTTAAGTTTAAAATTTATTTTGAATTTTTTTTAGCCAACTCATAGTCCACGTAATTAGTTTTTCTTTTTTCTTTCAAATTTTTTGCCACATCATTGCTAATTTAGGATCTTTTTAACAGAAGTTGTTGGAAAGCTGAAGGAATTACTTAATTTTTTTTTTAAAAAAAGAATAGACTAGGGACCAAATAATCAGTTTAGGGACTAAAAAAATTATTTTTTCTCTTTAAATTGTCTGCAAACATTATTCTGTAATTAATTTTAATATAATGGTCTAATTCTTTAATGCCTTACCTTCATGCCCACTAGGATGCTTAGTTGCCATATATAATGTTGGATTGCATCAACACAGTTGTGAAGGAAATGCATCAAGAAATGGTAGGAATTGGGTGAAAAACTATAGTAGATGTGAAAGAATAGGGGACAGATTTAATGGAGACGTATAAAATGAGTTATGATGACGTATACGAGCATTCATCATTATGTCTCTTTTGCTTTCCTCATCTCCTACTACTGCTCTACTGCTACTTTTCGGTTTTCACTCAATTCATTCTGCTCCTATTTAACTAGTGCAATCCAGTAGGGTTAATGAATCGGTAACTGAGTGTTCTTATGCTTATTACTTTCTGCAGCAATAAGAAGGCAATTTTGGACAATGGCCTCACTATACAGGTGAATTAACATACTCTCTTTAACTAGATTGTTTACCTCTGCTATAGTGGTCTGTCAGATTGTTATTTTACTCAGTAAATGAATATTATCCTGGATGATTGCCGGATTCAAAATAATAAGATGTCGATTGCTCATGCTAGAGGCAGTTAAATTCTTACATATATTGTTCAATGGATGGCCCTCTCAACTCCAAGATCAAAATATGTATAAAATGCATGTGATAATTTAATGTTAGAAACATTTTCTTGCATATTTGACTGTCAAATTTCAACTTGTTCCCATATTTTGGTCTCTACATTTCTTGACGAGAACGATGCTCCTTAACTCCCTTCATGGCTGCTTGTGTTTTTATTTTTTTTAGGCCTGAATATGTCATGAGCATGTTTGTTAAAGCTGGACAAGTGAAATAACTTGCAAGAGCAAATAATGTGTCAGGATCTCAGATGTAGATCCTGGCCAGAGTTAACAATTACAAATTTAGATCATGCTAACCATATAATACAGATGAATTTGAACAGAGGGTTTGACCTAAATGGAGTTTCGAGATATGTCTGTGTGTGTATCTTGAAGCTGCTGCATGCCACTGGGATGGTATCCATGTATCAAGTTATATCAGCTGGAACTTCAAAATTGCATCGTATCCCTTATTTTGTTTTTATATATGGTTTCTAGGTACCAGCTCATATCTTAACAGGAGACCATATACTTATTGATACCATAGATAACTCTTACATGAGCAGGTGAGTACTTTATCGTAATTAAATTCAGAATTGACATTGCTCACACACAATACAGATTGCCACACATGTTGCAGATTATGTTTTCAGAAAAAGAAATAAATTTGTCATAATTGTTACTAATCGTGATTCTCACTTCTCGTTGAAGGGCTTAAGAAGAAACAGTCTCGTCCTGATCAAGTTGTTTTCATATCCCACCTTGCCGTTTCGATTCATAAACATCAATGTGCAATTTCCCTGAAATTGATGCAACAAGGGATAGATTGAAATAATAGCTTGTTTATGTGGCTCTAGAATATTCATCATATGATATTATGATTCTGTTGATGTGGAATTCATATGAGAGTTACAAGTTTTATAGGTAAGGAATGGTTAATTAATAAGTTGCATGATTCTGTTGATGTGGAATTCATATGAGAGTTACAAGTTTTGTAGGTAAGGAATGGTTAATTAATAAGTTGCTCCCGATGAGGAATAATTTAGCTTGCATGAGGATATGCTCTAGTATCATTTTTCAGTTCATATGCTGGTCGAATTAGGCAACTCAGACTCATTATTTTTACTATTATTTATCAAGTGTGGTACCATCTGGTCGATTTGTGAAAATATTGTTGATATGATTAGTTTTTCGCCTGCAGAAAGAGATTCTTTCATTTAAAGGGTGTAACATGGGAAGAGGTGATAAGAAGTCGTGCTAATGTATGTCTATGTGAACTGAGTGATTAATCCAGCAGGAGTTGTAGCCTGTTCATTTAACCAAGAAACTAGTATATGTCAGCAGTTGAAGGAGTACTGAAATTGATAAATCTGCAGACAGGGAAAGAAAGTTGGGATGAGAAATGAAAGAGGAAATTATGATCTCAACAAAACAGAAAATCTATAGCTAACGATAGCTATGGAGAATTTCATACCTAACACATTTATAACCGTCGATCGGATGATCTAACAGTGAAGAAGGTTTTTTTTTCGCCAATGAGACTGGCGGAAGGTAACAGTGGAGTATCCATGACATTGCATTCAAAGGATTTTCCCAGTCATGATGAAGCACCAACATCATCTACATCCAGTGGACCCAGAATGGTTGCTTCCCATCGGTTTGCTTTGCAGCTTCAGTGGACCCAGAATGGTTGCTTCCCATCTCTCTCCACTTTTGCTTTCCAGACTTAAGTTTGTTTAGCAGCTACATCAGCAACAGCTTGGAGGCCAGATGAACATTGCCTATTGACAGTTCTGATGGGAGAGAGGTGACTCAGATACAAAATAAAGCACAGAGAAACTGTCAATGTAAAAAGAAGAAAGAAAAGGAAAAAAAAATTACGTACCTTCCATCAGTCTCACTGGCGAAAATGATAATAATTTTTTTTTTGTTTGATTTTCACTATTAGATTATCCAATCGATGGTTATAAATATATTAATTACGAAAGTCTCTATAACTAACGGTAGTCATGACTCGGCCTATATATATATATATATATATATATTGCCAAATTTAGGCTTGAGTAATACGAATTCTTGACAAATCGTCCTTGAAAATATCCATGCCTTCATGGATAATTGCAACAATCTTGACAGTCGGTATGGGTGCTGCTTATTAAGCATCTGCACGGTTTGGTAGTCTATCTGTTGCGGTTAAATTCAACATTGAGGCTAAATATAAGTCATTTGTCTTTGGTATGTGCCAACATTGATTGAACTTGGCACTGCACTAAAGAACTGATGAGATTATTTTGTGAAAATAAAGCTGCTACTATTGTTGCAAATTATCCTCAACAAGTACATGGAAATTAGCATAGAAAGGAGGTGTTAAATGGTAGTTATATTTTTACAGAGTTGCTAATATTTGAGATTGCGTTTGATTGGATGAAATAAAATCATGTGGGAATGAAATTGGTGGATAAGAAGAAAATAGTGGTGGAAAACAAGAATCACAAAAATTATGAATAGAGTATGAAAATGGACAAATGGTAGATTGTGTGAAAAATTTTGGTTGGAATGGAATAGGCAAGTTCCATCTCGGATGGTGGGTTTAAAAAAACGCATGAATTTGTGAGAAGGAATGAAGCAAAAAACGAAGACATGAATTTGTGAGAAGGAATGAAGCAAAAAATGAACTTTACACATAAATGAACTAACAAATAGTATAAAATTTATTCTCATGTCATTCTAATTTATCGAACCAAACAATAAATTGTTTAATCCATTGTGTTTCAAGTTATTCTAACCATAAAAACAATGTTATCATAATTGAACGGGATATCGAATCGGTGAAACTATTGGTTCATGGTTCAACCGTACTATTGTTTTTTTTGGGAAAAATATCATATAAATCATAAATATTTTTATAAATTCATCAAATCTAAGTTTTAAAATTTTAATAATCAAAATAATTTTATCAAATATTCTAAAAATTCATTAAACTGGTTCATAAAAAAACAAAATGTACAGTTTTAAGGAACAAAATGAGAAAATCTACTTAGAAAAAAAAACTGAAGAACCCGATTCGATCGATTTTTTCTCGGTTTTCCCTTGAACCGCTAATCTGACCAGACCCATGGCCAATTCGCAATTAAACCGGTTGAACCAGTCAGTCCTGTCCAGTTTTGATAACATTGAGTATAAGTAATTAGATCATTCACGGCAATTTCTCTTAACAAATTTTTTATTTTATAGATTCAAATAAACTTTTACTACTTTTACAAAATGTTTATTTATCACAACTTCACCCAATTTCCTATTTTAAGTTATAAAACAATAAAATAACATTATTTCAATTTTTTTACTTTTCCTTATATAAACTATTTTATCCATCATCCAAGAATTCAACAAATACAATTTCATTATTGTATAATATTATTTTAAAAATCAATAAATAATAATATTTTATTAATAATTGTTTTAATTAATTAAAAAAATATAAAACTGAAATCTAAATCTACGTACAACATACCAAAATTCACATGAAAAAATAAAACAATATCAATAACCAGAGCATATGTTTAATTTATTCAACTTACTTTGACACACACATGAGACAGATAATATATATATATATATATATATATATATATATATGTTGTGAACAGTAAGACATTAAAGTTCAAGATACACGGTTCATATACCTAATATTATGTTTGAGATAAAGATACTGCTGTAGCACTCTTTTTCTCCTATATCCTAACCATCTCTAAAAATAAAGACGTTGACTCGTTTACGGATATCTGGTGTGAGTGCTCTTATAGTGATTATGTAGTTCTAATAAGATTGATTACAGGATTTCTCAACAAAAAAAGGAAAAATAAAAAAAGATTGATTATAGGAGTTGCTGTTGCCTGTTGATAGACTTGTAGAGTGATGTAGGCACTGCTTTAATATTGTGGTACTGTAACATCAATGAAATGAAGAGGAGTCAATCTCTTCTTTCATGAAAATTGTTGACCTATAAATCAGAAAATAATAATAATGATAAAAATAAATTTTTTTGGACCAATTTCTGTAATTAAAACTTGGTAATTAGCAGGAATCTTGTGATTTCTCGTCTTTAACATAGATGAATCATTTTTTGTTTTTGAATTACCAATACCAACCTTTAGGTCTGAATTATAGCAGAATTTATTGCCTATATTCTAAACCTTTATTCTGGAAAAGAAAACAGAGATAATACTCCTTCCTTCCCAAAAAATTGTAACCTATGAAATTCTTTTAGTCAAAGTTGTCTTATAGTTGACTAAATTTTTTTATTATTTTATAAACATGTATATGACAAACTTAAAAAAGTTCATACAATTTACAACAATCTTCTACTTTTATAATTTAAAAAATATATGTACAATTTTAAAATCCAAAAATTGTCAAATTGACCAACACAAATTTTCAAGTGACTGATATCAAAAAACGCAAGAAATATATGAATCATTTCCAAGAGGGCTTACATATGGAGACGCGGAAGCGACTCTCATCCTTGCAGTTATTGTTCTTGCTTGGAATTTAATTAAAATGCTACACCGTATATATTTCTCCCAACAGGTAGTATGAATTTTGTGGGATGAGAGCTGCCTTTGATCTAGACACTGTTGGAAGTTTATGAGAATGTGAATGAGAATTGGTTTTTTCTTTTGTAATGGAAGATGCAAAGATGAGTTAAGTAAAGGAAAGTTTATCCCACATCGAAATTTGGAAGGGTTGTTGCTTACCTTTTATATGGGAAAGCAAGCTAACTAGTCAAATTAAGTGGCTACATTATGCTCCATTCTCCACGCGTGCGCGCAGGAGTGCAAATCCTAGAATAAAACACGGAAAATATACAATTTTCACGCAAAAGCGTGTTTACACTTTGAATTATATACGTAGTATGTTGATTCGGCTTTTTTTAAAGGGAATTTGTAAATACTATTGTAAATCTTTTTTTATACCAACGATAATATAATTTTTCTTCAATTTATTTCTTTTTTGTTAACTAAAAAAAAGAATGTATATATTAAATCATACTATTTTAATCACCAACATTTGTTAGACGCAACTATGTCTTCGAATAGTAAATTTAGTGTTCGAAGACATTACGGCCTTAGTAGAACGTAAAACCAAGGCACTTGGCATTATTAGCAGTATCAAGTATGTAGTTATGTACCCTTTTGGGATTGGGCTGTTGTACAAGTAGTCATTATGGGCAAAACCGTAAAATTCCCTCGGCTATCTCTCTAAATTCTACACCGTTCATCTGGACATATAGAGCACATTCTACAACTTTTGGAACTCACCTTTCCTCTGTTGTATAATTGGTCTTGATTTATCAACTCGAGAAAGTTGATTCTGTGGTTGTCTATTCGGAATACTGATGGGAACAATAATAATAATAATAATAATAATGTCTTTGTTTTGAGGATAAGGTGGTCCTTAAAGTCCTGGTCCATGTTCAATTTGATACAAGCAACTAGGAACATGCAAGTTTTCAAGGGAGGAAGCTTCTTTGTGTTCTATCAGCCTACATGCTAGTGAACTACTTAAACAGAGCTGTCTCTTGGCTACTAAACGGACAAAAAATGAAGATTGTTTTTTTTATTACAAATGTATTTCTCATCTAATTTCTTGATACTTGTGATGGAGTTCTATAGTTTTAGGAAAGAGAATTAAAGCAACATCTCTAGTGTTAACATCTTAAAGATAAAAGGGGGAAAAAATCTCAAAATTGAGAACGCAGAGTGTCATTTGCATCTTCTTCTTCTCATGCTTTTATCTATTGAATTTTTATTTTTTTTCCCCGGCGAAATTGTGGTCCATGTATTATTATTATTATATCCTTTTATATTTTGATTGTCAATTTCTTCGCAGTCCATTCATCACACATTCCCCCTGTTCCAGCACCTATTTAAGTGATTCTTGCACAACCAAATATAATACTACAAGATAAGTACATCTTACGTTATAACCAAGGACTTTTAGAGGACAAAAATAATATGAAAGTAATTTTTTCAAACGGTTCATTTCATTTTCAGATGTACAAACATTCAGAGTAAGTTTATCGCGATCAGTCGATTAACTTCAAAAAATTCATAACTTACATAGAATACCTGTTTGAAGAGCCTTTTCTCAAGTCAGTTTTAGTTTACAGATGACAAAGCCGAGTTAAAAGAAATACTGATTCTAAAACCATATAGAAAATTCAGTACTTGTTCTGCATGTTTCAATAAGCGAAAGACGGTACTTTGTCCCTTGCAAATAAAACTGAGTCTATAACAAGTATCAGAGCTTAGCAAAATGATGGCAACGACCAACCTGTTTACAAGATGACAGTAATGAATTCATGGTACACGAATTATTCTCAAAACAATTTTCTCCAAATAACTACCCTTCGAGGAAGTACTTGGGGGATAAATATGTGAAAGTCCGAATTTAGTCCTACCCTACAAATTTCCGATTTAATCCAGAGTACGATAGTTCTGAGTCGCTGAAAAAAATTCTTATGAAGCAACAGTTTGACTTGAGGATGTGAAGTTATCCACAAACCAACTTCAGCAAAAAAACCGAGATTATTATTTTTATAGAGCTAACTCACTGCAGATCTCTGTCAAAAATTCTATAATCCCACAGACTTCTCAAATTTCTGAATCTGGTTGAGGAATATCCATGTCATCTGTAAAATACATCAATTAGCAATCAGATTTAAGGCATTTACAATTTTGAAGACATGCATCATATATTTTTGTGTGTGTGTGAGAGAGAGTGAGAGAGTACCATGACATGCGGAGCAATCCTAACACAATACACTGGGAATCCTGTATAGAATTTAAAGGGTCCCCCGCTCTTGAGGGTTTTCATCGCACAATCTAAAGAACCCGTGTAAGGATATTTTCCCTCAGCATCAGGTTGCATTTTCTGTATCTGGGTTTTAACATAATCAAAGGGCAAACTGCAAGCGGCAGCAAAGAATCCAGACACCGAACTAGCCCCTGAACAAAAACGGAAAAAGATACACGTCAAATTAAAATCAAATGTCCAACACAGCATCAAATTTTGTTGTAATTAGAGGATGAACATGATGCTAGTAAGGTTTTGCCACTACAATGATCAAAGATGCTAACCACGCACCAAAGTACACCTATAACAAAATTCAAGGCAGCACGTGTTACATGGTACCTTGTTGGATGACATTTAACGATCATTTTATTTGAACTAGGCCCCCAGGCACCACAGGTTTAATTTGTAACCCTGCTGAATTTTCCTTGTAATAACTATTACAACTCTTCAACCACTCCAAATTTATTTTATTAGAAATAAGCAAATGAGGGTGACATTATTAAGAAAAGGTTACAGTATTGCCAGCTCTCACTAGAATAATTTATAGTTGATGCTAGCCCATGACGAGTTTAACTGTTTAACACTTTAACCTTTAAATTAATAAGTTACAACATATGAATTGCAGTCAATCACTGATATTATTATTATTCTCACAGAATTCAGATATCTAAACTTATGTTCTGAAGTCTAACACCAGCACAACTCAGAATGAAGATGCATATAGGGAGGGTAAAAAAAAAGTAGGTGAACACTTTGCTATACGATTTTTAACAAATAATCATAAGATAGGCAACTACTAAAATATCTTACCTAGAATAGTAGCACCCTCACCAAAACCAAGAGAATCCTTGAAAAACTCCACACTTTGATCATAGGATGCAAGCATTCCCATGTTCAGAGCCATTGCTCTGACTACAGTAGGACCTGCACCTTTCCAAAGCGCCAAAACTCCTTCGTCTGCTGATATACGATATAGAGCATGGAAAGCATTGGTGTAGTTCCGACGCTGGGCAGCAGGTAAGGTGGCATCAGCCTGCATACGAATGAGTGCCAGATCAGCTGGACTACCCACAGTTGCTCCAATTGCACCAGCAGTTAATCCACACAAGGCTTTCTGGTACAAGGGCAGGGGCTTCCCATCATTGGCTTCGATTGCCTTATTAGTCAAAATTCTGTTGAGAAAATATAGTTCCCAACAAGATGAGAATTGTCTCATTATTTTCTAAATCACATGAAGAATAAGGCTTGTTATGCAAATGGATAATCTCTCTGTTCCACAAAAAGAGTAACATACGAGTTTTTGACAGATATTAAGTAATATTGTATGTTTGATTGATAATTACATTTTCAAATAATAAATTTTTTTCATGAAATTTGTTATATATGTTCAATTAATGATAAGATAAAAAAGACTGAAGTGACAAATATAAAAAATATATATCATCATAGTAAAAAATTTATGCAGATGTTGCTCCTTTTTTGGCACAAATCTCATTCTCAAATGTTGCTTTTTTTTTCTTTTTTTTTTTGGTAAAAGAGGGAGTAGTATTTAACAAGGTTAAGCCTTTTCCAGAGAAGGATTAGAGCACTAAGGGACACACCCTATTACATTCTTCTTACTTACTCATTCAAGGTGAAATATTGTCATCTACATACGCATGAAGAAAAAATAAAATATATTTCAACCAAAGGAAGTATGATAAACTCAACTACTGACATTAAAAAATAACAAAGTCTGGACACGCCATAGGAAAAGAAAACAAGCAAATTGTCTTGACATGCACATAAGCATTGATGTGTGTACATTGCACCCAGGAAGACCCGAACTGAATTCAAAAGTCTACAACTTGAGATTCTGATACACGGATAAACCCCAACTCCAGCCTACTGTCATGGCCTTGGAAATTCCCAACTCAGGCATGACACTACATTGTGCATTCGAAGTTACTAGGCTATTCAATATGATCAAAGTAGTTAATAATGCAATCAAAATCCACCAGTAGATTGGATACAATCATATTCCCTTATTAAATCCCCTTTTATGACCCAATTGGGATTTGGCACACTTGAGAAAGTGAAAATTTTGTCCAAAAATTGTACAGTAAATTTATCCTACAAAACCCTAGGAAAAGCAACTTTTCCATTTAGCAAAGATATCGCGTCTGAGAAAGCTAAAGGCCAACAGGAAGAAAAAAGATATTTAGTACTAAGTCGCAAATGATATACCAGTTACCATCTTCTCTAAAATAATAACAGAAACAGAACTAGTAATAAGAAATGCAACATGTTCAGGTAAGGAACATATACCTGAATGATCCAAGTCGGGCAGTTGTATATGTAGCTTGTCTAAGGAGCCCAGCAGTCAACCCCTGCTCGAGTTAATATATTTAGGCAATGTAATGCTAAATATGAAAATCAGAAAGCATGCCTACAACGAGGATAATCTAGTCTAAAGGAAAAAGCCTCTAACTTACTAAGTACAAACTCATACAATCTTCTTGCATAATTATGAATTACCCTCTTCCGGTGCAAGTCAAATAAAAAGTTCATAAAATGAGACTTTTAGATGGTATATATCATTATATACATCATTTTCATTACCAGTCCAAATGTCCAATCAAGTTGAATAAGTTAAAAGAAATCAATTAATCATTTAAGTTCAGAAAAGACTCATCGTGACGACTACAGATAACTTGCACACAAATCGTCTCTTTTTTTTAAAATGGCCTTAAATCTCGTGCAAAGCAAGGGTAGCTTTTAAATGTTACATAAGAGGCTTATAATCAGTAATGTCATTATACAAGTATGATATAAAAAGAATAAAATTATTGGATCGAATTTTCTACATATTTTTACATGGGAAAAGAATCATTTTGTAGGATGATTATAACATCACAAATAATTTAGATATAACTTGAATATACATTACCACATCCATTTCGGATTAAATGAATTTATTTATGGATATGTTTAAATGTTTAATTGGCCCATAAATTTGGAGTGAATGATCAGCCCAACCTTGTGCACCACATTCGAAATATGTATTTATTATATTATTTCAATTGGCAAGAATAAAGAAACTAAATGGAACTCCAGATAGAGAGATCAGGCTTACATTGTAGAAAGCACCCAGTCCTTCATTTTTAAGCATTTCCCTTGTCACATGAACAGCAGATCCTTGACCCAACTGAATTCTGACCTGCAATTTTAAAAGAGCATATACTCTTAATTACACAAAGCAGAGTCATCTTCCCAAAACAGTAACTAATCTGAATCAAGAACCTTGGTCCACTAGATTAAATACAAAAGCACATATGATTTTTTTAAGAATCCCATTAAAATGTAGAAATGTAATCGTTCTGCTGACAGACAGATGGAAAGACAAGTGCAATTTAAAAACTTTAAAATACATTTTGACAGGTATAATACCTTGATGTAATATAAATTAAGGTAAAGATCTATAATTTCCCTTGAAAAAATTCAGGCCGCAAATTGCCATTAAAAGAAAAAACGAAAATGTAAGCCTTTCAGCAGAAAAACAGCTGCAATTTCAAAACTTTGAAATACACTTTAACAGGTACAATAGCATGAGTTGAGAGAATTTCAAGATCTAAAATTTCCCTAGGAAAAAGTCGGGGCTCAAAACACCATATATAAAAGAACGTAAACTTTCTGCTGAAAGCAGCTGCAATTTCAAAACTTTAAATACATTTTGACAGCCAAATTGAAGTTGAGATCTAAGATTTCCCTTGGAGAAAGTCAGGGCCCAAAATACTAACAAGTGTCTAGAACCCTCAACCAAATTAAAAGGAAAAGAAAGAAACGTCTGATTCAAGATCTAGAAAAACTCAATACTCGATACATGGCGATTGAAAGGCAGGTTGTATCAACATCGTCATAAATTAAGAAAATAAAGAAGATGATTGAGTTAGTAGAGAAAGTGAGGTGAGTGACTAGTAGTAGTACCTTGATCATGTCGATGGGTTGAATGACACAGGTAGCAAGCATACCGGAGGCTCCGCCATTAGCGAAAGGCTTGATGGCAGGCCACACACCTCCAGATTTAGGCTTCTCTCCCATTTTCTTACAGATCCGATTTATAATCACCACAAAAACGGGAGAGAAGAAGAAGATCAAGAGAAAAGGTGTGAGAGAGAGATAGCAGCAGCTGCAGCCTCCACCATTGGAACTCTCACATTTCTTTTATATCAACTCCTCGATTCTCGATCCCATTTCATTTTTACATTTTTTTTTATTATATTCGAGATTCTTTTGTTTTTTATTGTTTTCTAGTATATAGGCAATTGATAGAAATGTGGTTTAATATTTAAATTTGATTAAAAGAATAATTTAAGATATTTGTTTGAGAATTGCTAGATTATTTCTTAAACCACCTAAATTTGCGTAATCTTTTCAACAAATTGATCTTAGAAGATCACTTTAAAAATGTTTGTCAAGTTTTTTCTTATACTTTTCCCTTCTAAAAATATATAACGGAAAAGTTTAATACTATATTTATATTTGACGTGCATACATCTTATCATGTGAATGTATATTTCATTCTCATACTCATGATATTCGTATTTGAATTGATATGTAAAAGAATAATATATAATTAATGAGAATGAATGATACTCACGTAAAGTAAAAATTTAAAATTCACTATGAAATGTGTTATTTAAATTACCATTACTAAATAATTTAATAACAATAGTATTAAACGATGTCATCATCGTTGGTCATCACCACCACCATTGCTTACCGCCATTACCATCACAATTGCAGACAATCAGCACCACCATCGACCACCCAACCACCATCACCACGGACCGATGCCAACCACCCAGCCCTCGTCACAATCATCATTGCCAACCATACTCACCTACCACCACCGCCACTAACTACTACCGTCTCGCATTTTGTCACCACTGCCATTATCATCAATACCATTGTTGTTGCCGCCAACTAAACCCTACCATCGTTAACAACTTATCATTATTATTTGAATTTTCATTCTCATACATTTTTAGGTATATCGAAACGTTGTTATAGTAATATTTGATTATTATCATTATTACATATCTTATAAATAAATATAACATTCTCATTATCGTATTAAGATTCTCGTGTGCTAAACATATTCCATGTGTATTTTCATCTTCTCTATCTTTCTATCATTTCAAAATCCCATTTCCTTTTTCTCAATAGAGTTCACCAAATATTTTTGTTTATATATATATATGTATTTTATTTTTTCACTTAATTTGGAGATTATCTACATCAAGGGAGCAAACTCTTCTCGGTTTTATTTATTTATTTTAGTTTGTTTGAATAAAATTTTCTTTCAAAATTTTACTTCTCCATATGGATCACTTTTTTCTAATTTTGATTTTGTCTAGTTTTAGGAGATAATTTTATTTTATTTGAATTCATCTATTATTACGAAGTTTATATTTATTATATGAGATTTATTTTTATTTAACTATAACTCGAATTATTGATCTAATAAAATCACGCATGATGAGTCTCGTTATGAAAAAAAAATATATAATTAAAAATGCTTTAGTCCAAAGGCCGTGCCAAGATGGCAAGAAGAAGTGTAGTTGAAGGTCACGAAAAGGTGCTTTTTCTTTACTTGGATTCGAGCATCGGTTAAATCAATTGAATTTAAGTATAATTTTTTTAGTAAATAAAAAAGTCTATATATAAGCTTTCTTCGTTGAATTGATCTAAGTCGATATAAGTTAGAATTTAAAACAGAAGTGAAATACTCCTCCTATTTCACATGACAGAGAAGTAATATTTAAACTTTTTACAAATATTAATATTACATATTTGATAGAAAATTATATGTATGAATAATAAAATTTCTAAAAGTTAAACAAATTTTATTATTAAATTTTTATTTTTTTCAGAAGGGAATGAATATTGAAAGAGGTTCCTCCCAAAGATACCTCGATTTCACTTTTCATAAAGGCACAGCATATTCTTTAAGTTTGCTTATAACCCAAACCAAAGGGCCTATAAATGCCGATAAACACAAATAATAGTGGTATTATCGGAACGACATAATGTTATTATACACGATGGTATATATTATATTTCATTTCGTTTCACAAAGTTAATTATATTGAGTTTTGTATGAATATTTATATTGCATAACTGTACGTTTAAATTATAAATTTTTTTTATAAAATTTGTTATGAATATTAAATTAATAATAAAATAAAAAGATTACAATAAAAAAATTTAAAAAATATAATATCGTATTAAAAATTTATACAAATATAACTATTTTTAGAACAAATCTAATTTCAAAAAAGTATTTTTCTTTTTCTAATAAATGAAAAAGAATATAAATACTATTATATGATAATACAAAAATAAAAAATTAAATGACTACCTTCGTTAAGCGAGCATTTATGATATTGTCCGCCAAACGAGGACCTCATATTTGCCAACCAACCCAACGGATTTTGCTATGTTAAGTTTGTCAAAAGGAGGAGGTCTTGGGTCTTCCCTTCTGCTCATTCCCAGGCGGTATTTACAATTTAGCTGCTGCCAGCGAGCTACTCCTCAAGTCCCTCGTTTCTCTCGCACAAACACTTTTTAGACATTAAATCTAATTATTAATTTCTCTCTTTTTTACATATATACCCTCGTAAAATTTTATGTTTTAATGCTTTTGAGTAAATAATAAGGATATTTTAAGAAAAACAATAAATAATTTAGAATTATATCAAAAATTTAGAATAACAAATAAAAAGGGACGAATGGAGTAATATATTATAAACACACGTTTTTATTCTCAAAAAATTTGTCATCTTCCTATCTTAACCTGTCCTAATTCAGACATTTTGACTAATATTTTCATTTCCTTTCCAGTTTTCTTCGGTAGTTTTTCATTAATTCACATTCATATGTATAAAAAGTAGTTTGACCTTGAAGAAATCTAATATTAAAGAAAGAAGCAAATATTTTACTTAATTTTGAATAACTCAAATTAATTTTAATTGAACTTTTGTCTAAGGTTGTGTTTGATTGTTTCTTCATACTTCTTAATAACTAATCTTTTCACCAATAAGAGATGCATGTTGTTTGATAAAAAATATTATGATATTTTAATGTTTCTCGACTGTTAAGAGAATAAATTGATTCTAATTAATTAAGAGTTACATTCTAATGACAATTTCAATTAACATATTATCATTAAATTTGCAAAAAAATATTTTACAAATTTTATTACATAAACTAACTTGAAAATTAATTTTACTTTCATAATTACTCTCTTAATTATAGTTTTAATGTTATTCAGATGATCAAAAAAAAATTATTATCAAACAAATTTTATAATTCAGATTCAGAGGCTCTATACTATATAAATTTCCTAATCATTCAATTTTATGTTAAGAACTAAGTTTGCTAGTTGTTTCTTATCACTTAAAATCGTTAAACACTTTTTCTAAAACTTTTAATAATTGTTTCATTGGTTCTCAAATTGAACATGCATTTAGAATTTGTCAAGATTATTTGATTATTTTCAAATTTATAATTCAATCTAGTTTGAATCTAAAGTAATAAAATTTATCATTACCGTGATAAATAATTCTCAAAAAGTTTAATTATTACAAGTTTTTTTAAAAAAAAATAGTAACTTACAAAATACATTAAAAACATAATAAAAAACAATCACTTGTAAATAATAACATGCGGAAGAAAAAATATATTTATGTAAATTATTTTAAAATACTTGAATTTTTAAAAAATTTTGAATTTTACATTGTACCGTCTTGAAATTTGCCTTTTAGTTGAAGACACTTCAATTTAATTTGTTTGCATAAAAGTGTATAAGGATATTCAGCCGAAAACCAACTCAAAACTCGTAAAATGGAATATTTGAGCCCGTTGATGAAATCTATCAAAACGGCCCAATTGCGTTATTGTCGTATTTTATACAATAGGAGGAGGAGCGAAGCAACATCGTGTGCAGCAATATCGAGGACAGCAACGATAATCTCAGTGATCCAGGTGGAAACTCCCCAACATTTTTCGTTTTTAATGTAAAATGGGAAGAAAGTGGGATATTTATCACTGACTCGTTAATTCAGCGTTTATATCATTTATTATTGTTCACAATTTATATTTGTCAATATTTTTACTGCATCTATGTCGATGTTGAAGTTTAAGATTTCGCTCACTCTAGTAAGATTTTAGACACATATATCTCGAGACTGAAGTTTAAGATCTTATAACAATACCACTCATACGTTGGTTGAGACTAAAATAAATATTACAACAAAATGCTTTGTAAATGACTCGAATTCTTATCACTCGAGAGCCGTGAAAATCTTCACACCATTAAATTCAATACTCGATGACAGTGTTGAATAAAGTGAGTTAGACGAAATCAAATAGTATACCTTGGAAATATAAATAAGTCGGAAAAAAAAACGTTGTTAGATACTCCTTGACGTCCTTAGGAGGGTTCAATATTTTTTTTAATTTTTATTTTAAATAATTAAATTAAGATTTTAGCTTACTTTATTTATTTTTTTAATAAAAACATAAACATAAATGTCTTAAGATTTTGGATATAAAAGTTCAAATAATGCTATATACTAAGATTTTTAAAGTATAATTTAAATGAAATGTAGTTTTATATTTTATTAAAAATTTCACTAGTTTTAATATTTTTTTAAAAATTATAATTGTTTTATGTTTAAGATTTATTGTGTGATTCTTATTTAAATCTTTAAATAATATGAAAAGTTGAACGATGAAATAAAAAAAAATAGAAGAAATTTTTTTTATTAGAGTAACCGCCTAAATCTCTATTACGAGTTCTAGGCGCTAGAAGGTGATTTAACCGTCTTACTCCGCTACTATTTTTGAAGACATTAGTTGATGGTATACGCCAACTTAGGTTTATGAGTTCAGAAATTGAAAATGGACATAAATAAAATGAGTGATTAAAACACTGATAATATTTTGATTCAAATGTTGATTAGTGACACCAAAGAAGTAATGAAATACTACATAAAAGTCAAATGCAGTAGAAAAAAAAACTTATTGTGTTGTACAAATGCATAAGGAGGTTGTTGGGACTGAGGTGGAAACTCTAGCTTTTGTTGATTGTGGACCATATATGAAAGCATTGGTTGGATCAGCCCAATAACATCTCCTTTTGGGGACACTATTGCTTCGAAGCACAGGTAATCAAGACTTTGCACTTGCATTATTTTTATGAATTTTGCATAGGAGAAGAAAAGTTGGAAAACTTTTTAATAAAGGAAAATCGTAGGTATTGGGTTTTGTACTACTTTATTTGTTTGGCAGCATGGGGTACTTTTCTATTCAGGTTTTATGGTTGGTTTGTTGAGTTTCTTGCTTGTTAGTTTTTGTTTGTACTCTTTGGTGAGTTTTTAACATTATTTTCTTTTGTTGATAAAAAAATTAAATATTAACTGTCTATGTTGTTCTTAAAAGTATATAAGGCAATGATATTATTGACTTTACAATGTTACGTAGTGTTAAATTTATTTGTTATTTATCTCCATTCAAATATTATCAGTTTTGATAAGAAAAGCACTAAGTTCTTTTAGCCAATTCAATTTTTTTTATAAAAAAATTTAGAAACGCAAGAATAAAGTAGAAAACTTAACTATCCTTTTATTTTTTCGGCCAAAACTAAACTCACACACAGAGTATTGAGGTAAAGCAAATATTTTTATTTTATTTTATTTTTAATAATTTAATAAAACAAAAACATTGTAATGATGATATGAAACTGGGGAATTGAATTTTAGAAAACATGGACGAGTTTCTTAGATAAGAAGATGCACAAGAATACATTATGAAGGCCAAGTAGTAGCAATGTATTGAGAATTACAATATTACTCCAGAACAGAGTATAGCAGTAGGTGTACAGAATTAAGTGTTTTTGCAATTATGTCACTCCAACGACCGGCAACGCCATCGCCTTGACGCTTGACGCCTTGTATATAATAACCATACCATACCATACATGTGCTTTCTAACTAGCCACTAATCCTCCCTTCTGCTTATCATCCTGATTTATTTCTAATACTTTTATTTTTATATCTCATTCACTTATAATATTTTATTTATTTTAAATTAATTTAATTATTATTTTTTTCTAAATATATGCATGACAAAATTGTAACTACAAGAAATCTTGTGCCATTTACAATAAGATTTCAGTTTTATGACTGTACAAATGTAAATATATAAATAAGTAATTTTAAAGTTTAAAAACAGTCGTTAAACATCAATAACAAAAATATAGGTGCTAATTATTCATGATTTGAGGGAGTATTACTCGATCTTTATAGAAAATTTAACATTTTAATTAATTTAATCTACGACATTTAACGTCTATTATATACACATACTTTTAAGTTAGTTGAAACATTTTATTCATAGTAACTTTTGATAAAATTAACAGGATATAGTAAATATGTACATATTTATAATAATTTTAGAGATGTTGTGGTGATGTAGTAAGAATGCTAATATATACTCTTCGATTTCAAATTACGTGAATTGCGAGCGAAAAGAGTTTACAAGAATGTTGATCAAACTGCATTTTAGCATTTGCGTTACTATAATTGGGACTATTTGAAGGTTAATTTTTATGTTTAGCACGGTTAAAACTCAAAATTATCACAAACGCATTTTTTATTTTACCGATATCAAACACCCCACAAATTAATTTTCAATTTTAAACTGTGAACTAATTTGTGAGTCTGACGCTGGTACTGGGAAAAAAACCCAAATGAAATGAAGGTGGGTTTCAAATAATAATTATGAGCTCTCATGGTGCTAAACGGACAAATTAGCCACTATTTGGGAGGATAACGACGCATCTACGGGAGATCTGACAAGCGTGGAGCCAGTTGGATGTTGGGCCCAGCAGCCTTTCTACAAGACCCTTCATAATTAGCTGCTATTTATAGATATTTTTGGTGAATTTTTACTTAAATTTTAATTATATATACGAATCAAATAATAAAATATTAAAACTAAAACTAAAATTTATTTAGTTGATTTTAGTTAATGTGTTTACTACAATTTATACTTTATGACAAAAAGTAATTATTACCACAAAATTTGTATACACAACTTTTACATTCTATCCATTTTATAATAAGTGACGTTGTTGTTATTTGCATACATATTAAGAGAATTAAATTTTATGTTAAATTTTTGATAAATTGACATTTTTATTCTTTATTAAAACCATACAAGGAGAACTGTGCAAGGAGAAATAGTTTGACACAAGAAAACAAAATAAGAGAATAATTAATTTAATTAAAGACAATTAGGCAAGTCATTAAGTATAAGATATAAGTTCTTAAGGATACATAAATGTCACTTATTTTGAAAAAACAAAATAAACTCTAGATGCCAGTTATTATAAAATGTAGAGAGTATACTATATTAATTTTGAAGTTTAACATTTTTCATTTGCCTCAAAAAATTAAAATATATCAATAATTTTAAATAGATAAAATATTATATTATAAATATATAGGTGATAAACTTATAATCACAATTTTTTTTAACAAATTACAATAAAACTTAAAAAAATGAGTGTACATATATATATATATATATGTTTAATTTAAAATTTAAATAATAATCAACTAGACAAATAAAAATATAAACTTAAGAACAGAGTGAGTAGTAATTAGGCTAATTTATCTGTTTAACACTGTCGGAACGCATAGTTATTAAAACACACTTCATTTTATTTGTATCATTTTAGCATGGGTGTGAGACACCCCCACAAATTAATTTGTAGTTTCAAACTGTAAACTAAATTCAAAAATTAAAACCTATTCTAGTTCGTACTTTCAAATTGCAAACAAAAATCAAAATTTGAGTTTTCAAGGTTGACAAGCTATGCTAGTAGGAGAGTGTTGCATTACATTTTAGTTTGCACTTTAGAACTACGGACTAAATTGCTTCATTTATTTTATATTTTAGTTCTCACTTTAGAATTAAAATTAAAATGCTATATTTATTTGTAATGAATGTTAACAATCAAAATTAATTAAAATATTTTGTTCGCACTTATGAACTATGACATAAAATAGTAAATTTTTGTTTTCAGTTTTAAAGTGCAGACGAACATATAAAATAAATGTAGTATTTTAGTTGTCAGTTCTAAAGTGAGAATTAAAATGTAAAACAAATAAAGTATTTTAGTTCTGGTTTTTAAAGTGTCAACTAAAATGGATTATCAATACTTTCCTGTCAGCCCAGCTTGTCAATCTCGAAAATGATCTGATTTTTGTTTGTAGTTTAAAAGTGTAAATTAAAATGAGTTTTATTTTTTAAATTTAGTTCACAATTTAAAATTACGAATAGAACAAATGAAATGTCTGAAATCAATGTTAAAATAGAACAAATGAAATGAAGGCGTATTTCTGATAATTCTGAGCTTGCAGTAATTACAAGCTGCCCCACTTGCCCTGCTGTTGCAATTTGCATGCTTGCACATGGAACATGGTGTCCTTCCCCTTTTCTACCCTAGCATATATTATTATCATTATTAATCCATAACGGCCGTTCGTTATGTTAAAATATAATTTATTATTTAAGTTACAAGTTCAAAATTTATATTTTGACTCTACATATATATATATATATATATATTTAAATTAATGTCTCTTTTCCTACTTAACTTAAATATTTTAGCAAGTGATTATATATATATACATATATAAAAGGCCAACAAGGAAAAAATCGAACTCAATTATAAAAGTATTTATTACATTTTTAGACCATGTTGGTTTCTTTATATTATATATGAGTGTGATGTTGATGTTTTGGTTTACTTTTAGACTATCACAAACAAAATTTTAAAATATATTTCAATTACAATAATACCTTTTGATTCACAAGTATATATAAAAACTTTAATTGATATTTAACATAAAATAATTATAACTTTTAAAAAATAATACAATAGACACAACGTTTATATACGAATTCACATTTAGTTTTAAAAAAATGCACAATTTTTCTCAATTTTTATGGTCACATTATATTTTATAGGCTGTGTTTGAAAATTGAAGGTAAACATATGATTTTGCAATTTTTTTTACAATTGCAACAGTAACTAAAATAAAATTATAATATAAAAAATATAATTATATTATTTTGATTTTTTTAAAAATTATGCAAATTATAAGGTTCATAATTTGTTTGATCTCATTAAAATTTAAAATTTCTTTATTTGTCCAAATATATAAATTATATATATATATAGACACACACAAATGTATACTAAATTTTAGTAAAATAATATTATAATTTCAATATATTATTAGATAGAAAATCAAAGTGAACCCAATCTTACATTTTGTAAATGTTAGAAATAGTATCGATTCATATATTTTTCATTAACTATTAAATGTTAATTTAATTAATTTATTTGATATGAAAAAGAAAAAAAGAATAATCTTATTTCACATAAAAAGAGCTAAAAATTATTTCCTTTTTCTTATGTTATATTTATTAAATTTTCTTAAAAATATTGTTAATGAAATTCAATTGAATGTTATATTGCACTATTTATTTTTTTACGTGTATATATATATCCGACGTTATTTTTGATAATGAACACTATTATAACAAGTAAATGTTAAGAGTGCATAATTTATTTTGCTATAGTAAATATTCTATTTTTTTTGCACATTTCTATGCTCATACCATCTATTTATTTTAAATCTACAATTAAAAATTGAAATTTATATATAGTGGAGCAATAAATTAACATCCTCTCTGTTTCAAAATTAGAAATATATATTTTTTTAATGTAGTATTTATGAAATATTAAAATTTTGTTTGTGACATAAATTATTAAAAATATCAAATTATAAAATTTTGTATTTAAAGGTATTCATCTTATATTTCATTATATTTAATTTTAAAATTATGAAAAATAAAATAAAATTCACTTTAAATTTAAATTATAAAATTTTAAAAACCTTTAAAATATATATTTAATTTTAGAAGGGAGAGAAAATCACCATCCCATGAAATTTTTTGACGCAAGAAGTCTCACATATCGCTTTCTTAGTCCCTTGAAAAAACATAAAATAACGCAAAAACTCAAAAAGGATAATAAGAGTATGACAATTATACTATCCTATAATACAGAAGGATATATATGGACACACACAACATATGTAGAGAGAGAGTCTTTCCTACTAGTAGTACTAGTCACAGTAATTTAGAGAGAGAGAGAGAGAGAGGGAGAGAATAGGGTTTTGTAGATTTGTTGTCTGAAGAAGAAGAAGAAGATGAGGGAGATAATAAGCATACACATAGGTCAAGCCGGAATTCAGGTCGGTAATTCCTGCTGGGAGCTCTACTGCCTTGAACATGGTATCCAACCCGACGGCATTATGCCTAGGTATGCTACATACACGATCTTCTTCTTCTTCATTTATCCATTTATACACATACTTTGATCTGTTTCTCATTTGTTTGGTTTATTTAATGCCATTTCTTCGCCTTCAGTGTTGAGTTTCTCTTTGATCCCTACTAGCTATTTTAATTGATCAGATTTGTTGCCCTTTTTGTGCTAATTGCTTCTGTTATTTTGATTATGTTCTGTTAGTATCTTGAGAGTTACTTGTGTTAGATCTGAGAATCTCCGTTGACTCATAGATGCTTACCTGCTTTGGATCTGGATTCAGTTTACGAGATCCAAAATAATTTCGTTTGTAATTTGAGTCTGAATCTGACTACTATTGTGTTCATAGGCTGCGTTAACTGAATGTTAAATTTCGATTAATTAGGTCAAATGAGATTCCAGGGTGTTCGGGAACAACTTTTACTCTTAACTTCTTACTTTTAAGTTCAAATTACTGTTCAACTTTAAGTTAACAAGTTAATTTTACTCTTAAGTCAAAAAGTATTAAAGCTCCCGAACAGGCACTATTATACTTGATGTAATTGTGAGTAACGTCCAACTGTTATAATTGTCTGGTTCCTAATATTGTCGTTTTTTTGCATCCAGTGACAACACAGTGGGTATTGCTCATGATGCTTTCAACACGTTCTTTAGCGAGACTGGTTCTGGAAAGCATGTTCCCAGGGCTATATTTCTTGATCTGGAACCAACTGTCATCGATGAAGTGAGGACAGGGACGTATCGTCAGCTTTTCCATCCGGAACAGCTAATCTCTGGAAAGGAGGATGCTGCGAATAATTTTGCAAGGGGACACTATACTGGTAATTAACTTTTTTCCCTTCATTAGCGATTAGTACCTTTTGTGGCTGTTCTGTTTGAGTTTACCTGAAATTGTTGACTTTATTTGACAGTGGGGAAGGAAATTGTTGACCTATGTCTTGACCGAGTGAGGAAGTTGGCTGATAACTGCACTGGTTTACAAGGGTTTCTTGTGTTTAATGCTGTTGGGGGTGGCACTGGTTCTGGCCTGGGGTCTTTGCTGTTGGAACGCTTGTCAGTTGACTACGGGAAGAAGTCTAAGCTTGGGTTCACCATCTATCCTTCTCCTCAGGTTATTATAGTTGCTACTAGATCTCTTTTTTGGGGCACCTTGTCTTTCTGCAGTTTTTTACATTTTATGCGATGCATGTTTCTAGTTATGGCCTTTGTTCCAAACTGGAGTTAGTAGTGTTGAGTTATGAAGCACTGGTCTATGAATAAGAATGGAAGTTTTAATGTTTAGGTTACACTAATTATGTGTTAAATTATTGTTGAATTGCTTATCATCACACACACACACACACTTATTTATTCATATATGTATGACGTGGCTGATGGCACAATGTTGGGGATTGCAGGTATCAACTGCTGTTGTGGAACCATACAATAGTGTGCTTTCAACACATTCACTACTTGAGCACACTGATGTTGCTGTGCTTTTGGATAACGAAGCCATATATGACATATGCCGGAGATCCCTAGATATCGAGAGGCCTACTTATACCAATTTGAACCGACTAATTTCTCAAGTCATATCATCCTTGACTACGTCATTGAGGTTTGATGGAGCAATTAATGTTGATATTACAGAGTTCCAGACCAACCTGGTTCCATATCCTCGAATCCATTTCATGCTTTCCTCATATGCTCCTGTGATCTCAGCTGAGAAAGCGTACCACGAGCAGTTGTCAGTTCCTGAGATCACAAATGCAGTGTTTGAGCCTTCGAGCATGATGGCAAAATGCGATCCAAGACATGGAAAGTATATGGCGTGTTGCTTGATGTACCGTGGAGATGTTGTCCCTAAGGATGTCAATGCAGCTGTTGCCACTATCAAAACCAAAAGAACTGTTCAGTTTGTTGATTGGTAAGTTCTTTTTTCCTTTTAAAGTAATTTCTTGAGGAATATTCTAGTTAGGAAGGATCATACACTGCACGGTAAACTAGAGGGCACATTGGTGGATGGTCACTGGTTTCAGTACTTGGTCTAGCCTGTCAAACCATGGTCACTATAAAAAATGAAGAAATTTTGAATCTTTTAATTAATTTGGGATACTCGACCTAGTAAATTGCATTGATGTTTTTGTTTCACTGCAGTTTTCCTTTTTTATACTTGTTAGTGGCAGTCATCATCGTTGTAGGAAAGATCTTTTCTGATTTCCCGTGTGCAATGCAATTTAAGGTTGCGTGCATTACAATGTTTATCTTAAAAGCTTTTGCGCACAAACTTTCTGCCCATTTTCTATATAAACATTCTGTAGCCAGAATTGTTTTTGCATTTAATAGATAAATTCTAATAATACACCCTTTTTTGTTTTGCATGAAACGGATGGCTAGTGAAAGCAAAATACAACTAGATCCCTCGCATACAACATTTCTTTATTTGTTTGCTACCTGTAATCATCATTTCATCAAGTAAAATTTGTAGGAATTGGTCTTTGGATTTCATAAAAAAAAAGGGACCTATCTGGTTTTGTAAACCCGTGTGGTTGCCCAGGCTTGTGGCCGGTAGTCTCAGGTTGAGTGGTTCAGTCTTTCTCTGGTGCATAACCAATCTTGCAAGCAGTTTGGTCAGGCCAATGTTTGTTTACTGGAGTGGGTGTACTTGGCCTGGTATGTTACAGTGTGATATATTAATGCCAATGACGTTTGGATAGGGTGTACACGTTACAGTACATCTTTTTAACAAGCTTGGCTGATAACTTGAAAAGTTATTTATCAGGGAAGAGAGGAGCATTAGAATTCTAGAATTCTAGTTTATAACTTGGAGATGAGGTGCGGGAGAGGGAATTTGAGATGGTTTTCATGGTCTACTTCTCATGATGGAAATTTTTTGTAGATGGAGATTTTCTCAGCAGACAAATAAACAAGGGAGTTCTGGCAGCAGATTGTTTGAATAACATGCTTTCTGATAAGTTTAATTAAATGAAATGGATTTATAATAGTGCAATATATATAATAAACATTGATGAGTTACATGTTGATTTTGCTAGTTGCTTCTTTCAAATGCATCTATTTCAAATCTGAAGACTCGTGCCTTCTGAATTTCCACAGGTGCCCAACTGGCTTTAAATGTGGTATCAATTATCAAGCTCCAACAGTGGTCCCTGGAGGCGATCTTGCTAAGGTGCAGCGAGCTGTTTGCATGATTAGCAACAACACGGCAGTGGCAGAAGTGTTCTCTCGCATTGATCACAAATTTGATCTCATGTATTCCAAGAGGGCATTTGTGCACTGGTATGTTGGTGAAGGTATGGAAGAGGGAGAGTTCTCTGAAGCCCGTGAAGATCTTGCCGCTCTTGAAAAAGATTACGAAGAAGTTGGTGCTGAAGGTGTTGACGATGAAGAAGATGCTGAAGACTATTGAAGTAGTTCTACGCTAAAATTGAAAAGTTGGAAGTTCTATTCTAAAATTGTGAAGCCAAGGGTTGATCATTGCTTGTCTCTGTCTCTCTTTTGTGTATTATCATTCTCAACTACTTTTGATCATTGATTTGTAAAAGTTGTGCTTTACATTGTGAATGGCATCTTTATTTTGCTATTGAAAAATCGTTTGTTGAGTTCATTTTTGCCATCTTTATTTGCAAAAGTATTATCTTCAAGGTTTACTTGTTTCTCGGGGTGGTTGGTTATTTTTCTCACTTGATGCAGGTAACTAGTTTTCTCTTTCGTCCACGTATTCATAACTATAATTCAACTAAATATTTTTTGGAATTTTGACTTAAGAAGCCACACAAAAAAGGTTTACCGATATGAATGTATTCATAACTACAATTCAACTAAATATTTTTTCCTATCTTAAATTAAGAAATCACACAAAAAGGATTACTGATATGAATTAGGCATTAATGAAATTTTTCACTCAAAATTTCTAGCCACCAAGTTGCACTACCATGTGCAATTCAGTATTCCACTAATTTTATTTTTCTTTCCATATTTTTTATTTTTCACTATGTGAATGAATCAAAATTTTGTGGATCCACTAATTTCATTTTTCTCTCTTACCACCATATTTTTCATTATGTAAATGAATCAAAAATTTGTCGATAGTTGAGATGAGAAGGATTATTGTTACTTTCATCAATTTTACAAGTTGAAAATGAAAATGAAAATATTAAGAAGGTTGAAGGAAGAGATTTGAGATAGAGAAGATTTAATGTGTAAAATTGAATTTTTTTAAAGTTTGTGAGAAAATATATCAATATTGGTCTCTATATAAATATGATGAAAAATGATGAATTTTGATATAAATATTAATTTTTTTTTGAAATGAGAGCCAAAAGATATAATACTTTTAAGAATTGTTGTATGAGAAAAAAGAAAAAAGTAAAAAGAAAAAAATTAATTCCACCACCAGGTTGGAGTTAGACCGTGTGCTACACCTGGTTTCTTATCTGGCAGCATCGTGTCCTGCACCTATGCGGACCGCTTAGAACTCACAACACTATGCTACAGTAATAAAAATATGTATGTATACGCGATCCGGGCTCTGGATCTATCCTGAATTAATACGAAAGTAACACGACAATCAAATAACAAAAATGTGTTCAGGACATATTATGTTGTACCCTGGAAAACAAAATTCAGAAATCATGCTAAAATAATAAAAAAAGCAAAAAATTATTCAACCAATCAAGAGTATAATTCTTGCTCCATATCCACTAAAGGGCAAAAGTATTTCTGATTAGCACCACCAGTTGCAAATAGAAATATTACTAAAATACTTGACATGTATAATATAGAAAGAGGTCCTTGTGCTGAAAAAATACCCCCTAATCACCAGTGTCATCCACCACAAACTACATTATTAACTCTGCACCACAATATAGAAAGAGGTCATTATGCTGAAGCCTCAGCATTTGTAAGAAGCTTATGTACAAGAACTTCTGTTTTACCCCATTACAGTTGGGCCTGCTGCAACAACATTAACAGTACACAAAATATAGCAAGTCAAAATAGATGCCAAAACAATGTAAATAACACAATCTCACTGGAATATGCTTGGAAATAACAATGTCTCCTCTCCATCCCCCACCTTCCCACCCCCAACGATTACGAATAATGGACAGAAGAAAGCCTGAATTGATAAAAAAAAATGCTCTTTTTAACTGCTACATAAACATGCTACGTAGCCATACCAAATTTTAAATGAAGATACATAAGATGCAAGAAAAGTGCAGAAAAATGGAATATATACTTGTTTATGAAGTGGCGGAGTCAGCATATATACATGGGATGGGTGGACAATTAATTACGGGGTTTGAGGGCAGCCCCCCAATTATTTATTAATTATTTAGAATAAAGATTTTTAGACATGGAAAAATTAAAGCATACAAGATGTGAAAAAGAGACTTACATTTGACATATAATGATAATACTCATTAATAAATTCCAAAATTCAATAAAAAGAACACATAAACATACTGATTTTATCATTATTTTTATAAACTTTTGTATTACAGAGTTCTTATTTGGTAGAAATTTAAAACAAATTAATTAGGCTCACTTTACCAAAAAAACAATTAACTATACTTGCAAGTGCACATATACAAATCAATAACTTTGCTTGCTTTATTTGTTTAGCTTTGCTGTTAGAAGAAAGCATTTGTATAGTAGTAGATTTTAAGATGAAGCCCCAAAGACAACCCTGATAGTGAATATAAAGAATTAGATGTTACAACTCCCATGAGTTGGAACTACTGAACTCAGGTTAAAAAATAAGTAAGTTTGCCAATGTCACTGAGTTGCCATGAAAACTATAGGTCATACTCATAAGACCATATTTTTGTATGTCCTTGCTTGCACACACAGTAAACAGTGTAGCTCAGGCCCCCATAGAGCATAATTCTTACATGTTCACGGGATAACTTTGTTAAAAATTAACAGACACATGCATACATTTGTTGACAGAGACAAAAATAAGAAGGTACTTCTATTCAATTCAGCTGAACAATATGACTGGTGCAAATGGAACTGTCAAAATCAAATTTTGAATTCAGCGTACACTGGAGATAAATACCCAATCTGGTCAAGGCTTGGGGGCAAGAGATCTTTAGAGAAGATGTGTACGCCTAGAGGGCTAATGTGACATTGCGAGACACACAGCCCCGTGGTGCACTCTGCACGTCAGGGTACTTGGTCAAGCATTCCCTTTGGTTCTATAAACAAAGAAGTGTACGTTTCTTTGTATATAAAAAAAGACATGTATATTTCTATGTGGGACAATGCGTTTAAGGTCTACTACTTACACCTAGAGGGCTAATGTGAGATACACGGCCCCGTGGTGCACTCTGCACATCAGGGTACTCAGTCAAGCATTACCTTTGGTTCTATAAACAAAGAAGTATATGTTTCTTTGTATATAAACAAAGACATGTATATTTCTATGTGGGGCATTGCGTGAGAATCTCTCTCTCTCCTCTCTCTCTCTCTCCAACATTATACTCTTCATTATTCTCAAAGGTTGAACATCAGCGATAGGTAATTATTCATGAACTTTCATAGTATAAATATGGGGAACTTTGAAAATACCCATCAGAATTGCTCAGGAATAACAATGCATGTGGCAAGACCTTTGATAGGACCCATGGATGGGGAAGGAAATTTAATTAGAAGATTGGCAAATGCAAGGTTGGTTAGGACTTGGGGAGAATACAGGCAGAAATAGTTACAGTATTTTCTTTATAGGAAAATATTATCCATTTTCTTGGGACTTCGTAAATTGAAACCATGGCAACCAAAAGGAGGCAAAGAGAAAAAATGAGTAGCTTATATATTAGATTTACACATTAAACATACATAGTTATTGGCTATAATGTATTTACCTCTGGGATCATCCAACTAATCACTGCCAAAATCTTCATAACTCAAAGCTTCCGATATGGTGTCCAACCTCCTATTGTCTCCTGACAGGCCAAGACTCAATCATATTTACAGAGTTTAGGGTTTGGACAAACTCAAAAAGCCTGAATGTTACCTTGGTTCTCGCCCCTATTGTGATCAAGGAAATTATCTGAATCTGTCCCCAGGAAGGAGGAGCTAGAGTAGTTCTCAAGTATATCTGAATATATTCAAAGAGAAATAGATATTAAGCACCAGATTTCAACGTTGGGGGGTTACCACAGGATGATTGATACAATACATACAAGATCTTGTTATGCAATGTCCGATATGTAGGAATTTCAAATTTTTTTGCTCATGTTTGCCATTTGATATGTATCATCAACATAAAAAGAAATTCTTTTGTCACATGTCAAGTTTAAGGACCATTTAAACTTCAGAAACCCATAGGACGAGATCATAGCCTGACAGAGTGGGCTATTTACCTTATAACCAGCACATTTATAACCATTTATCCATATTACCTACTAACACAACATTAGGAAGTTTGTTACTTTGCTAGCGTGGTGCTATTGTTCAAACTGACTACTTGTCATTATCTAAATCTTAACAACCACAAAATTTTAAAACCTTCTGCCATTAATTTGAGTGATGAACTCTAAATATACCGTCAATCGGATATGTTTGAGGAGGCTTTCTAAATATATATCCATCTCTACGTTCAGTATAATTGCAATAAATGTTAAAACTCTATAGAATTCCATTCTTCTTCCACATTTCAAATATGATTACTTATGATTCTCAAAAAAACTTAAGGGCTAGATCAATGACCGATATATATGGCTAAGCTAGAACTTTGAAACGTAGGGGTAATTACAGACTAATTATCAATTTCAATAATTATGCAAAATCTTAAATACCAATTAATCCTTGAACTTTATCTCCTTCTAGTTTTAAACCCTTGAATATTTTCAATTATTTTCCATTTGAATTTTGGTAAATCAACATGTACCATTTAAAAGAAATTCATTAAGATTACCTGGTCTATTGAGAAGGTTGTTTTAATATACACCAAATTAAATCAACTAGACATGTTGATCTTTGGTGTTAACAAAACTAAAAGAAAATCACCACTGGAGCTTAAGTACTTTTTAAGTGTAACCTATCAATAAATAATAGGAAAAGGAAAAATGGAATGAAGAAAAGAATTCAATATACAGTAAAATTCAAATAACCACCTGAGAAGTTTGATATAACCACAGACCACCTAAAGTCTATAAACCTATGCATAAAAACTTGAGGTTTTGAGACTAATCGAAACTGATAGTTTTTCCACCTAAAATAACCATGTTTGCAAGTGTCCAGAGCTTATTAATCTTAAAAAGCACCTATCACATGTATAATCATCGCAAAATATATGGTTCATTTGGATAATGGTAATTCATTTATCCTCAAAACATTGTGTATGTTTTCAACTTTAGATAGTTACATGAGGATTAGGATAAACCTAAGGTGATTATCTGACTTTTACTCTTCCAAGATGGAATAAACTTAAACGCTTATTATGTGGGAGTTCACTCATAACTGTTCCCTATTTGAAATAATATAAATTAGATATAATTAATGAGAATAAGAGATACCCAATTAAAATTTGAACTTCATAGATAGAATAGAATGATAATGGTATATCTTAAAGCATCCACCAGTAGAAATTGCTGAGGAATATGTTTTAACATTGGCTGTTATTGGTAGCCGGGGGTTTTAAATTATAGGGATTTCTGACTTCATTAAGGATATTATAGTTATTTCAGAGTGCTGGATCATCCACTAATATTGACCATAAAATACAATTCGTGAGGTGGTTTGTTAAGAATCAAGACACAGTTAAAGAACACCAATTGGCCAGGTAAGTGTAAGTCCACTGGGAGTCTCTCCTTTGCAAGAGCAATGGTGACTAATTAAATAATCACTAAACTTTAAGCATTTGCCTTTAAACCACTTTCCTAGACACCAAAGTTATGAATTAAGTTTATCTTAGTTCCACCCACTTGTTAATAAATCAACACGTATAAGAATACTAATTATGATGGCGCACACACACAAACTGTATAAAATAGAGACACAAAATTTATGTGGAAAACCCAAATGGGAAAAACAAGGGGAATCCTCTCAGAAATCCACAATAAAATAACTGGAGTATAACAAAAATATCTCATTGAGAAAATAAATCTACTATTATTTTCTCTATATATTGCTCTAACTCCCTCACTCTAGAAATGCTCTAAGTAAGCTTTTTCTACTAGCTCCTATCAAGCTGCTACCTCTCTTCTTTGCAATGCTTGGAAGCTTGGTGTTGGTGTAAAATGAACTTGCCTGGATGGCTTTATATAGCCAAAGCAATGTCCAAATTGACAAGTCTCTTTGGTGTAATTTGAGAAATTGCAACGAGAAACCTGCTAGCGTACCTTGTTTTAAGGAGCAACCTTGACAAGTTGGACTGTGCACAAGTCTAATAACTAGCTAGGGTGAGCTGCCATGAGTAATAGTCCAACATGGTCTATGGCCTGGCTAACTATGGATTGCTAGTTTGCGTGTGTATATGTATTTATAAAAATGTAAAGAAGAGGGGAAAAATTGATTGTAGATGGTGTAACAAAAAAGTTGGTGCAAAATTATGTATACCCAATGTCGGCTATGGATTGCTCACCATATGTCTGAATGCATGTTTATGTTTATATTTGGTGGGGAGCAGAGACCAGAAGAGAACAGAGGTGAGAGAGAAAAAATAAGAAAGGAGAACAAGGAATAACAAGCAGTCCGCTTTTCAAATAATAACACCAATAATCAAATTTTTGTCTTTCCAAAGGGATTACAAGTCTTTAAATAAGAAAATAACAAGTTACCCAAATCTAATAGGACTCTAAAAGATAACACCTAATCTATTAAAACTCCTAGTAATCTGATAACTACAGGTAATTAAAAGGTACCAACTAATAAAAAGATAACTATAAAGATAAACAACTAATAAAAGATAATTATAATTAAATAAATCTCTTCACTTGTCCTGCATCAATATTTAAACATATATATGTGAAGATGGACATCAAGAGCACAAACCAGAACCATGGGAAAATTCAGCTGGTAAGTCTGGTAGACCAAAGTTCTGATGAATTTGCCAAGAAGTGTCGCCATCCATCAGTGTTTCATTCAGAGGCTGTGAATTTGACTCTACACTACTAAAAGATGATATAGATGCATCTCCAATTGCAGTACGTGTTTCCAAAACATTTCCGTCAGCACCGTAAATGAATCGTGACATGTCTTGATAGGCAGCTTCCGTTTTGATCATCTCCCCATTCAATCCTTGTGACATACCCACATTTGAACTCTGCGGCAATATGATGTTTGGAGAAACATCAATTCTTCTCGAATGAGCAGCAGATATATCAACAGATGTTTGCATGCATGATGGCATCGATAAACCACAGTTAGTAAATTCTTTGGGTACATTTGTAGTAATGGACTGCTGCATGATCTCTGTCTTTAAAGCAGGTCTCACAGTACCTGGTGCATAGCATGCTGAGTTCTGCTGCACTGCACAGAGGGACAAGTTATTGGCAGAAAATGGAGCTGTGAACTCAAACTTCCACAGCAGATTTGAATGACTTACATCATGAACTAAAGAAAAACTAATAACAATGAAGAAGAGGCTAATTTAATGATTGAAGTGGTAACACTAACAATTAAATTGGAGAGAAGTGTGAAACACATTTATTTCTGGAAGAGTGGAGGGCTGGGGGGAGGGGTGCACTTTACAGTGGGAAACTTAAAAGATAATTAGTTCTGACACAAACAAGCCAGTCTCTTTGATTGAATAGAATAGTTATAACATTGCTTTACCCAGATGAACCACCTTGTCTGCTATAAACTTCAACTATGAAACTAGCTTGGTGGCAATAGAATTGATTACATTGCTTGATTTTGGATCTATGATATACCTAATGTTGGGTATTATGTTCTGAAAGTAGGATTTGGCCCAGATTGTTTTTTAGTAACAGTTCAAACAAACTCTAGAATCATAATAGAGCCAGAGTTCTTACTTGGAGGGGTATGAGATCCATTAACAGGTGGGAAGGAAACTGCAGCTGGGTCTACATGATGCATCAGCTGATATTGTCTACCAAGCAACCTGTTAAATTCATTTATTTGCTCTTTCAACATCAATCTCATATGATATGCCTTGAAAAACTCCTGATTTTCTTGCTCGAGTTTCTGCCATACTACAAGGAGAAGTAAAATATGTTTAAGCCTTCAAAGGAATAAGCAGATATTGTAAATAGACACATGCAATAGTTGCCAGAGGACATCCTTAGCTAACTGGACCACCAAGATTAAGAGTCACAACGTCACATATAATTTTGCAAAATAACCAGACATCCCAGCAAACAATATTTCAGTTGATTGTGTGCTATAAATTAAATGTGATCAATATTCTTTGGTAATAAAATATACAATTATAATGATTGTATCGTTTAAAAATTAAAGAAGTAATGGAACTCTGGATACATCAAACAAAAAATAAAGTAAATTTAATTAATTCTAAGTGATACAATCATTACAGTTGTGCAGTTTATAACAAAAACTATTGGTCACAATAAATTTTACATTCCAAAACTCTACAAGTTAAAAGATATTAAATGTTTCATATATCGCCATATGAACTTATATAAATTGAATGTATCTCTGATTTTCAAATGGAGCAATAAGTACATCTAAATCAAAGTGTCTCCTAACTTGTAGAATCATCTATTTGTCAAAGAACTCCTGAAAGACTGTAGGTTATCCTTCGCTACATCCAAATAACAGCTTGATTTTTCGGCTTCTGTTTTTCAGAAGCTGATTCTGCTCCAGCTTCTCAGATTGTTGTGAAGTTCTTTGCATATGCTTCTACTTTTTTCAAAAGCCGTGATGTAATGTTTAAAACATTAGTTCAGAAGCTAAAGTTCAGTGCCAAATGAATGGATATTAACTAAAGCAAATTGAAATATGATAACCTGGAGAAGGACTGCTACAGGTGGCTCTAGCTTTTTCATGCATTAAGCATGTTAACAACTCCTAGCTTCTGGGCTTAAAAGCTCATACAAAGGCTGAATCCCAAGCTGTTGATAAGGGTACAGTATTAGGAGAATATTAAAAAATATCACCTCTCCTGATGTCCACTGCCCTAATTTGTATTTCCTTCTGAACTCTCCTATCATCTATATAGAACATCAACATGGATATCAACCCAATACAAAAATTCCACCTCTTCCTTGCACAAATTATAAAGAACCAGGATCTCATTACCTGTGAAAAAATGGTTTATAGTAACTTTTCCCCTAGTCCAGTTCATTCTCCCTAGTAAAATCCAGATAGTCCACAAATCGAAACTTTAGAACAAAGTGTGGAATTATGACCCAATCTCGGTCCATAATCATGGCCTTCAGTCTCCAACTAGCCTCCTCATGAAAAGCACCTTCTCAAATCAATTCTCAGCCCAGCTAATTTCTCAGCTAAATCCCAAGTGTAGATTAGAAAAATGACCAGAAAGATACAAAAATAATTTACTAGAATTGTAGTTACTTCATATATATCTGATAATTTCATACACCATCATATCACAAACTTAAATTTGACCACAAGGTTATGGGTACAACCAGTAAACATTACAGAAATTTACATTCCATTTGTAAGTTAACACTCAAAAGAATTTCAGAAGGCTAAGACGCGGAGTACAAAAACAAGTCCAAAGTTAGACTACAAAGGAAAAAACAAGCAGTAAATTACTGGACGAAGTTTCCAGCATATGTGCCACACTTTGACATATAACATGAGGATCTATTGCAGTTCAAAGAAAAACTAAAGTGAAGGAAGAAAAGTAGTATAGAACATGAAATCGTACCAAGTTCAGTAAAAGCAGGGTCTATTTTCTCCTGTACCGAGAGTATATTCATAACTTCTTTTCGAGTCATGTACCGCTGGAGACATTGTTCAATAAGATTTTGCACCTGAAATCAGTTAAGATAAGTCCCTGATCATTAATGTCAGAGGATATTGTTCTTTAAGATGAGGTACTATTATTACAATTTTTGTTTTAAAAGATTGCCTAGACGCTTACCTTTTTGGGTCCTTAACAACTACAATTGTTTTTAAGGGAGCAATTTAGGAAAGCTGAGGTGACTTTAAAGTTCAAAGGGATTTCAAACTCAGTAGCAGTAAACTGGAATGTGGGTCACGTCCAATTCACTCTCAGGCAGTAATATCTGAATCCAAGCTTAACCTAAGTCAAATTACTTGGACAGAAGTTTAGGTTCAAATGAAATATTGACGTCACAATCTGTAATATCTTAGTCATATTCCAGATTTACTCAAAGAGGTTTAAATAAAGCACCCATTTTTACAAATCTTTAGACCAAGAGAAACATTCATTTGTAAGTTCAGAAACATGGGTGACAAGAGGGTGAAGGTATGTAGCTTTGGAACTCTGGTCAATAAGAACATACTATTGTGGTAATTTCTCAAATCATGTGAAATCTTAACACGTACACACATAATCTTAAAGAGTATGCAAAGGAATATGCTGAAGAACTAAAATAACCATAAAGGTACAGACATTGTACTTCTACATGAGGATGCAGGTGTTGGTCCTGAAAAGTAATATCATGACCAATTACCCAAAATACTTGCACTACCTACTCTCTCTGGAGATACGAGTCAAAGCAATGACAAAGAACAGTTAAATAAAATTCCACCTTTAAAAATGTCTTAAGACCAAGACACTAAATATTATAACTTTGATTTGCAAGGATTAATTGGTCAATCGGTAAACATGTGTGATCCAAGGGAGGATAACGTCGTAACAAGGCTTAGATCTTGGAACTCAGATCACTAAGAGCATATTCAGTTTCGGACTTTCTCAATTACATAACTCCTTAACCAACACTATGACCCTAAAAGCTCATATATGACTCAGGTCACAAACATATGACCATAAAAGCTCATATATTGATCTTCTACAGGTGGCTGTAGAAGAACCAATCACTATAGACAACTCGGCAAGGCTTGTCTCAGAGATCATTCAACTTCATTCTTAAGTAACATGAGCATATATTGAGCGAAAATAACTCAATTATCTTGCAAGCATCACGCAGAAGAAAAACTAGACCTTGTAGAGTTCAGCCAGATTCAAAATAGTTATTGCAAAAACACCTAAGCTTGAACTCTGAATGCTCTCATTTTTACATGCTCAGCCTAATAACTCATGCCAAGTAGAAGATTGAGCCACTCAAGTATTGCTAACCTTGCACGACAAAGACAAAGGGAATTAAGCTTCACAAATTAAAGACAAGTTCAAATCAGTGAAAACAAGCCCAGTTACAGCTGAACGCCTGAACCTCTTAATACAAAACCTCAATATCTGCATTCCACAAAGTCCTGCTTCAGGTTCCAATGGTAAATATTTGAACCAATTTATGTTGTTAGAATTTGGTTGGCAAACAAGATCAGTCAATTTTTGAAATTTGTACTAAAATCTAATATAAGGCATGTCCCTTTGTGTAACAGATTCTCCTCTGATGCTCCTAAAAAGATTGAAAAGTTACAACTAATGCAAGGCCAAAGGTATAGTCAACATGGGTAAATGAGCTTCTTGTTGTTTGCCAAAATTTATGCAGTAGAATGCTATCTTCAGAACTGAAGAAAGATATATAAACCATTTGATTTATAAGGAGCTACTTAAATAGTCAAAACACTTATTTCTTGTTTCACTGTTGCTTTGTAAATATTTATTAATTGATTGTAGAATCTGAGTTCCTCTCTGTCCTTCACTGGGTTCCTACATAAAATAGTTATAAGGAAGCTGACAAGATGATAGCCAAACAAAACTTCAGCTCAAAATCATACCAATTGTATATCTTGACCTGAAACTTTAATGGATTCTTCGCGAGACATTTTTCTATGGTTCCAAATCAAATAGATGCTGCAAAAGATACTGACTTCACTTTGCAGGCTACTGTATTTCGTAATGCTTCCCCCCCTAATGTAATCTTGGGCCAGCAATATGCATCACCTGCCACAAAATTTAAAAGGTATGGCTACTTGCTCAGCTTTACAACATTTATATTTCTAGATTAGGCTATTATCAACGTAATAGAGGCAATGAAACAGAAATTAACAATTCCAAATGCAGAACTAAGGCTAGAATATTCACAACTACCAAAAAATACTCAACACCTCGTCTACTATATTCATGTTAACAAGAACAAAATTAAGTTTCAAATCCTGACATTAATTGATGTAACTTGAATGGAAAATTCTTGAATTCACATCACTTGTGAAGCTTGGAGAGCTCATTAGCAACGTGGAACATTGAGTAACGAAAGGGAAGCATATTTTCTAGTTTTCCTTATTTTCAGATGGAAAAGCATCATTACAAGGAAGATAGGTGAACTATTAAAGGATAAGAAATCCTCAAATGATATAAGGAAAGAATAAATCTACAATACAAAGTCCTCAAATCCATTAAGGTTTGATCTGCAAATGACCAAGGTTTAAGAATACTGTCTTCATATATATGTCAACCATCTCGACAGTCACTATGAAAAGTGGTTGTTCCTTCAGATAACATATCAAGAATCAAAGAAATAATAAAAACACAACTTGATATCACTGTTCTGAAAGGTGCTATGGGGAATTAGGAGGTTAACCGACCTTGGAGTGCCTAGACCTTATGAGGTCTTATGCGGTCATCTTGACCATGCCATATATATGCACTAAAAATCTAATATTTCACAATTAATATCCGAATAAAAAATAAAATTATACAGTGAAGGCTGGAATCAAAAGTGACATAAAATGATTAGTATTATCGCCTTTGCCCTCTTTCTAGACTTGTTTTTTTCTAATCAATGTCAATGCATCTCCCTTGCTTTCATTTTTTACCTGATTATTTTGCTATCAACATATGTGATGTGCCACCATACTTCTAAGGAAAATAATATTTTTTGGAATAAGAGTTGACCGCGAGATATCGTTGTCAGTTTGTAACCAGCTGCTGGTGTTCAATTTGTGAACCTCGTTATCATTTAATAGTGATTAATATGTCGTTCTTTGACAGTTGATTTGGGAAAATCGTCGTCAAATCACGTATAGACATACAACAGTTGGCAGTCTAAATTTGGGATTTGCTAGATTCAATAATTTGGTTTATGGAATGCAGAATGCTTCCCACCCTACCAGGTTCCGCAGCATGCCCCAGTGCCTCCCAGTCTAGTTCCACGCATAATAAGAGTGCCAAAGGTTTTTTATGTGGCTGGTCTGCTCACCGACGTGTAGAGTGGCTGCCACTAATGCATAAGCAGGAGCCCAGCCCGAATTTTAGATCACTACTTAATATAATCAAGCACTAAACCCTTTTTATTTTCTTTGCATGATTTGATATATTTTCCGATGGCTAGTTAAGAACGCTTTCACAAATATGGGAGCCTATCTAGCTACATGATGTGGGTTGATCACTAGGAACGCAAGAATCCCTTAGAGTTGATAGCTATTACAAGGAAAAATAATCAAATAGTGGCAGCCTTTTATGCTCTGCTCTAATGTTAGAGCACCAAATGCCAGATAATACACTCATGCTGTAAGCTTTCATCGCATTACAAATATCAGGCCTGCACAAGGACCAATATAAAAACCTAGAAAGATGAATATTTTCCCTCGGGGGTAGACCGAAGATACATAAAAGTGGTTTGAGTCTCGGGGTTCGGTTTCTCTGTACCTTACTTGTATCATCGCATGTTCCAACCCACTAAGGGTTCCCTCCCTCTCAAATTGGATTTTAGATTTTACTTATTAAAAAATTAAAAACTACACTTGTCAATTTTTTAATATATGTAACAAGAGAGGAGATGAATCATGCATTAGTACAGACAAGTTCGTCCCTGAGCCTTGAGGGTTTATCTATTTTTACGCAAAAAAATGAAAAATAAAAATAATGAAGGAATTATTTTTGTTATCAGAAATAGATGTACTCAACAAAACCAGCCAACCAGGGTTAGTGAATCCATATCCCGAATACATTCGTTTCCACAGAATCTGTTTCCATCAACATATTTCTTTTGTAAATTAAGACAAGAGTTCAACATAACACATACTCAAATATATAATTCTTGAAGCAAAGTCATCTTTTCAGTAACTGTTAATATTGAAACAAAAATAACCAATATATAAAAAGGAAAAAAAAGTACCAATCTAAAAGTAAACTACAAACACCAAGAAGAGAGAAACCTTGGAAGGGGTTAGGGTTCTAGCTTCGATACGCATGATTTACAGCAAACAGAAAAGTAGACAGACAGTATCAAATCAATATTCATTGAAATTGAACATTACCAAGAAAATATAATACAAGTATACAACTCAAAAGATAAAATCATGGGTAAGAAGCGATACAAAAAGAGTAAAGGTTAGAATACATAAAAGAAAACGCAGAATCTTTTGCACGATATGGATCATTTAACATGAGATTACAGTAAATCTGTTCATACGATGAATACTAACAACAGAAATCGTATGAATTGTAGGGCGTGGATTGAAGAAGTTTACCTGGAGTGGAAATGTGTATACTATACACGTCAGAGATTCCGTTGATATCCAACTTTTTTATTGGGGGAAAGAAAAGGGAAGAGAGAGAGAGTGTGTGTTTTGGTGGATGAATGAAGGTGTTTGTGGTGGTGTGGAGTACTTTATCAGAGTGGTGACACTGAGAAACATTAATGAGGAAAAGGAGACACGTGCTGCCATGGAAAAGGGCAATTGTGGGGTCCACTTTTGATGATTGGCACTATCTTTTTCTCATTCCATTCATCTTTCTTTTTACTTTACTTTTCGTCAATTTTTACTTGTTTGTTTTTGCTATTTATGTTTGGTCAATGCTCATCCACACTAGCATGCAAACAACTCGTTAAATTGCAAATGATCTGGGTCATAAATAGTATACTCCGAGTAAGTCTATAAATATTAGTATCATTTATTTTAAAATTTTAGATATATATTTTTTTGGATTGCATTAAAATTAAAAATATATTTTTAATTTTAATTTATGTATTTATATAAAAAATGAGTCGAATCTATGAATGTTAGTATAATTTTGGATTTTTAGGTGTTGAGTTTTGAATGCAAAATATTATCAATTATAATTATACTCTTTTCATTTTCATTAACCAATATTTATAAAAAATGACTAATATTTGGCTTAAATTTTTTATTATTCTATAAATTATATATATGTGTCAAAATTATAATTATAAGAAAGTTTGTTACAATTTACAAAAAAATTGATCTTTATAATTATATATATATATATATAAGTATGTGTTATTTTGAAATTTTAAAATAATCAAATTGACAACACAAAAAAAATAAAATAAAAATCAAAGTGTCACTTCTTGAATTGAGGGAGTAGATATTTATCATTAAATTCGACATTAATTATTTATTGAGACTTATCCATTTTTAATCAAATATTTATTAAATATATAAAACACTATAATTCGGCTCGGGTACCAATAAATAAGCTATCAAATTGTCATAAAATTTATAGAAACATCAAGTTCACCCGAGTTATATAATGTCAAAATTTAAACAATAAAATATAATTTGATTCAATTGATTGAAATTCAACAAGTATTGCTGAGATTTCGAATTTTACTAAATTTCTTTTTCGACGGTGAGTATTGAATTTGCCCTCTTGATGAATAATCTATTGTTTGAATTTGCCCTCTTGTAACTGAACTAGCATCTCCCCAAACTTATAATTTTTGTAACAAAAAAGAAAAGCCAAATTTATATGCTAAATTACATAAGTTACAAAATCGAGCTAAATATTTATCAGATTAATTTTACTTGAATTATAACCCTAGACATTATGAACCAGAACCATCACAAATGCACTTTGGTGGAGATAAAATAATAGTTTTAACTTTTATATTAGGTTACAAAATTGAACTTTAAATAATTTATCAAAAATTATCTCTTTCCTTCCCCCACTACTTAAACTTGAATATACAAAACTACATAACTACTAAAAGAATTACTCCGTATATTTTAATCTTAATTACTTTTAAATATTATGTCTATATTATTAACTAAATAAAACGTAAAATGAAAATCTCTTGATGTATTGTTTGACAATTCTACTACACAAATATAAGGAAAATATGAAGTTTGTAATATATAAATTTATTTTATTTGATTTACCATGAAACTATCAATGAACGGTGACAATTAAATGTATCTTTAAATAGTTTAGATTTTGTTTTATTTAAGAGAAAATTATCAATCAACATTAACAAATCCATGCTTCAAAGGGACATGGATTTTATTGTTAATGTCTAAAACTACGTTAAAATATATCTTAGTTTACACAAAATATATTTGCGAAATATTATATTGAGTATAAACTTTTAATTTTGATATTTTATAAAATTATATCACAAATAAAATTATAAAATTTGTAAATGAAACTATATCAAAAGAGAAATATATCTCTAATATTTTGAAACAAAGCGAGTACTTAATGTCAACTATTATGTGATGATACACGATTTTGTTTAGTAGTTTATAACATTTCTCATCTTTTAGAATGCTTCAGCTCACAATTTTTCTATCCTGCCCGTCTGTCTTTTGTTGTTCTCTCACTGGTCACCTTTTACGATCTTTTTTCTGGTGTCTTTATGAATTTTATTGCCGATTAATATTAATAAATAAATCTGCTTATTTTTGCCAAAAAAAGTTCCAAATAGTTTCTTCAACAATATTTTTGTAGGAGCCTTAATATGGTCATAAACAACTTTGATTTTGTTCAGACATTTTGTTCCCAGTTGTTTCAAGCTTCCATTTATAACTAGTTGAACTATGCACACTCAAAAAGTTGGAGAGTTAAATCACCAGGACTATCCCACAAAATCAAGAACTCCTCTGTTCTAGTTTAAGGTGATTAAGATAATGAACTAAATGTATTAATAAAAATCATAAAATTATTATCAAATGATTGCCATCAAATAGTCAGTTAAAGAATGTAAAGGATTGGAACTCGCAGGGCTGACAGATAATATATACATCTACATTTTTAACAGTCCTAACAATATATATATCATTAGGTATTTACTACTCTACACATTTTAAGGTTCTGATGACGTACTTTAACCAATTAATTCTTCAGAGACGTTATTATTTCATTTTAAATATATAGTAACATTTAAATTCATGGAGAGGACTAGAGGATACTCAAGAAAAAGTATGTCCATGACAAAGGCTAATTAACATACATAAGATTAGAACTAAAATTCCTTAAAATTCAGGTGGATAACAACAATGTAGTAGTTTCTTTAGATTTTTCATCGAATTTACTAATTGCCGCACACTCAAACAAGTAATCTCCCGTGAAGCTCGTGATCAAGCTCCATAAATGGTGATAGGAAGAATTAATATTATGACTACATTTAATTTCAAAATTGCTACTGCATAATCTAACTAGGCATTGACAATAAAAAGGAGGAAGTTAATTTAGATAGAGTGTTTGACATAACATGGGAAGATCCCAAAAAGTATCACTAGTGCTGTCATCAACAACATTTTCCCAATACTCATTTACTCCATTCATTGCATAGAGTGATGCTGAGATTTGCCTTTCCACCTTCATCCTTTCGAAATCTGGCATTTGATTCCCAATACTACAGAGGGTGTTAGTATTTGGAACTTCAAATCTGTCTGCTTGATTTGAAACAAGCCCATCAATTCCACTGCTCATAACATCAAAATCTGATGATGATTGATCAAATTGCAGATTACCCATTTCAAATCGTCCATTAAAGTTGCTCAAATCCGGTTTATATGCGTTATCAAAACTCTGAACACCTTGGTGCAAGCCACAAGCAATTGGAGTACCAATAGTACAACTATAACAACTGATTTTAGTTGAATTACTCTTGGCAGTGGCTTTTGTAATAGTGCTTTGCTTTAGGCGTTTCTTCTGATTGAGGAGGTTCCTGATTTTCAAAGAAAGAGCAGAACTGGGAGGAACATGATCAACGAAGTTGGTACGAGTATTTGAGCCCCGAAGAAGAAAGGCAGCTTCATCGTAGGCTCGAGCAGCTTCCTCAGCAGTATCAAATGTCCCGAGCCACATTCTGATCTTTTGAGTTGTGTTCTTGATCTCTGCTACCCATTTTCCTGAGGGCCTTTGTCTAACCCCAACAAACTTGGTCTTGTTGGTGGTTTTGTTGCTCTCATTTTGGTTGGTAGTTGAGGAGGAAGCTTGTTTTTTATGAAGGTCTGCCATGTTTAAAGAGAATTTTGTTGGGGAAATTGAAGAGGGGAGGGAGAATTTAAAAAGCTCTGACTTTACACAAAATGGTGAGAATAAGGGGTCTTTATAGGTAGATAGATAGTGGTTTAGCTTTGTCCCTATTTTATTGTCCATTTGGAGGGTTGAGTTTGTTCTTTCTATATGTTTGGCTGATTTCTCAAAGCTAAGTTGAGACTAATTCTGATGTCATCTGTTTATAATGTTTATTTCTTTCTGCCGCACCTCCGCAAGGCATACTCGCTCTTCTATTCTACTCCACATATGCCAGACACGTTCATGCCCTCATCCAGCTTTAATCAAATAGTACTAAAAAGAAATTCATTAGTTTATGCCCATGTGTTTTCATTCTTAATTTTTTTTTGTTTTCCTTTTGATGATGAAGTAATCCAACTGTTTGTCACATTTGCATGCATCAACATAATTCAGTAAAATTTCAGAGGTTTCTCACACTACTGCAATACTAATCACGCATAGAAATATCACATAAGTTTGTATAATTTCAGTTTATAGAGTTGTGATTTTAGTATTTGCAGATGATAATAAATTGTAGAATGTCCGGATATAAATAGACAGAGAAGTCATATCTACTCTAAACAAGAATGAACCCACAAAACAAACTGGCAAACGAACACATTTTAATAATGCACAAGTCAAATGAATGAATAATGCAGCAGCTACAATAAACTACCCATTGGGACCACTCATACAAACGCACAAACACTTGGTCAACTGCAAAACTAATTAGTTGCAATCACGAAGGCCTGCTGCCTTCTCCATTTGTTAAATCTCAAAAAATTTGGGAATGAAGCATTCACAATCATAACACTTGGAGACATAGCATACCACCACCCACATAAGTCCAATGAATCTCTTTTCAACTGCTTCAACTTAAATAAACCATATTTTTTAATTCGTTAGGTACGATGGAATCTTTTTCTGCACGCTGTATTAATCGAATCTCCTAGTCATAAACCTCCAGACAGAGTGATACAAGTTTATTAGATATTTAAATACGAATTTAGTTAATCAGTTGCATCCATTATCATTAGGGACAAAAGGTCCAACTCTCACCAGAGGTACAAGATAACAAAGCAACTGGAGGCAAACAGTGAACTGCAGCCCCACGCACTGAAGACATCCTTGTCACTAATTACTTGCAACAATCAAAGGTTTAAATTCTACCAATTCAACGGACAGAAATGAGGCTGCAGCGACCTTATCTCACCCACAGTAATGACTACTCCTACAAATACATACACACACACCCCACTTATTTGTACATCCCAAGAAAAACCATCACACAAGTTTCTGCAATATCTCTAACACACTGTTGCAAAAATTATTCCTAAATTGGATAATTCTCAAAACCCACCACCAACAAAACATGGAATGGATGAGAAGAAACTGAAAACCAATGTACCGGCACAGAAGTTGATGAGCTGAAACACCAACAATCCATTTATATAATAGATGCAAAGTAAACAAAGAATCATACATCTTTCGTTCCAAAATTAGAGATACATTTTTCAAATGGCGGTTTTTAAACACTGTTTTTATATTCCATCTCCATTATCATGTTGTTTAATAGTAATGAAAGTTATGATAAAGACCATCAAGTAATGGATGTAATGAAACAGTAGAATGATATTTAAAGAATTTCGTTACTTTTTATAGTTCAAAAATAAAAATGTATTTCTAATATTGAAACAACCAAAAAAAGAATATGTATCTCTAATTTTGAAACGGAAAAAGAGCTAGTAGTTTATAATATATCTTGTACAAATTTTGGCGAAGGAAAAAAAAAACAGACATGATCAAAAGTGCAACAAGTATTGCTACGAGGCAACCCTCAAAACCTCATGAATGGACCAACAAAACCCTCACAAGTCAACCATAAACACTGACCCTTCTTTGGGGTGCAACTGCAACTCGCACTAAAAGCACTTGTAGATTTACACATGCTACAAACCGGTGGAGATTCATTTCACTCGCAATGACGTTCACAATATGTTGCGGCACAACATGCAAAAAATGAATGTGGGGGAACAAGACCTTATGGTAAGAATGGATGACCAATATATGATCGGACACAACTGACTAGACAAAGCAGTTTTCCCCCTTAAACGATAGCAATTTTCTCTCTATCAAGTTTATACTCCCACTGTGATGAAAGGATGGACTGCAATGCAAGCTGCTGCTGAGGCTGCAATGATGACCACGTTGAAGCCAAGGTAGCTAGTGGTAGTGTTTGTTGAAGCTGTTTCAACAGATTAATCATTCGGCTGGCAGTTTGCTCAGTTGCAACATCTTTGCCAGCACATAAAACCGACAGATCGAGAAACTTTGAATATCATCAAGGTAAAGCAATTACGCTTGCATGGATAAATTTTAGGAAACTAATGTGTACCATACAATTTAGGGAACCAGTGATTACTAAATAACATGTACATTATTAATTAGCAGCAAATCATCATATCGAGTTGGAGGAAGAATGAAAGCTTATCCCCACTCCGTTCCTCCCTTCCATATTCAACAAATTACAAAGCAAGCTGCAGATAACTTACTTAGAAGTTGGGGACTGTTTTTGTTTCTGAGAGTGTTATCTTGGTCACTAATGTTGCAGTTCAATTTAGAGTTTCATCACCGAACTAATATTTCCTATAGTCAACTCATTAATGATTGAACTCAACTCTTTATGATTCCACCAAACGAATGACAAGGCAGTGATGTTGTGGCAATGTTTTTAATTTTGGTGATGACTGAGCAAATGTCATTAACAGTAAATATGACACAGCGTCTTCTTCACCCCACCCAAGCCACTCCTCCATGTCGTTCCCCGCATCCCCTATAAGTGCATAATAATAGGATTATGCAATAGATGACACACCTAACAATCTATTGGATACTCCTAACTGTTTACTTGTCTTCCCTATTGTGGCAGGTAAAAAATTTCTTATTGCATAATCCTCGTAAAGGAGAAAGCTCATCCCAGATTGTCATGATCAGCATCTTGTTATGTGCCTCTAAAAAAGGAAATTAAGGGGAAACTAAAAGACACAGGACCCAGAACATGTGGAGGAAGGAAATCACAAATGCAGAAGAACAGATTCTTTCATATATCCAAACTTAATAGAAGAGTACTCACCGCATAGTCATCATGGACACGCCAAATGGTCTCACCCAGAAGGTTTGGTACAGATAGAACTGTCAGCTGAGGAAAGTACTTATCCCCTGACAATGGAATGGTATTTGTAATGATCACCTCTTGAAACAAACCACTTGATAGCCTCTCTATTGCTGGTGGACTGCAACAAGGGATATATTTTGATTAAGAAAAAGGGGATGTACACGTAAGAGAGTATTAGTAACATGTTTTCCAACTATCATTTAGTAGATCTTAAATAACCCGGTGAAGTTGGACACTTTACAATCTGTCATTGATGGTGATTCAAGAATGACTTATGCAAAAGAGTCAGAGTAAGTTCTTTAGCATAAATTTATTTTGCTCATGTGATTTCTTGTTCATTTTCAGAGATATATTAAGGACGAAAGACATGTTCACGGATGTTATTTATGAATGTGCAGAGTGAAAAAATGTTCAACTCGTTGATTATCTTGCAAAGATTGCCTTATTTTGAGTTACAAATGTTCTGAGCAACCTTATATTTTCAAAATTTGACATCCCTTTCTACTTTCCTTATAACAATCAATTATATCATTGTATATATGTGCATGTGTATTTGTCTACATGTCTATACATTATGCATATTCTATAAGGCACGCGTCTCGCCTTGCACCTAAGCCCCAGGGAGACTTTTACGCCTCGGTGCACCTCTCGTTGCCTTTAATAACTATGATCATTGCATTCTCCCATTTAGGATCATTTATGGCATCTTGCCACTTTTGAGACACCTGATAAAGAAAGACAAAAACAAGAGATGAAGGAGACCAAGGCTTTATAGGAAACAAAGTTAGAAATAGGATGGTAAAGTGCAAAAATGAACACATTTTTTGAGTGCAATAGGAAGATCAAGATTACTCTCTTCTAGAGGATTGTATTTTGGATCCGGCTCGGGCTCGGTGTGATCAAGTAAAGTGGTGTCGTTTTGGGTTATGACCTATAGCAAAATATAAATATAATTCTTCGACATTTTAATGAACTTTGAGCCAGATAATTAGACAAAGCAAGTCAAATAAGCATATTCCTCCACCAACTAGTAGATTATCATTTTAGCAAACATTGCATTTTATGGCTAATGCTTCCATACTAGTCTAGATGAGACCACTTTAAGTGGCAAGTCAAGACTTGATGCCTAGTATCTTTAATAGCATGAAAAAAAATCAACAAGTCTTCTAGATTTAGTATAAAGTACCTTCAACTAAAAATCATGTGATTCTAGATAATGATTTGGCGAAAGGCTTACCAATGGGTTTGAAGGTACCTAGCAGATGTTGGTTCTAATTAACGGAATCATGATGAGTGAATATAATCAAAAGAAAGATTGCATTTTTCCCTCACTTGCTAGATTTGTAGTGCAGTAGCTCACCTTACATTGCAAGCTAGTGTCCCTTTCCCATGACGAAGTCTTCTTATGCATTAAATGATAATTGAAACTTGATGCCTATAAAAGGAGTTCCCCAAGCAAGTTCAAGGTGCACGAATACGTTCAAGGTGCACGAATACCAAACCATTCAAGCAAAGTTCAGTAGAAAGATCTTTTGATAGTGCTCTCAAATTGTGAGAGTGGTAGCTAGTAAAATAGCTAGTGTAGTGTACAAGAGTATTTTGTGAGATTTTTTTTTGGTATGGTAACTTGTGTCGTATTGTCTCTATTTTTTTGGTGTGTCTCAAGATTGTTACTTGAGATTTTGGTGGTACCATTATTATATATAATGGAAACATTTTGGAGATTGGTGTGAAATTCACAGTTGTTTATATGATTGTATATGTTGTATTTCAATTGATTTGTTTTTACAGCTATAATATATTTTGGCTTATTCCAGCAACCTCAACCTTTTGGCTTCCGATGACGGTAAAAATCTCATTCTATCATAGTATGATGTTAGATATGTAACTCGTTATTTTTTAGCTCATGTGTATAATTATCAATGTAATTTATTACATAAAATGAAATCAGTAAATAAATATAAAAACCTAACTTTTGTCGCTCACATACCATCATATTTTTCTACAACAGGCATCTTAAAGTCATCCGAGAGTGGATCGTCTATAATAGACTTTGTAAAAGGTGGGGGGACTGCCTTATAAATCACTGTAGACGTCGTCGTTGGATTAACAAAGAGAACTGCCTCGGGAACCACCGCGGGTTCGCGATATCTTGTGTTCGTCAATCTTTGTTCCAACCGTCGTTTAACCTCTCTTTCTATGACATCTTCGGCTTGCTGAGGTCAGGAGTATATTGAAGGTTCTCTTTCTCTATTCCTCTCATATTATTCTAGTTTACTTTGTAACTGCATTAGACTCGTCCGAAGATCTTCATATCCTACCCCTTAGGTTTTCTCGAGAGGTAGGGACTCAACTTGTTGACCTCCTTCTTTCAAGATTATTGCATAGATCCCGTGGATGTCTTCGCTCGTTATCCTCGGATTCCGAATCGGCGTCATAAAGACCACTACGGGTTGACTCCCTCGATTCCTAGGTTTAGCTGGCCCCTTGCTCTTGAAGGGGGAATACCCAGTTGTCTTTCTGGTAAGGATACTTTTTCTCTCTCACACGCAGTCAATCAAGTGTTTACCATGGCTTTTTGTTCAAAGTTTCCCATAGACGGCGCCAATTGATATGTCAATTTCACGTACCTAGGGTTAGGGTTACAAGCTCCCAGGATGTTGACGAACTTTGACCACCAGATTTAAATGCCTTTGCCACCTGCAAAAGAAAATCTTCCAAGAACCGCGGGGTTCAGTCTTTTGGAAGACCCTCGGTTGTGTCTGTTAACAAAAACTTTAGTTGTGATATCAGAATATTGTATCTTAAAATTACGTCTCTGGTAATGTGTCATCTACCCTGTATTTATACACACTCGGGACATAGGAGTCCTCCTCGGATTAAGATGTGATCTAAGAGGTTACCATTCCTGTTTCTACCATATTTTCTTGACCTCTATCTCAAGCCTATCTTAGGTTCATTGAATATAAACTCATAAGTAATTACGGGTCTCTTTTATGCCATTACAATGGTCCATTAATGCCCGACTAGCATTTATTAGATTCGAGGCTATTTTCTTGGCCCGTATCAAAACGTTTATTCAGATAATTTTATATTCAGATCTAAATTCTTAGTGAATTCAGATATGATTAATCTATTTAGATTCAGACACTTAATAAATGCAGCCTTACTACAAGTTTTACTCTCTTGGTTTTCGCAAGGTGCAAAACTAGATGTTATATGTGGTGCTGGCTTCAAAATGAAAAGTGGCGAGATTAAAGCTTCATATGCGTTTGCTGCCTTTCATGGCACTAGTGTCGTATTGGTTGGGAGGATGCGGGTCACAAGTGAAACATCTGTCCTCGCCGAGCTCCGGGCATAGAAATGTTTGTTAACTACTTTCCAGTCCAATCGTCTTACAATAAAGTGCAATTGCAGATCTGACTATATATGTTATAAACTATATTTGTCATAACATATTTGTTATAACATATATTTGTTATAACATATATTCGTTATAACATATGTTATAAGAAATATATGTTATATGTTATAAACTATATTTGGTATAACATATGTTATAAGAAATATATGTCATATGTTATAAACTATATTTGTTATAAACTATATATGTTATATGTTATAAACTATATTTGTTATAAATTATATATGTTATGCCGAGCTCCGGACATAGAAATGCTTGTTAACTACTTTCCAGTCCAGTCGTCTTACAATAAAGTGTGATTTCAGATCTCCAGTCCAGTCGTCTTACAATAAAGTGTGATTGCAGATCTGTCATTGATGGTTTGAATGGTGATGCAAGAATGACTTATGCAAAAGAGGCAGAGTAAGTTCTTTAGCATAAATTTCTTATTTTTTTGGCACACACACACATATATATACATGTTCACAGCGAAAAGATGTTCAATTCGTTGATTATCTTGCAAAGACTACCTTATGTCTACCTCGAATTGATGTGCCATATTTTGACCTGAATGATTGCATTGCTCCTGATGGTCATGCTTTAAGCTGGAATAAACTCCGTCAGATATATTTTCTCCAATTTTAGCCAGGAGGAAGGCGTAATTACAAGCTAAATACCAGATTTCAGGCATTTTGATGAGGTGACAAGGTTAAAACTTTAAAAATAAATTTTTTTGTAAACTATATTTGTTGTATTTGATATAAACTACATAACATATATAGTTTATATCTGACTATATATGTTATAAACTATATTTGTTATAAATTATATATGTTATAAACTATATTTGTTATAAACTATATATGTTATAAACTATATATATATTATAAACTATATATGTTATAATATATGTTATAACAAATATAGTTTATAACATATAACATATATTTGTTATAACAAATATATGTTATAACAAATATATGTTATAACAAATATAGTTTATAACATATATAGTCAGATCTGCAAAAGAAACTCTTTCAAGAACCACGGGGTTCAGTCCTTTGGAAGACCCTCGGGTGTGTCTGTTAGCAAAAACTTTAGCTGTGATATGTGAATATTGTATCTTAAAATTACGTCCCTGGTAATATGTCATTTACCTTGTATTTATACACACCCGGGACATAGTGTGTCATCTACCCTGTAATTATACACACCCGGGACATAGGAGTCCTCCTCGGATTTAAGATGTGATCTGAGAGGTTACCACTCCTGTTTCTTTCATTTTTTAGATAGAGATCTTATTTTCTTGACCTCTATCTCAAGCCTATCTTAGGTTCATCGAATATAAACCTATAAGTAATTACGGGTCTCTTTTATGCCATTACAATGGTCCATTAATGCCCGATTAGTATTTATTAGATTCGGGACTATTTTCTTGGCCCGTATCAATACGTTTATTCAGATAATTTTATATTCAGATCTAAATTCTTAGTGAATTCAGATATGATCAATCTATTTAGATTCAGACACTTAATAAACGCAACCTTACTATAAGTTTTACTCTATTGGTTTTCGCAAGGTGCAAAACTAGATGTTATATGTGATGCTAGCTTCAAAATGAAAAGTGGCGAGATTAAAGCTTCATATGCATTCGCTGCCTTTTATGACACTAGTGTCGTATTGGTTGGGAGGATGCGGGTCACAAGTGAAACATTTGTCCTCGCCGAGCTCCGGGCATAAAAATGCTTGTTAACTACTTTCCAGTCCAGTCGTCTTACAATAAAGTGTGATTGCAGATCTAACTATATATGTTATAAACTATATTTGTTATAAACTATATTTGTTATAACATATATTTGTTATAGCACATGACATATATTTCTTATAACATATGTTATGACAAATATATGTTATATGTTATAAACTATATATGTTATGCCAAGCTCCGGGCATAGAAATGCTTGTTAACTACTTTCCAGTCTAGTCGTCTTACAATAAAGTGCGATTGCAGATCTATCATTGATGGTTTGAATGGTGATTTAAGAATGACTTATGCAAAAGAGGCAGAGTAAGTTCTTTGGCATAAATTTCTTATTTTTTTTGGCGCGCGCGCACACACACACACACACACACACATATATATATGTATGAATATATATATGTATATATAAGCTCATGCGATTTCCTGTTTTCTTTTTGAAAGATATATTGAGGACGAAAGACATGTTCACAGATGTTGTTTATGAACGTGTAGAGTGAAAAGATGTTCAATTCGTTGGATCATTAGATGATAGGCGGTACACCTCTGGATACTACAACTTTGTTGGTGGAAACTTAGTTACTTGGTGCAGCAACAAGCAAGTTATGGTAGCAAGATCCAGTGTTGAGGCAAAATATAGAGTCGTGGTTCTAGGACTTTGTGGGACATTATGGATTCATTCCTTGCTAAGTGAGTTTTGGGCTTGCAAAGAAATGTCAGATGAAGTGAAGTTATCATGTGATAATAAAGCTACCATCAATATTGCTCAAGATCCAATCCAGCATGAGAGGACTAAGCATATTGAGATTGATCACCATTTCATCAAAGAAAAACTCAACAATGGAGTCATCAACATTCCCTGTGTAAAGACAAATGACCAGTTGGTTGATATCTTGACTAAAGGGTTAAGTGGAAACACATTTCAGCCCATTGTTTGCAAGTTGGGCATGAAAGATATCTATGCACCAACTTAAAAGGGAGTGTCAAAGTACATCAGGTATAGTTGTTGTGTGTGAGCTGTATGTGCAGTAAGAGTAGCTAGAATCAGTGAGTCAGCATGAGTTATCAGTGTGTATGAGCTATTATCTGTATCTATCTAGTGGTGTATGCATGTAGCTAGAGTTGCAGGTCAACATCTGACCTGCTGTGTGTCAGTATGTGTAGCTGATGTTATGTGTGATTAGCTACACTTGGTATTACCAGCACATTGTTTATGTATGCCTATAAAATGGCACATCTTTAAGCTTTGTAGAATATGGAAAATAATAGACATACAGATAAATACAATCCTAAGTTCGGATCTCCCTCTCTTTTTTTTTTTCTCTCTCTCTCTATATATATATGTGTGTGTGTGTGTGTGTGTGTGTGTGTGTGTGTGTGTGCGCGAAAATATACATACAAAATATTGACAATATATGTGATATCTAAGCCTGAATTAGCCTTTCGTTCGTTACACAAGATATAAGAATTACATTTGATGTCTGGTGGTATATGGGGAAGGGAGTTACATACAGATACTCCTAAAAGCATACATACACACACAATTCATATTTACATTTCATTGGTCAATACAAGTTATTAATTTGGTTTAGAATAGACTGATAACACTTTATAGTCGAGTTTTTCATCAAATCTATAGTTTCAAAGATCCAATTGACCAATACTCTAGAATCTTTAATCGATTATATTATATGTTGTTCGTGATTGTAATGGTAAACCTCATACAATCAAGTAGCAGTTAATTACTAAGGGTAGTTTGGTAAAATCATGAGAACCAAGGGCTGAGGGTAAAAACAGATATACTCGTTGGAAAGGGACAGCTTATGGGGGCAGCTCATCATTTGTTGTTGTGATGACAGTGGATTGCAGTGGATTCTAGAAGGATAAATATATTTGTTGTCGCTAGGAATGTGCTCCACGTGTCCCTTTCTAGCAGGATAAATAGTGGAGCGTCCTACCTATTCGGATTTGAATTTACCTTTATTTTTCTGCTCTTTCATTGATGTATTTGCAGCTATCAACAAATTTCAATGCATTTCAATTTCTGTCCATTTAAACTATGTTCTAGTTCCTTGGTAGCATTTCTTTAAGCTATTCAGAGTAGTAGTAGTAACAGCTATTACAGTGGTATTAGAGCAGTTCGAACCTCTGCAAGTGGGAAGGAATCATTGATGGTACGAGGTTGAGGGGAATGGATGAACGATTGAACACTCATGAGTCACAATTACAGGAGCTGGGTAAAGCAGTGATGAAAGGAAAGGAAGAGATAACCCAGCAAACGGGTGAATTAAACCAAAAGTTAAAAAGCATTGACAAAACTTTGCAGATCTGAAGGAGCTCATAGGCCAAAAATCAAATTCTCCAGGAGCCAGCCATTCAAACTCAATAATGTGAGAACCTACTACAGGTAATGAATCTAATATTCACTCTCTTGGTTTTCCAGTTAGTAGTAGTACCTTACCATTCTTTGTTACATCACCTCACCCTTAGTTTTTGTTGGAAAATTATGGCATTAGCAGAGAAAGGAAATAAGATTTTATTATATGAATATTGCTTTCTGTAATTTCCAATCTAATTTCAATATTACACTGCCATCCTATTTATAGATTACAACCAAGGTCGGTTAAGAATAATACAACTAAGATACACACTTTAATTTTAACTTTGCTTCTAGTGAGGGATTTTGGCTGCAAGTTGGAGGAGAAACAGAGGAGTAGCAGCTTTCTTTGACTTTAGTTTTCACGTAGGCAAACATTCAGCAAAATAAACAAGGAGCCATCATTGTTGACTTTTGAATTCTTTTTCACATTGCGTATCTTTTTACACTCCTCCTTGATGCGCAATCACAAATTCCAAGCTTGCTTCGTAGGAATTCAAATTTTATTTTGGGTAGTGCTTTGATAAAAATATCTGCAATTTGCTCGTTAGTATAGCAGTGAACGAGACAGATTTCACCTTCATTTTCAGCTTCCCTAAGCAAATGATATTTTATTTTAATGTGCTTCGTCTTCCGGTGTTGCACTGGATTTTTCGCAATATCAATTGCTGATTTGCTATCACAAAAAATTATAGTTGGCCTGTTTTGAATTTCTCCCAAATCTGAGAAAATTCTTCTAATCCAAATAGCTTGATTTTTTGCTTCACAAGCTGCTATGTATTCTGCCTCTGCAGTAGATTATGCCATTGTATCCTGCTTGTGTGACAACCACGAAAATACACCATTGCTATCTAAAAACATATAACCTGATGTACTTTTAATGTCATCATGTGAACCAGCCCAGTCACTGTCTGAGTAACCTACCAATTCTGGATTTTTTGTTGATTTGTACCAGATGCCAAAATCAGTAGTACCTTTGACATATCTTAGTATTCTTTTGGCAGCAGTGAGATGAATTTGGGTTGGTTTCTGCATGCACCTGGATAACAGACTTGTCGCGTACATGATATCGGGTCGAGTCGCTGTTAAATACAGTAGACTGCCAATGATGCTTTTGTACAGCTTCTCATCAGCTTTTGGTGAACTATCTTCTTTTACCAATTTTTCAGATGAGACCAACGGTGTAGTCATTGGTTTGCAATCTTCCATTTTGAATTTTTGCAGTAAATTCTTGGCTTACTTTTTCTGGCAAATGAAAGTTCCTTCACTGCTTTGGCTGATTTCCATGCCTAGAAAATAGTTCATCAGTCCAAGATCTGTCATTTCAAATTCATTTTTCATATCTTTTTTGAATGTCGAGATCATCTTGGAATTGTTACATGTGACAATAAGATCATCAACATATAAAGAGATTATTAGTATATCTGGTCCTTGAGCCTTCACATATAGTGTATGCTCGCTTGGACTCCTCTTAAAGCAAAGATCAGTGAAATAGGAATCAATCCTTTTGTACCAAGCTCGTGGAGCTTGTTTTAGGCCGTACAAAGCCTTTTTGAGCTTTAAGGCTTTTTCTTTTTCACCTTTCACCATAAATCCTGGTGGTTGCTCAATTTAAATTTCTTCCTCGAGGTAACCATTGAGGAATGTTGATTTTACATCAAGCTGGTAAATTTTCCATCCTTTCTACGCTGCTAGGGCTAGAATGGTTCTAACTGTGTCTTGTCTTGATTCGGGGACAAAGGTCTCGTTGTGGTCAACGCCAAATTGTTGTGAGTATCCTTTTGCCACCAATCTTGCCTTGTGCTTTTGAATTGAGCCATCTAAATTTACTTTGGTCTTGTAAATCCATTTAACTCTCATGACATTTTTGTGAGGTGGTTTTTTAACGAACTCCCATGTCTGATTTTTCTCGATCATCTTTATCTCCTCCTTCATTGCATGTTTCCACTCTTCATATTGAGATGCTTCATTATAATTGTTAGGTTCTTGAACAACATAGTTGCTTGATTCAAATATTTGTGGAGCATCTCGATACACACTTAACAAACTTCGTGTGCACCGTGGTGGAGATTCAGATGACGAGTATTCACTTCTCCTTGGAGAATTTGTTGGTGTTGATTTAAAATTGCCAGATTCTGAATCATAACCATAATCTTCTTGAGCTGGAAAATCGTAAGCAGGCGGTGCAGTCGATTCCTCAGTTTGACTATGTTTTCCCAGTGAGATGGCCTAGAACTTGTAGAAGGGGGGTTGAATACAAGTTCTTACAACTTTTTCCGAATTCCTGTTCTTTAAGAAATTAACTTTTTGCGGAATATAAAGAACAAGATCAAAACTTTATAAACAATTGTTTTTATCGATTTAACAATTGATTACAAATTTTCTAACAATCAAAAACAAGCTTTGATCGTCAGCTTCTATTCTGTGTATTTAGAGATAATACAACCCTTTCAAATCTCTATGGTATATAGACATACACAGCTTCGAATTACAATTCTGTAATTTATAATTACAGCTTCTAAAACTAAGTTTACAAAAACCTAGCTTCCTAATTCAAATCAAATACAATCTTTCCAATTGAAAGATTTCTAACAAGTTTCCTTGTCAGCTACGTCTTCAATAAAGTCTACGTGTTCATGGAAGACTTTCCTTCTTTGATTTGAACTCTAACTCCATCAGCGATTAAGTCCTCGACTAATCTCCGATAGCTTCTTTAATTAGTCTCTGATCACTTCGAGTAATCTCTGATGCTTTAATAAATTAATCTCTGATCACCTCGAGTAATCTCCGATGCTTTGGCTTTAGTCTCTGGTGACGTCAGCTTTTAATCTCCGAAGTATTGTGTTATTCTCTGATGACGTCAGCTTTAATCTCTGACTCTTTAATTACAATCTCCGATGACGTAAGCTTTAATCTCCGATGACCAATCCTTCAATCTCCGATGAACAAATCTTTAATCTCCGATGAAGGATTTCTTCAATCTCCGATGGGCAAAGTCCAATCTCTGATGAACAAAACTTTAATCTCTGATGGACTTTTCCCTTAATCTCCGACAAGCCAAATTTAATCTCCGAAAGACTAATTAACTTAAAACAACTTGTTGAACAGACTCAACAAGTATTCCAGCAGTACATACAAGTAAAATGAATCTATCTCTTTATTAAAATGACTAAATTACAACCAAGAGATACTACTGCTAGCTACAAAACTAAAGTGTTACAAACCAACACTTTTCTATACATTTGTATTCCTAAGTATTCTAAAGACAATCATCATCAAATGTTAATAAAACCTAACAGACTAAAAACAGGAATCATCGTTAATTTGTGATTTTCAGAATTTTGCTCCCAATTCCAAAAGGCTTCTTCATCGAAAGTTACATCTCTGCTCACCACTATTTTTTGAGTTTGTAGATTGTAAATTCAATAGCCTTTAGATTGAGAACTATATCCCACAAAAATTCCTTTTTCTGCTTTTGTTTCCAGTTTGTGCATTTTTTGAGCTGGAATATGCAAATAGCAGATGCAACCGAATACCTTCAAGTGTCTGACTGATGGTTTGTGTCCAGACCACGCTTCTAGCGGTGTCATGTCAAGAACAGCTTTGGTAGTACACCTATTCTGAAGATATACCGCAGTATAAACTACTTCAGCCCAGAACTTGTTTGGTAACTTTTTATCACCCATCATGGATCTTGCCATATCCATGATTGTTATATTCTTTCTTTCTAAAACACCGTTCTGCTACGGCGTGTATTTAATGGTCAGTTGACGATGTACACCTTCTTCTTCACAAAATTTATTAAATTCGGAGGAAGTGTACTCGATGTCGTTGTCGCTGCGGAGAGTCTGGATTTGGACGCCACCTTGATTTTCAACCATCTTCTTGAACTTCTGGAATGTCTCAAACACCTCAGATCTATTTTTGAGAAAATAGACCCAAGTCATTCAGGAAAAATCGTCAATGAATAGGATGAAATATTTGTTGTTATCCAATGATGGAGTTCTCATTGGACTGCAAACATCAGTGTGCACCAATTGAAGTTTCTATGAGGAGCGCCATGCCTCGCCTGTGGTAATCGGTTTTTGATGCATCTTCCCAAGTTGACATCCTTCACAAACTCCCTTGAGATCACTAATGGTGGGTAAATCTTTCACCATGACTTTTTGAGAGAGTAGCTTGAGACTTTGAATACTGCAATGCCCAAATCTTTTGTGCCAAAGTGAACTATCTACTCCAGCTTTTGTTATAAGTAATTTTTCTATGGCGTAGTTCCACTGAATCGGGAATGTCTTATTCTCCATTTTGACACTTGCAATCTCTTTCTTCTTTTGGTCAAAAATTGCACAAGATTTACCTTCAAATAATAATGAGTAACCATTTGTTATCATTTGAGGCACACTTAGCAAATTTTGATCCAAGTCGGGAACGTAAAGAACATTGTCAATGAACCTCGTACCTTTCAATGTTTGAACTACAACAATGCCTTTGCCTTTGGATTCAACCAAGGCTCCATTACCCATACTTACTGGTACTTTTGCCGTAGAATCGATGTTGATGAAACAATGTTGGTTTTTTGACATGTGGTTTGTGCAACCACTATCAATTAACCATACATCACTTTTCTTTTCCGTGGCAGCTTGGCATGCATAAAACATGCGTTCTTCTTCTTCAATTTCATAAACGACTGCATCATCATTAACAGTTAGGGTTTCAGCAGCCGCGGCTGCCGCCGGCGCCGCTTCGCCGGACGACAAGTCGCAGCCTCCCTCTCCTGACGCAGTTCACACACACACACACACACACACACAGATCGGTGGTGAAGGTGTCGTCGTGACACTTCCTATAGGCGATAGTACCCGTACTCTAGCTGTTGTCGACGGAAAACGAGGGAAAGAGAAATCAGTGCCCCCGGCAATTCCTCTATTAAAACCGGCGTGGAGCTTCGCGTCAACCTTAAAACCCCCGAAACTCCACCATTTCTGACGAGATAACCATGGAAAAATTTCTGAAGACTTCTAGAAATGCTACCATGGTGTCCAATTCGAGTTTCATCGTCAAACAAGCCTCAAATTTTGAATTCAAAGTTCATGCGTATAAAAACTATTCGGGTGAACATGAACTAGGTGTTAGGTTAACCATTTCTCAAATTGTTCGAGGCAAACTAGAGCATTCAATAGCAGAAACAAGATCCTAAGTCCGATTGCTCAAAGATACATGAATCATGATAGAATCTCAAGCCGAAAATTTTAGGGTTCTTAGGGTTCTTGAATTTTCATTTGAATTTTTCTTTTTCTTTTGAATAAACTTCAAAAATTAATAACTCACAAATTATAACTGCTATGCATACGTGTAATACATGAAAATGATACTGAAAAAAATAATCTACATAATGGTAAAATCAGAAGTAGCAATAAATGTAAAAATGAAAGGGCAGTGTGTATACCTCTTTAAAACTTTAAATGAATTAATGCCCAAAACTTCAATAAATGCTCAAATTCGAAATTTAATTTTTTCTTAGTGAAAATGCTGAAAAGATTTGACTGATGGAGGCTAGGGTTAGTGAATAAGGTGTATTTATATTACTTGTAAATCATTTTTGGCCCTTGGATTGATTTTTGAAAACTTGGATTGGAAAGATTTTTCCTTGGATTGAAAACACTTCCTTGTTTTGCCACTTTGAGAAAATGCTGGAATTTGAATTAATAAGGGTTTAATTTAAATTGTTTAATCACTAATTATAATTTTAAATGATTATACATTGATTAAAAAGCATAGACCAAAAAGTTTAACCGTATAGGTGAGATAAAAATATGATTATGAAATTCTTGACATGATTTATGCCTCATAAATATTAAAATATCATGTTCGTTATGATTTATCGCTAGTGGACATATGCGCATCGATTAGCGTGATTTAAGCGTACCCTAAATCGTAAAAATTATCGGTCAATTAAAATGAACGAAAACTTAATAAATAATGAATTTAATATTCGTACATTTTATTAGAATTTTCGGTTTCTCACAATTTCTCTCAAGATATATTACAAATCTTCTCTCTAGTGATTTGTATGCTTCTGTGTTTGTTGATCCATTGGATTGATTATTTGTGTAATGAGAACTCTTTTGCATATATAGAAGATCAGTAGTTGAACTCACGTGCTTAGACGTGCTGCTCTTTTCAACTTAGCCGCATATATGTCACATCATTGTCCTATGTGTTAAACTGCTGCTACTTTTGTTGTTCTTTTTCATCCCCTGATCTGCGTGCATTTAATGTTCGAGAGTTGTCATTGGACCACCAAACTTCAAGAGATATCTTTCCAGTTAATATATCTTGTTTCTGCAACAAACTTCATTGATTTGCATGTAAGACCTGATGACGAGTGTATGTAGTCATAACTATCCACTGATGGCAAGCCCTAATGTGAACTTGATCAGTGCTTCTGAATCCCCTGATGACAAGTTTTTACAAAGATTGGATCAGTGTTTCAATCTTCACTTGAGTTTACAAAGTGCTTCTTGATCCCCTAATGTTATGACTCACAGCATACACTGATGCAGTTTTGAGCATTCCCCCTGACGGGTTAGCTTGACGCTGTCATACCCTGATGTTTTCCCTTGATGAGTTGACATGTATTGGTCATGCCCTGACGTGTTCCCTGACGAATTTGGCTTGTCATTGTCATACCCTGACGCGTTCCCTTAACAGGTTGGTCTGCCTTTGTCATCCCCTGATGGGTTCCCTGACGGATTCCCTTGATGATTTTTAATCACTGAAACTTTGTTGACTTTATTTGGAATGTCTGATGTGCGGAATACTTTAAATAATTTTGAGTAACAATAGACATCACTCTTCACTTATCAAGTCCTTTAGAAGTTCCATTTTTGTGACTTGTCTTGTGAAGTGCAATTCATCCCCTGATGACTAAGTTTATCATCAGTGAATGCAAAACTTATGCAGATATATTAAAGTTATAAAATACCTTAAGTATTTACAAATGCACAATTTATTTTCTAAACATCATCATCATTATTTAACTCTAACAATTTTCTCAAGCGTGTTAGCGAAATTTGAATATCTAACAACCGCCTGAAGAATACTTGATTCAAATGCAACATTTTCACGTACATTGGATAGAGGGATCGTATGTTACTTAACTTTGAATAAAATGAAACATGAATATTGACATAATAATATATTGGATACATTACGTATATCGAAAGAATGATCATACGTATAAATTAAAATAAAATAGAGGAGTATATACTTGCCTTGAGTACTTAGTAAAACTTAGAGTTAATAACTCACGTAGAAAATAATTCTGTAAAACATGTATATTAAATAACATGAGTAATCTCACCTTAATTATATGTGAGGATGCACATGCTAAGTGCTTGTAAAATTTCTCAAGTCTGTGATTGACTAATTGAATCGTCGTTCGTTGAATTGAGATTCGGTTGGAACCGAATTAGGGTCCAAATTTTTTTTTTGGACTAATAAGACATCGTTCGTAGGCTCTCGATAATTTAAATTTAATTGTTAGAGGCCTTAGATTAATTAATTAATATTAATCAATCGCTTTTAGCTTAAATGATTTTATTAATCATTTATTATTCATCAAACTTTGTTCCTTAATTATTATTTAATTGTTTTAATTACACAATAATTATTTCATAATTAAATCTTAATCGTAAAAGATTTATAAGTCTTTTATCATTTATTAAACATTTGTCCTTAAATTATTATTTAATTTCTCTAATTAAATAATAATTATTTATCAATTAAAAAATTTATTTCTTAATTACTTTTGAATTAAATGATTTATTGATCATTTAATAATCATTTAGAATTTATTCATTAATTATTATTTTATTATTTTAATTAAATAATAATTGATTTTAATTCATTTATTTGATTAATCAAGAATTATTCCTTAATTAATCTTAACTTAAATGATTTATTTAATCATTTAATCTGACGGCCCCAAAAATATCCTATATCGGACTTTGAACGTCATCAATAATTGACAAAAGAAAAGTAATAACATTTAAGCGTGTATAACATTAAATAAGAGAAATAAATAGTAATTTCAATTACATCATCCCAAAAATAAATGTCTACAACGAAAGTCTATGTGGGGCCCACACAAACTTTACAATCTAAACATTTCAATAATCGCCTCACGCTTCACTCTTCCCCCAAATGTCATCCATAAGAGAGCGATCAGAAAACATTCATCATGTCATTTATCAGACAGCTCGTCCTTCTCGCCATATCCTATAAAACATTTGATAATAACAACATGAGCGATTTACGCTCGCAAGTATATAATCAATTATCGGGTGAGTTTTGAAAGATGGATAATTTATTGGGGTTAAGTGTTTATGAGGTTGGACGAAAACAATGTTAACACCTCTTAATAATTTAGAGGAAAATAGATTTTAGAGTCCCCGAGTGATAACGAGAGATTTGGCTATTTACTTAATAGAATAAAGAATAATTTCATATGTGTGCCTTATAACTAGGGGTGACAATTTTCGACATGACACGATAACCTGACACGAATACGACACGACTTAGGAGGGTTTGGGTTGACTTATATGGGTTTTGGTCATAAACAGGTCGACCTGTTTAAGACACGACTAAAATAACTGGTTGGCGAGTCAACCCGTCAAAACCCATTTATGACATATTTAACTCGATTATCAAAATAAGAATATTTAAACATTTTATTAAAGTAATCATGTTATATTTTTATTATTTCTTTTAAATTAACTAATTAAGTATACATTATAAATTTTGAATTAGACTAAATATCATCAATTAGTTATTGATTAGTATATATGAATTTGTGAATCATATTCACTAAGTATATATTGATTTAGTAAGTCATATATACTTAACATTCTTATTTATTATTCTAAAAAATCTAAACTCACCTTATAACATTACTTATTGGTTAATATATACGAAGTAATACTTTTTTCTATATACACATTAAGTTAATATATATATCAAACATATAAGATGAGTTTATATTGTAATTAAGACTAGCTTATATAATTTTTAATGAATAAAAACATACTAATATAATAATAACTAATAATTTTATATATAATTTATAAATAATATAAATTATTACATTATTACATTATTTTTATTAATATTATTTTATATAGATTAACTTACAAAACAATATTTATACCAAATAAAAAGTAATTTTATGTTTAAGAAACTTAAGAAAATATGTTATTTTGCCAAAAGACTCAAAACTATGTAGAATTTGAATTACATATTTGTAAAAGTTTAATTTTAGAGTAATGTTAAGTGAGTTATTCAAGTAATAATGTTTAAATAGGTTATTCGTGTAGTAATTTGTAAATGAGTTATTTGGGTTATCTGACTTATTCAGGTTATATGGGTTATCTGGGTTATTCGGGTCATCTGGATTATTCGGATTATCTGGGTCAACCGTGTTATTCGTGTCGTGTCTTGTTACCCGTTTAAAAATCGTGTCATGTTCATGTTTCAAATTTTGACCCATTTATTAATCGTGTCGTGTTTGTGTTATACTTAATCGTGTTGTTATATGGGTCAACTTGACACGAACATGACCCACCAACCTATTTTGCCACCCCTACTTATAACCATGTCTGTTTGGCACACGTGCCTTGGGAACTTCTTATTAAACAGTATATCAGCTCACTAAGCTGACCACTGCCTGATTTCATAATAACAACACACATAGTCAATGCAGAGATGTTTTATTTATGAGGGTTCGATTACCGATACTGCGGTTTTCGTCCCATATAGATCTTTTATATAGAAAAAAAAATTCATAGGGAAATTTGCGTTAGAATTTACAATTATACTTTGTAATTTTTAAATGTTGAACTTGATGTATGTAAATTCAATTAGTTTTGATTCATGCGAATATCAATATTAATAACCATATTGATATTCAAACAAAATAAATACTTAATTTTCAACATCAATGAATTCATGTGATAGTATGGCGTGAATATAATTCTTTTTTGTGTTCAGTAAATAAATTTTAATTTAATAACTTATAAAATTTAATATATAGTTGATTTTAGTCAAAGCCATATAACCTATCGAGTTATATATATATAAATGCATATTTTAATTTTATATATTTGAAATTACTATAATATATCATTCACATCATAATAATGTACATACTTATATATACATCATCCGTTTTAAAAATACATTCAATTCACACAACATAAATTTATAAAATTTTATAATTTTAAAATTAAAATAATTTTTTTTCAACTTTTACTAATTTTGACGTGAACGCGCACCGAATACTCTATGCGATTGCAGTGGAGTAGCCCAAGCGTCAATATTGTACATGTGTTTTGGTGTAAGGCCCAAATAGATTATTGAGATTTGAAAGCCAGAAGAAACTCTAGACGAGCAAAAGGCCCACATCGCAACAACATTCAGAGTACAATCGAGGAGTAGAGAAATCAAAACTCGATTATAATCAGTGAGTCAACACTGGCGATTCAACCCCTCTTCCACATTGCGATACATACATTCATCATATATACGTACAAGGAATAGATATAGAGAGAGAGAGAAATTAAGAGAGAAAGAGGGTACAGAGACATAATCAGGCGCAGATACTGCATCTTAATCGTGATCATCCTATGAATTTATCGTACACCTCATCGATATGATTTCCCCCCAAATTTGAATGGAAACCCTAACCCTAGTCCCATCTCCACTCGTCGGATCCTCCAAATGTGGCGACCTTCGGATCTTCTGTATTCGTGACCAATTCTCTATCTTCTTCTCCGGAGGCTAAGCTATTAGAACATCTTCAATTTACTTCCTTTTTTTTTAAACTTGAATTTCAGTGATCATGTATCTCCCCTTATGTTCGAATTCAATTTAGGTTTTCCTTTTTCATTTTTGATTAAAAAAAATTCTTCTGTTTTGAATTTTCGATTAGCAGAGAAAGTATAAGAAGTGAAAACAATTTGTGTTTAAATCTTGTTATAAATCATCAGCAGTTTCTTTTGTAAGAGCCAGTAAGGGAGTAGAGAGTGAAGATCAACATAGACATTATATATATCTAGGTAGAGATGGTGAGTTCCGACACGGGTACTAGCACGGGGGTGGTCGATTGTAGTGTTGGGAGCATCGTTTGGGTCCGGCGGCGTAATGGGTCATGGTGGCCGGGTAAGATTTTGGGCCCAGAGGAGCTCTCAGCTTCTCATCTCATGTCTCCTCGATCTGGAACTCCTGTAAAGCTTCTTGGGAGGGAAGACGCCAGTGTGTAAGTTGCTTACTCTTGACTCAGACATATGATTCATTTCATTAGGTGACACTTACTATTTTGGGCATTTATATTCCTTTGAGTATTTGTCAATAGTCTTTTTCTTTTTAATATTTCTTATCAAATATTTCATTTTTGGTTTCATATTTTGCTGATGTCTCATATAGGTTAAATTGCTAATCTTTGGATTGCTGAAAATCTATGCAAATGCTCAGAACTGAAATATTGTCTAAAGAAACAAAACAATGCCTATGTGTCTTGAAGTGAATTAATGAATAAATATGGTTAGTTTCCAATTGCGTTTCTGAAAAGGCGAATATTTATCACACAGATAATTGTTTAGCTTCTCAGAATGCAATTTTTATGGTGTTTACTACTATTCTTTACCGTGTATGAGTGGCAGAGATGTTATCAGGATGGGCGTCACTATTGGTGTGAGTAGTAGTTGTGGTATTAGCTTGATATTTTCATAGTTTCCACACTTCCAATTGGTCTTCCGTATCGCACTTTTTTCCAATTATGAATCACAATGGTACGAAGTGTTACCTTTTCTCTTTTCATGAGGTTTCCTCTCTCAGGCCCTTACTTGTAGAATACCAGGTCCCTGTTGAACACATCTCAACTTTCCTTCCTGGAAAAAATGTTGATATTCCGGGAAGAAATTATTATTTTACCAGACCTTTCTACTATTCAAGAAGTCATTTAAAGTGTTCATGATTTTTTCATATGTTTGTATTAATGAACTAACTGTAGTCAACTTTTATATAATCTATGTGTTTGGATTGTAATTGGTGGTTACTTTCTTTTCTCTGGAAGTACATACTGGAAGTTACTTGAATTAAATTTGGTTCTATGTAAAAACAGTTCTTCTCTAGACTTGCAGTTGTGTTTCACTCTATTAGTTTGCTCCCTTATTATTTTTTTGGAGCTCTCCTATCAGGGATTGGTACAATTTGGAGAAATCTAAGCGTGTGAAGGCATTTCGATGTGGTGAATTTGATGATTGTATTGAAAGAGCTGAAGCTTCCCAGGGGATGCCTCCTAAAAAGAGAGAGAAATATGCACGTCGGGAAGATGCCATTATTCATGCCCTTGAACTTGAGAAGCAATTTTTGGAGAAACAATATGGGAAATTGGGTTCTACTAGTAGTTACAAAGGTTGTAAATCATCTGATGGTGTGAGGAAAGAGTTGGCAACATCCTCAGAAAGCTTGGGACAAGGCAATGGGAAAAATGCATACCCTAAATCTCATCAACTTTCCGAGGAACCGGATCATTCACCTGAAAGCAAGATGAAGAGTCATCATCTGCCAACACAAGTTAAAAAAGGAAACCAGTTGAGTGGAGATGATGATAATTCTGATGTACTTCCTCAGATGAGAGGCTTGCAGGACTTGGGTCTCAGGACCACTTCTTCAAAGCCTCAGAATGTTCCTTTGTTAGATTCCAATTGTCTAACAAAATCTCCATCCGACAATAGTCCCCATGCTCCTCCCAATGGTGGTCTTAGCATGGAGAATATGAAACATGCCAATGAGAAATCTTCCTTAGATAAAAGGAAAAGGAAATATGACGGGTTGGCTGAAGAATCCAGTGGCAAGAGGCGTGATAGGCGTCGCCCTCTTGTTCAAGTACTTGAGAGTAGTGCAAAGTTACCAGTTCCTCACTCCTTGCAGCTTGAAGGTGGTAGTGGTGCCATCTTTGTAACAGGGGAGGAGCAGACAGGAGTTGCAGATTTGTTAAAAAGGAGCAAGCATGTTCATCAGGCTAAGTCCAGTGATTCGATGGAAGACAATGAAATTAGTTCCGAACATATGGAAATTTCACCTTCGAATACCAATCCTCATCCAGATGCTCTCAGTAAGGAAAACATGTCTGGATCTACGGAAGATACAGAAACTGACTCTTCTGAGACTGATTCTCTTGAATCAGATACAGATGAAGAAATGGCTGTTCTTTCAGGTATTCTAGTGTCTATTTCTGGCTCTCATTAAAAGAATCCTTACCTCAACATTCAACAGTTTTCCATAGTTGCAATTAAATTTATTTGCATGTTAGATTCAACATTTTCTGTAATTTTACTGTAACTATTGTTCTTCTTGGACCTCTACAACTATAATAGATAACATATTTACTGTTCTTTCTGTTCATACTGAGCTTATCATATCGTCACTGTTTGACAACTCAATGCTCATTGGTTCTCCTTTAGTCCTCTATATTCATCTTCAGATGCTCTCCACTACATGTCTTCTTAGGTTTAAGTTAATAATAAAATCATATTTGAGAAAGCATATCTTTCTGTTTTGGTTCCTAAGATCTAGTTATTTTCAAGAGGTAAAATATAGGAAGTTGTAAATTGGTTACTTGATATAGAATTGTATGCTCTCCATCTGCATATTTCTGGCTGCTATAGTTTCGAGTAGGAATCTTGCATATAAGAGCACAAACGGTGGAAATACTGGTTCAAGTGTTACAAAAAGAAAAGGCTACGTAGGTGAATAATATCAGGCTTATCTAGAATTTTATATGTCATCAAGCCATATTTGCACAACACAAACCATTACTTCAAGTTTATGTATTTCATTATTGATCTTTGGATATAAAATATGCTGGGAAAGATAAGCGAAATAAATGGGAATCGAATATTGTGCATGTCTTCATTATGTGCAGTCTGGTGAATATCAGTGTTATCTTATTCATTAAATCATTTGAACGAATACTGTCCAAGATTAGAATAAGTCTATGGCTTGACAGCACCTCCTTTCTAGGACGAGAGGCATCTGCTGTTCCTCCCTCTTGAAAAATTGTTGTTGCTTCAGTGAAGATTTAAATTACATTGTTGATTGAACTATTTTGTGTCTTCTATGATATATTAATAATAAAAATAATTGTGGTCTTATAATACTTTTGTGACCTAATAGGAAATTTTCATTCTTTTCTTTTTCTTGTGCTTAAGTATGTTACTGCTGCTCCATGTGCGATCTTATTGTTGTTAATTTGGCTTTTGGTCATTATTTGGAGTCCAGATTATATGATGAACGGGGGTGTTCTTGTGTCCCCTCTTCCCCCAGCATTTTGATGGTTTGGATTTATCTTTATGGGCCCAAACTATGTTATTTACGAAATAATATTAAGATAAATGCTGTCAGGGAGGATTGGCGGTAAATTCCCGAGTTTGCTAATTGTTCATTAACCAACTCTGCTTTACAGCACCTATTGTGTGCCATTGGTGGGTCAAATATTGATTTGATATTTTACAAATTAGTTCTGTTGTGATTTTTTGGTTATTTGAATTACTATATATAATTAATGATTGAGCTCGACTCTTTTTGTTTGGTATTCTAGATGAATCTATAGAATTCAGGCCAAAATCTATTGTAAAATCTGAAGCACAAGAGGAACATGGGAGCATGAGCAGTGAAGAACCTGATGAACTGGGACCTAATGGCGACATGTCTCACCCTCTTCCTGATGATGATGTTCCAGCAAGTGTGGCTGTGTCGAGATGGAAACTAAAAGGGAAAAGGAATACCAGATCTCTTTCCAAAAGATTTGTGGATATAACTGGTAGAAATGTTTCCAGAGGATCTAATCAAGGAATAAAGTTACCTGGAAAGGGAAGCTATGGTTCTGATGAAGTGGATCTCATTGATAAGAATTCTGGAACCCGACTGTTTGGATATGGATCTAGAGGTTTAGAAAGTGTTGGTCGTAATGTCACCAGTTGGGATGACCTAGCGTTTAATGATCAGTCAGCCTCAAAAGGATACTGGGGGGACTCTGTTGAGTACATTGATCCGGTGTTTGTCGGTCGTCGCTTTGGTGACAGGATGAAGTGCATGCTGGTAGAAGTAGATTTGAAAGTCCAATCAAGTTATCAGAGAGAACATGTGCCTATGATTTCACTGATGAGCAAGTTAAATGGGCAGGCAATTATAGGACACCCTATTCAAATTGAAGCACTTGAAAACGGTTCGTCTGATGCCCTTCTGGCTGCAGCTGATGAAGTTACACATGATTACGATACATCACTTCCTCCTGTGTGGAGGACTGCCAGGAGGACAGCCAATTGCCGTGTACCACGCCCCTGCTCATCATCAACAGTCGATGGCGATGAAATTGCTGAGCATCTGCAGCATGTACATCAGGACAGAAAAGTTACATCAAGGAAGTCAATTGGGGGCAACTTCAGTCACAAGACAAGCATGGTGGCTAAGGGCTCAGTTCATGGTTCGCGCCCTTCAACTGAAAGGAAGTTGATCAAAAAGCAAGGAAAGAAGATGAGTTCATCTTCAAGCCAGAAGACGAGAACGCTTTCTTCAATTGCGACGCAACAGAAACACAACAATCTGAAAAATGGTGTCAACAGTATTAATGTAAACGGGCTCAACAAACCTGAACTAGTGCCTCCTGCAGTTGCTTGTATCCCTATTAAGTTAGTCTTCAGCAGGTTGCATGAGGAGCTGGTTGGCCGCCATCAATAAAATTAGTCTTGGGGATTAACTGAAGCAATACACAAAAAGTACTCAATTATAGCTACATGTAAATTGTAAGAGATCAATAATGTTATACATCTGGTACATCTAGATTTGCAATTTTTTTTGGGTCCCTCTCTGGCCTGCCCAGGTACCCCCCAACTAGGAGGATAGGAAATTCTGCAGACGAGCTGAATAATAGATGAAGCAGGCGAGAGGAACAGGGTAATGCTTTTTTAGTTATCAAATCCTGTATGCATGTTTTCCTGAGGACGTGAAGGAAGAATTGTAAGCTGTATGGATCATCAAACAGCGGAACAGATAGAATTAGGTTTGTGGGATTTATAGAGAGGAATGTATATTATATTTCTCTATGAGCTCATGACTTCATTTAGCTACAAACTTCATTTTGATTTTGAAATATAAAGAAACCTTGGTAGTGAAGATCAATGTGATTGCTGTGTTCCATCCTTTTCCTTTGGTTCTTTTTCCAGCAGTCATGGGCTCTGGAGTGGGAGATATGTTTCCTTTCTCCACTAAGCTACCGGCTAGTCCTGCGGAGTATGCCACGGTTTCACCTGAAACATTTTCCAGAAGTAATAGTTGTCAAAAATATTGATTTTTTAGTAGAGAATTTATTTGTCCGTATTAATGCAGAGCTAATGATGAGAGGAGGGACTAGGGAGCCCAGCGAGGGGAACACTGCTCTGTTTGTTTGACATCCTTTGTTGATTGTTCGAAAAAGTGACATCGGCATTTCTGGTTACCGTGATTCAAGATCACAATTTCGGGTTTACCCGTTGTCACCCGGCCGTAGCTGCCACGGGAGCAAGAACAACGACGACTACACTGAAAATATTAATAGGCAGGAACTTCAAAAATAAATATTTTCTAATTAATTACAAATATATACGTAGTATGTTACATTGGGAATTAAATAATTTTAAATTTATACATTTTTTAACCTTGCTATTTAATTAAAAAACCAAGTTAATAGTAATTTATTATTTTATTTTATTATGTTGGATCAAATTAAAATTATAAAAGTTAGTACAAAATCTATAATGATAATTAAAAAATACAGAAACCAAATAAAAAGTACTAAATTTAAAAAGGAGATGGGGAGTAGGTTATATAATGTTCACATATAACAGATTACACCCCGCGGTATGTACCTTTTTATATGCAATATACTCAAAATTCATATCATCATTCTAAGATTAACGCATGAGGTATGAATGGTACTAGTGGAGCAAAATCTATCAATTTAATTCCCGCCATAGGATTTCAATTTTAAAATTTGTAATTACGAAGTCAATTTACCAAAAGTACCCCTACTAGGTGAATATAGAATAGAATGACGAAAAAGGAGTGATCTCACCGAATCCCCAATTTATAGTCTTTGCCAAAGTATAGATAACCCCCATAAAATGGCGGCGGAGTATCTCGGCAACGCAGCATCCATTACAATATCTGCGAAGCCTCCGTTATCGCCGTCTCCGTCGCCATTAACTCCAAACGGAAATCTTGAATTCTCAGCTCTAACGAAATCTTTATCTTCTAATCATGAAACTCCAATGCGTGAAAGTAAATCTCTCAGAAGGTCCTCAAGAAGTCTCGAAATCGGAGAAGAAAGTGAAGGGAAATACACTGAATCAGAGGATTTGGAGGTCACCAAGAGACGTAGGCCAAAGAAGCTGCTCCCAGTAAACAAGGACAAATCTTGTGAATTGCCATCCAAGAAGGCAAAACGCTTCCAGATTGTGTCTTTTCTTATAGGTGATCCGGTTCCGGATGAAGAAGCACGGAGGAGATGGCCTTGGCGATATTGCATTGAGGTATGATTTAAGCTGTAATGATAGACTGCTTAATGTTGAGGCTCTGCCATAGAAGTTTCACCTTTTCCTAATAGAAGTCATATCTGAGACTATAGTGATGTAATACGCTGCTCAACTGCAATCACCAACATTCTTTAGACTTGTTTATAATGGGAAGCTTTTTGAGCTTGATAATTCATGAACACCTCAACTTACTGTTTCTTATTAGCATTGGTGACTTGGTTCTGTTTAATTGCAAGTCTATAAAAAGGAAGCTAAGTTACACTGTTAAAGAAAAGTTGAGGGTTTTATGATTAGTAGGGGCTAGGATCTCCAAAGGAATGGAATGTACTGTCTGGACCATATATTATTCTTATGTACTAGTTATTCTTCCACAAATTAGCTATAGTTTCACTTGGATTCCTTCACAACAAAACCAACACCTCTATTTGGTTACAGCGTTAGTTATCAACTCCATTCCAAGTCCCTTCATTTACTGTTTATCTTTGTCTTTCATCTCCAATCTTTTCTTCTTATTTTTCCATTCCATTCTGTTAAGGAGAGAATGGCAATCGGATGCACCATAAATTTTTACATTTATGTATTTATTGTATGTCATGGTAATATCGGTATCGAGGAAAGTTTTATTTTTTATATAAGGGAGTTGAATATCCACTGGTTCAATAAGGGAGGAAAAGCATTCGATCTTACTGATGAAGGAGATGATTCTAAATTTTTCTTGAAATTGCTAAACATTAGTGGTGGTGTCGGCTGCTATGGACTTTTGGCGAGTGGATAAGGTATCTCACTGTTGTATAATTTATTTGAACTAGCAACAGCAAATGACTGTCAGACTATGTTAGTGATTGAAGTTTTACCTATAAAGTAAGGATTTAGTTTCATAGCTTGGGGCCTACTTTACATGGCTTTAACAACTCGACATATCTAAAAATGGCAGATAACATATCTCTAGAAATGGCACATGGTTACATATTTGATGTTGATGTTGAAATATATGTACATTAAATTTGAATACCAATTAATGTGAGAGGCACATATGCTAAGAAGCGGGGGCTCCGCTAGACCCCAGGAACTGCCAAATCAGTTCGGCTTAGATTTGGGTTTTTGGGGATTTGGCTTAATTTGCCTATGTGATTTGGTCAATGAAGAGTCCCCAAATCAGATTACGATATAGATGTGCTTTTTGTAAAAGTGAAGAAGAAGAGGAAAGGGGGAGAAATAGAAAAGGAGCCTAAAATGTTGGTACCTTGTCGTCTTAATTGGGAAAAAGAGAAGCCCTAATAGAAGAATAAGCAGCCGCTGCCTCCATCCTCTTTGTCTTCGCCTCCTTCTGTATATTGTTGTCTGACTCTTCTCTCTCTCTCTCTTTTGGTCGTCAACAAAAATCGACTAACTTATCTTCTCCTCTTGTTATGTACTTCTTCTCTTCGTTCTCTTCTTTCTTCGACTTGTCCGTCATATAGGGGTTGGAAGCCAACTTGTGAATACGGACTAGGATACAATATATTGATGTGGTAGTTAAGTAATCCATCTAATGTATGCTAAATTCTTATTTATTTATGATTAATACATATGCTAACATTATTTTAAATAAGTTTTATTTATTACTTTATTTCGAATATAGTAAAACATTTAGTAATTACTATATTAGTAATAATTACAAACATTTACAAAGTTTTATTTATTGACGTATTATTATATTCTGATTAAATACGTAAACTTTAGTAAAAGTAATTACATTTACTGTTGATTTATAAGTATATTTGTTATTATTTAGCTAAGTGCGATAATGTGTATACTTGTTAATTTTCTTCTATAAATATTAATTACATATATTTGTATATATATATTTATTGAGTCCCAATCACCATTTTTGGGATATATTTGAAATGCCAAATCTATTAGGGTGAATCCGAGTTCCTGCAACTAAATTCATGCTTCTTAGCATGTATGGTTCATTGAATACCAATGAATTTAATAACGACCCATACTTACATTAAATTTGAATAGGAAAACAGTAAATCATGATAGAATCTGATAACGCAGGTAACCAGAATTTTATATATCAATACTATGTAGCAGTTTGGAAATCTATACTAGTTTTCATACTAAATTTGTAGGTAGTGTTAGAATATAGAACAGAATATCATCTGAACAGTGTACAGTATTTGTAAATTTTCAGTTTAATCCACTTCATCGATTATTATTATCTCATTTTGCCCACCATAAGCTCTTATAGTCTATAACTGGGGGTTGTGGCTCACTAGTAGAGTTTTAAGTCTGATATTCTCATCAATCTGACTTCCATGTTTCTATCTGGGTCTACGCTATGACAATCTCATTAAATGTCTGCTGTAGTCTTTAGGCCATTTTCTAACTCCAGTTCAAGCCTTTATGGAATAATGCCAACAACTTTCAAATTCTGACTCTGTCACCTTGTGTAGCTATAAAAGGGTATTACGTGTTGTACTAATACTTGAATGTTTTTGAAATTTAATATTTGTTGACAATTCAATCTATTATTAAGTGTTCATCACTGATGAATTTCCTTTTTCGTCTTGTATTCTGCAGCACAGTCAAAGGAGGGGACTTAACATGAAAAATAAGTCAGTGACCACTATATTGTTACTTTTTTAATTTAGTTGACCAAGATCTGAAAAATGGATATTAATGTTGGCTTAAATGTGCCTTTGCAACTTTGTATTGCTTATTTTCTTGTAGTAATGATGACGATGGTGAAGATGACTTGGTCCTAAACGTAAAGTGCCATTATTATCATGCTCAAATTGAAAATTGTGTTTTTGATCTTGGAGATTGTGCATATGTCAAGGTAATTTCTTTTTTTGTTCTTTCATTCTTCCTTTTCCTTCATATACGTCTAATTTATATTTCAAAATTTTTACTTTTCGACGAACTGTCAAAATCATACTTGTTATACACCATGAGTCAAATCTGTGTTATAATTAAATCAATCCTATCTCAGATTTGTCAAAAATCTTACTTGATTTATGATCTCTCTTATCCCTTGTATTATGATCTCTCTTATCCACCTAAAACGTTTGTCATGCTTAGGCTAAAAATCAATTTGTTAAGTGTCAAAGAGCGCCTTTGTGTTCCCACCATTGATACATCCTCTATGGTAATGAACAATACTAGCTGCCTTATCTCCCACATTTGACAACCCAAATATATTAACTGAAACGAGATCCGAGTGTCGTTTGTGATTCCATATGTAACAACTTATCCTTGTTATAATAACCTTGTGACCTTGTTATTGTGGAAGATGCCATCCTGCCCCTGACCTAATACTCTGTGTCTGTCCAACACTTATGGATCATTCCATGAGTCTGTTTTGTGAAGTGCTATTCCACATTTCCACCTATTACATTCCATATTTCTATCCTTTATGACAAGTTCCCATAAGTTTGTAGTTGCATTCTTCAAAATTTTCATTATCTATGTGGTCACTCGAGAAGAGATTGGGGTTCTAAGGCAACTGCTAATTTGTTTCATCACATTGGGATCACCCAACCCAATTAAACTTTAGCTATTCGTAAGTTCTTTCTTTAAGGGCTTCATTTTGTTCTTACCCATATTTATATCATCTTTCAGTATTAATCTTGATAGCCTAATGAATCACAGATATGCATTCTAGAGGTAGTGTGAGAAACCGAAAATTCAAATAAAATGTATTTCAATTAAATTCCTTTTATAATGAAATTTTTGTTTCATTTCAACGATCGATAGATTTTACGATTAAGTATATGTGCATTCCAAGCAAATCGACGTGCGCGCGTTCACTAACGACAAAATTATAACGAACATGATGTTATAAAAATTATGAGACGTTAATCGTAATAATAATCGTATGAGTGCATTTTCTTTACCTCGCTGATGCGGGTAAACCTTTCGGCTTATGCATTAAATCAATGCTTAACCATTAAAATTCAATTAGTGGCTAAACAAATCAAGTTAAACACTAATTAAATTCAAATTTTCAGCATATCCCTAAATGGCAAAAATAAGGGAATTTTTTTTACCAATCTAAGTAATTTTTTTAAAAAACTAATCAAATGGACAAAAATGAATTGAAATTTATATAAATATACCATTATAACCAAACCCTATCCTCCACTTCAAATCATTTTTTCCAGCAAATATTTCACAAAAATCTGAATTTTTCATTTAAGAAAAATCATTGAAGTTTTGACATTTTGTTCATTAAAGCTTTAAAGAGGTAACCCCACTGCTCTTTTATTTTTACATTTATTTTCATTTTTGTTTTTACCATTGTGTAAAATATTTTTTTAGTATCATTTTCATGTATCACACATGTGCAATGAAGAACACATAAACCCTAACTTGTTTCGATCGATTTTCTGGCGTGATTCTTGCATGGTTCAAATAGATTAAACCAAATTGTTTCTGCTGTCGAGAGCTTCATTTTGCCTAAAATATTTTCAAAAATGATCAAGTATTTCATGTTTTGAAGCTCGATCAAAATATTTAAAATACCCGAATGGTTTTCTTCATTTTTCTTGCAATTTTGTTGTTAAAACTTGAAATTAGTTGCATGTATGAGTTCCTGGAAGTCTCCAGAATCATTTCCATACTTGAATCATCAAAAATGGTGAAAAAGTGGAGTTTTGAAGCTCGGCCGCGAGCTTCGCCGACGTTAATGGCGAGCTCGCCAGCGGCGAGCTTCGAGCTGTTACTCTGGTGACTTTCGGGTCGCGGCATGGTAGCTAGGGGTATGTTTGCCTATGGCAAATGCCATGGCGAAGCCTTTACCGCTGTCTCGTGTATGTGTGTGTGTGTGAAACTCGTTGTGGCAGTAGCCGCGGTTTGCCATTCGGCCGAAACAGTGCCAGCAGCAGCCACTGCTGCTGAAACCCTAGCTGCTGGTGAGGAAGACGACGGGTTAGGTCGAACCGAACCGGTTCCAACCCATCTGACCTAGTCCGACCCACTGTTGACCCGGATCCGACCCAGTCCACTTTATTTTATTTTTGGGCCCAATCTAAATTTAAAAAAAAATACCTATGCATTTTAAATTGTTCAATAAATTACTTTTGAATAATTATTTTGACTAGTAAATAAACTTTTTACATAATTAAAATTTTTATGATTTAAAAATAGAATTAATTTATGATGTTAGAGCTTCTTAATTATCACAATTAAGTGACGAGTCATTAATTCTTAAATGATTATTATTTAATTAAAATAATTAAATAATAATTAAGAAATAAACTTTAAAATTTTATTAAATAAATCATTTAAGCTAAGACTAATTGAGGAATAATTCTTGATTAATTAAGGAATCAAGACCAATTTTTATTTAATTAAAACAATTAGATAATAATTAATGAATAAATTCTACACGATTATTAAATGATCAATAAATCATTTAATTCAAAAGTAATTAAGGAATAAATTACTTAATTGATCAATAATTATTATTTAATTAAAGAAATTAAATAATAATTTAAGAACAAATGTTTAATAAATGATAAAAGATCTATAAACCTTTTATGATTAAGAAATGATTATTATTTAATTAAAAAAATTAAATAATAATTAAGGAACAATTTTTAATAAATGTTAAATGATTAATAAAATCATTTAAGCTAAAATTGGTTTATTGATGTTAATTAATTAATCTAAGGCCTCTAATAATTAAATTTAAATTATCGAGAGCCTATGAGCGACGTATTATCAAGTCCACAAATCTCTCAGACTCCGATTCGATTTCAACCAAATCTCAATTCAACGAATGACGATTCGATTAGTCAATCACAGACTTGAGACTTTCACAGACATTTCGCATGTGCATCCACATGTGTAATTAAATTGAGATTTCTCACGTTATTGCATTTACATGTTTCACAGAATTATTTCCTACGCGAGTGTTAAATCTAAGATTTCACTAAGGACTTAAGACAAGTATATACTCACTCTATTTTCTTTTCACTTAATACGTATGATCATTCTTTCAATATACGTAATATTATTATGTCAATATTCATGATTTAATTTTTTCAAAACTAAGTAACGTATGATCCCTTGATCCGATATATGTGAAAAATGTTGTACTAGAATCAAGTATCCTTGAGCGATTGTTAGTTATTCAAATTCGCTAACACGTCAAAGTAAATCCTATACGGATGTAGAAAAACTTATTTTTCACCCCATACTTGTAAAGTATATCCGTGTAGGTAACTAAAGGCTAGTGGGATGCATCTGCCTGGTATCCCGGGCCTAGGATCTATAAGGGACGGAAACTGAGACATCGGTAACCGAACCCTCGCAGATAAAAGATTTCTGTATTAACTACGTATGTCATTATGATGAAGTCAGACGGTGGTCAGGCTGACCAGCTGATAAACTGTTTGATACGAGTTCCTAAGGGTACGTACGCCAAACGGACATGGATATAAGGCGCATGTGAAATTATTCTTTATTCTTGTAAGTAAAGGAACCCTAGAATCTATCTTTTCTCCAAGCTATTAAGAGGTGTTGATAGTGTTTCCGTCCAACCTCATAAACACTTAAACCCAATAAATTATCCCCCTTTCAAGCTCACCAATACTTGTTTATATACTTGCGAGTGTAAATCGCTCATGTTGCTATTATCAAATGTTTTAGAGAATATGACGAGAAGGCCGAGCCGTCTAATAAAGACAAAGAGAGAATGGCATGACGAACGCTTTCTAATCGCCCTTTTATGGATGACATTCAGGGGAAGAATGAAGCATGAGACAATTATTGAAATGTTTAGATTTTAAGGCATGTGTGGGCCCCACATAGACTTCCGCTGTTAGAATATTAATTTTGGGTTAAATGTAATAGAGATTTCTAATTATTTCTCTAAATTAATGATATGCATGCTTGGTTGTTATTACTTTTCTTTTGTCAATTATTGACAATACCCAAAGTCCAGTATGGGATTTTTGGGGCCGTCACAGGTAGTCTACCCCAAGAAATTCTCATCTCAAGCGTAAATTATAACAAGTCTGGTCTCCTTTTCTTGAGTTTTGTTAATGAGAATATGTGCCACTCTTCATTTCATGCCATGTTTACTGCTTTGAGTCAGGGTATCATGAGAGGAAGTGCAGAGAAATTTTGACTAATTAATTTATGTTTGTTTCTCTATGCTTTCAACTTCCCTGATCATGCAATCTGGCTCTATGCTAAACTTTGAGATTTGTTCACTACGTTTGGTTGTAATGCAGATTCTTATTTCAATATGTAACAATGACAGTTGTTGCCTTTCCTTCTTTTTCTTATGCTATTCTGAAATCTTAATAATTGTTCATATGCCTTTCAGGGTAAAGAAGGAGCCCAGAATTATGTGGGCAGAATACTGGAGTATTTTAAAACTGTGGATGATGAAGACTACTTTAGGGTTCAATGGTTTTTTAGGGCTGAAGATACGGTAAAATGTAGTTTTGGTTAATCTCTTCTGTAATTCCATATTTTCATGTAAGTGTTGCTTATTTTCTTCATAACACTCAGGTTATTAGAGATGAAGCAGCATTGCATGACAAGAAGCGATTGTTCTATTCTAATTTACAAAATGACAATCCATTAGACTGCATTGTTTCAAAAGTGAAGACTCTGCAGATATCACCATATGTATGTTCAAGCTTATGCTTCTAGTTTCATCGACTACATGTAATTATCAATTATATTCAGAATTTTGCTTCTTGAAGCATATTATCATGGTTGCAATTCTGTAGGCAGACTTTGTACGTAAAATTCTTCTTTTTGGCAGGTAAACTTAAAACAAAAATCATTCCCACAATGCGATTTTTATTATGATATGAAATACTCAGTAGACTACTCCACATTTTGTTCGATGATAGGTAAGTGAGGATGGCGTTACTGTGCTGTATCACTTCATTGAAGTTCTTTCATCTTTTTATGAGTGGCCTTTATTACTTAACATCTACATGTTTTGTGTTCCTTTCTTTTTCAAACATTATACAATTAATATATAACAGGAAAACCATTGTTTATTTGCGTTCCAATGATACATAATCGAGTTTCTTATAATTCGTCTTATAACATTATTTGATTTGTTTGCATTTAGTGTTTATATTTGCTTAATTGTTATTCCTTTCTTAGCTTCAATAATTCTGCACACCAGGACTTCTAATTTATTTTATTATCCTAAATAATTATGCAGATGGTGATACTTCTTCCTCTCCTCATGCTAAGGCAGTCTGTACAAATTGTGACAAAGCTAAATGTAATGGAATGTATACTCATAAACCTTACAAGCCAGACCTGGCATTATTAGACATCTATTCAGGTTGTGGTGGAATGTCTTCTGGGTTGTGTCTTGGTGCTAAAGTTTCTGGTGTAAATCTTGTGACGGTAATAATAATTGATTCTCAAATTTGAAGATTGTTTAATTTGACCCGAATTTTAGAATTTTGAGACTGCTCATAAATCCTTTCCGTTATTATTCAATAGAAATGGGTTGTCGAAATTGATGGATCTGCATGTGAGAGCTTGAAGATGAACCATCCAGAGACGCAAGTCAGTACTTTTTTTCTTTTGGCCAATATAAACTACGCATATAATATGTGCTGTTACACCATCACAAAGTCACTCAATTAATAACTCTTGACATGATTACGTTTGCAGATTAGGAATGAATCTGCAGAAGAGTTTCTTCACCTATTAAAAGAATGGAACAAACTTTGTAAAAAATATGCTGCTAGGGATGTAAACTTACAGGAACTAAACACTAGGATAAGGCGAGCAGCTGAAATGGATGCAGTCTCAAAAACAGCTGAAAAAATCCCAGCGGGTGAATATGAAGTTGCTTCTCTGGTTGATATAGGCTACGATCTCCCTTCTGCCAGACGCAAGAATGGGCTTAAATTTAAGGTACATTAATCTATCATTTGCCTGAGGATTAAAATAGAATCGCCTTATTTATCTGTAATCTGTAGATGCATACTGCTTGTTTGCTAGGATTACGAGTATAATGAATTTTATATTTTCATTTGGATTTTGATTCGAGAGGCACTACTCTGAAAGGCATAATGGTTCCATATTGTCTAATGGTGCTTTGTTAATTTTTTGGTATCTTCTTTTACTCACTTCCTTGCTATCTTTTGGAAAGACTATCTTGTGAATAATGTATATTTCTGTTTCTTTTTTCCCGTCAATATAATCTTCTTGCCCTGGATCATTATGATAGAATTAGAAGGTTGGTAACATTAGCAAAATTGGAATTTAGGTGCGCTGGGTTGGATATGGTCCAAACGAGGACACATGGGAGTCAATCGAGGATTTAAGGTATGCTTAGTTTGTCTGTTTCTTCTTCCCACACATCTCTCTCTCGCTTCAACTTCTTTCTTCTTATTTTTATCTTTGCCTTAGAAAATGCCAAGAACGAATACAAGATTTTGTGCAGAAAGGCATGAAAGCAAACATATTGCCAAAGCCAGTAAGCTTTCTTTGTCAATTGTTGCTACGAGCACTAGGATTCTTGACATTTGAAAAATGACAGTTTCTGTGATGTTCCCTTTTGGCAACAATAAATTGCAGGGAGATGCTGATGTTATTTGTGGCGGGCCTCCTTGCCAAGGAATTAGTGGCTACAACCGCTTCAGAAACCTTGAATCTCCACTGGATGATGAAAGGAATCGTCAAATTATAATCTTCATGGATATTATTGACTTTTTGAGGCCAAAGTATGTTTTAATGGAAAATGTGGCCGACATTTTAAGGTTTGCTAAGGGTTGCCTTGGAAGATATGCATTAAGTCGGTTGGTTCGTAAGAACTACCAAGCAAGACTTGGAATCATGGCTGCTGGTTGTTATGGTCTCGCTCAATTTCGCCTGCGTGTTTTCTTGTGGGGCGCTCAACCCCAAGAGGTGAGTACTCTTTTTATATTCATACATTTTTGGTTGAAATAAGCAAAATAATATTTTGCCATAAAATAATGTCAAGTTTCCCAAAAGACCATTTTTGGGCACCAAATTGTTGTGTCATTTTTTCAATCATTTGATGGGATCATGTGAGTGGACGACTGATGCAATAAGGATGCAATTGAATCAATTAGTATCCCATTTGGTATTCCTAATATCACCCTTTATTATGTGTTGAATTGATTATACAAGTTAATAAATAGTTATTGCATCCAGATATTACCGCAGTTTCCCCTACCAACGCATGATGTGGTGTTAAAATATGGAGCTCCAAGTGAGTTTGAGGTGATTATTTTCTTACATCATTTACAAGTCATTTGTCTTTCTTAGTTCAATTTGCTAATTTAATTTGATGATGCAGCGCAATATTGTTGCATATGATGAAAGCCAATCTCGAGATCTGGAAAGAGCACTTGTTCTTGGTGATGTTATCTCAGATCTTCCTCCCGTACTTACTCTCCCCTTATTTATGTTAGCGACGTTCTCTCCGTTCTATAGTAAAATGGCATTCTTATACATATATATCTTTTAGGTCTCAAATTCGGAAGTTCGTGAGAAGATGTCTTATAGAAGAGCTCCAGAAACTGAGTTTGAAAAGTACATTAGAGCTTCAAAATCTGGTGATCATCTTACAAATGCAACCAACCTGGAATTGGTTTCATATTAATTAGTTGATGTGAATTGTGGTTACTTGACTTTTTCATTATTGGAAATGGCAATCATATATCTTATAAGAAAATTCTGAACAACAAAAAGAGACGAACAACATTGAATTTGAGTAAATGCTAGGGTCTCAAATCCACATTGGCATCAATAGATAGATTAGTAACTTCAAGACATGTCCTCAATAACCCTATAAGCAACTAATGTGATTCTGTGGGGTTTTGGGACCCTAGCATTAACAACAAAGTAATTCAAACTTAATGTTATTATTAATCTTTGTCTGGTGAATCTTTTTGTTTAGTGCTCCATATGTCTTCAGTTGCATTTAAGACATTGTGGAGTTCTGATCGTTCTTTAATTTTGTGAAGCTTTTCTTTAGTATTTATACACTCCATTACTTATGTGTCTTGAGCAGTGGCATTTTTGACAATTTCTCGTTTTCTTATCTCTAGATATGATGGGCCTTTCAAGCAGCAATACAGCTAGAACAGTGAAATCTGTGCTATATGATCATCGGCCTCTTCCATTAACTAAGGATGACTATTTACGAGTTTGTCGAGTTCCCAAGAAAAAGGTTTGCATGAAATTTATTTTATATGATTGTTTTAACTGCTTATTTTTTACGGTTTGTTTGTTGTTTCTGCAGGGAGCTAATTTTAGGGACCTCCCTGGTGTTATTGTGGGAGCTGACAATGTAGTTCGACGAACAGATGAGCGGACATTTCTGCCATCAGGGAGGCCATGGGTACCAGACTATGCAATAAATCTTACTCAAGGAAAGAGCAAGAGGTGTTCATTTATGTTTATCTGCCGTCTATCCAAATTCAATTCGTTAATGTCTTGGGATTTTCCTCTTTGACTTCTCATTACCCAACTGTAGACCATTTTCACGATTATGGTGGGATGAAATGGTAGCAACTGTGTTGTGCAGACCGGATCATCATTCTCAGGTAGTCTAATTACCACATATTATTCTTTTGTTAAAGTCATTGTAGTCTTTGATATTAGTCCAATCTCCTTTTTAGCAAATTTTACATCCGGAGCAAGATAGAGTCCTTACAGTTCGTGAGTGTGCAAGATTACAAGGGTTCCATGACTATTATGAATTCTGTGGAGATGTGAAAGAAAGGTATGAATTTAATATTCTTTTGCATTCTCTCAAATTTAGGTGAATTATCTGTTTGATTTGAAACTGGTGGGTTGTTTGTTTATGTGAACTTTGCAGATACTGTCAAGTGGGAAATGCAGTAGCAGTTCCTGTAGGGCGTGCTTTAGGATATGCATTGGGGATGGCCGTGCTGAAGAAAATAGATGGAGATGAACCGCTCATGACTCTCCCACCAAAGTTCGCCCATTCAACAACTACACAATTGTTGCAGTCTCAGTCAGCAAGTAACGATTAGAGTATTTATTTAATCACATTCGCCATTTGCCAGTTGGACAATTATGCTGAACGTGATGATGTTAGACTAACCCCCACCCCCCTTCATATTTATAAAACTATGCAATTGTAGTTTTCATGTAGATGTGATCCAATATTGATATCATTATTCATTTGTTCGTACAATAAATTTTTCTGTGCTAGACTTAGAGGCCCTCCCTCCCTAAGGCGCTGTATGATGACATGAATAGATAAATTATTCGGAGTGAAAGATTGCTCCTCCATTATTTATTTATTTATTTTGGGTTATGTCTATGGTTGAAAAGCTCACGTATATGTGCATTATTATTATTTTGTACTCAATACTATTTTTATGCCGTAGGTAAAATCTTAAAACCCTGATCACTTCTATTAATATGGTTTAAATTGTACAATTAAGATTAATTAATTTAAATCCTAAATTAACGATAATGGAAAAGGAATTATAATTACATTTGACATTCACGTACGGAGTATGGGTTGAAAATTAATAACATGGCGGATAAACATTTAGAATATATATTACTCTCTTTATTTCAAATTAAGTGATTTAACTACTCTAATGACATATATTTTTATGTTAAATTTATTAAATGTTATATATTGAAAATAAATATAATTCTTATATGGTATTAATTTTTATCTTCTAAAGTTTTATTTGATTATTTTTATTAAATAAAGTAAAATATTTAACATATATTAAATTATAATTAAAATTACATGCAAAAAATAAGATAAGGCACTTATTTGGGGGGAGAGGTAGTATTTGTTAACAAAATATCATTTCAAGCAATGAAAAGGAGATTAAAATTGTAACAAGAAAGAAAAGAAGATTAAAATTGAGAGGGAGGGTGCTATTTTCATAATATTAATCGTAAATTATGTGGAATGGTTAAATAAGAAGTCCATTTGTCGAACATAAATCTAGTGGTGCTCGGTGGGTGTGGAGTATAAAATTTGAAAATTAGGGAAGTAAGTGATCCACTCCACTCGAACATCAAAAAGAGTGCCGGATTCCGTAGTTAGATACATCATATATCAATACTATATCATATGGACGTTAGAGGAGAGGCCTTACGGTCAACGTTTCAGACAGAGGCGGTTGGTTGGTTTATCCGCTAGCAGTACAAGTTTGGTAAGTTGTTAGGTAGGTAGATTATTTTTTTATTTAAATTTAAATAGGTTGATGGTGATGATGACTGACGATGATATTACTACTAGAATTTTATTTTATTTTTTTGACAATATAAGCTAATAAGGGAGAAATAGAGTTAGACAGCAGCAGATTGAGCAGGATCATCATCGTCCAAGAGGAATTGAAGAATTAAGATCATCAATCCAGTCAGTAAGTCTGCCATTCGATATAGATATATATATATATTTCTTTCTTTCTTTCTTTCACAGATAGGCAAGCAAAGCAAGCCGCAGTACGTACGTTATGGCTACTCATCTCAAAGGTCTACTCTTCCATTCCATCTACTCTTCCCTTCCATCTACTCTTTCACTATCACACTTTTCATTTTCTCTATCAAAAATACTACTCCTATTTCAATTTCATAATACTCTCTCTCTCTCTCTCCCTCACTGTGTGTATACTATATGCTACACTTCCTCTTTTGTTTTTAGGGATTGCTATCATCGTTATGGGTGTCTCTGGTGCTGGGAAATCGTACGTATCAATTCTAAACTCTTCTTCATTAATTTAAACCCTTATCTTTTATCATTTTTATGACTTTGTTGGATAATATGATCCACGCCTGTATAATGGAAATCCGCTTCTGCAACTTTATTTTACTACTATTGTGAAATCTTATAGACAGTCAAATTGATATGTAGATAATTTTGTACAATATTCAAGTATTCCTGTTTTACATTGTTGAAAATTTTACATAGCTTAAAAATTAAATTACTCCATGTTTTATGTATGGACTAAAATCAAGTATGGACTAAAATCACACAAATAGATATAAAATTTGAAATTTAAGATTTTACAAATTTACTATGAAAAAATTAAATGAAATGATAAACTTTTCTTTTTTTTTTTCTGGTTGGGACTTGGGAATGGAGTATTACTCTTTCTCTTCTGTTACCTCGTGTTATTTTAGATCAGTAGTTTAAATTTCCTAGACATGCTAATGTCAGTCATCCGACTTGGACAGAACAATCGGTAATATGTTGGCACAAGTTACAGGTTGCCACTTTCTTGATGCTGATGATTATCACCCTGAAACAAACAAAGGTACGATGATGATCATCACTCTAAAGAGATTTGATGTTCGGATATATACTCATATCTCTTATTAAATACATGTGAAATTTGAACAGAGAAGATGCAGAAAGGGATTCCTTTATCAGATGAAGACCGTATGCCATGGCTTGAAACGCTACGAGATGCTGTCAACCAGAACCTAAGCAACGGCAGAAGTGTGATACTTGGGTGTTCTGCTCTGCAAAAGCGTTACAGAGATATTCTTAGATCTGCGGATCCAAATTATGAGCCAAGTAATTGTATTTGTGCTGTGAAGTTTGTTTTGTTGGATGTTTCGGCTGATGTGCTGGCTGCTAGGCTAGAGAAAAGAGCAGCAGAAGGGAACCATTTTATGCCAGCTAAGCTCTTGCAATCTCAACTAGATATGCTTCAGATTGATGATTCCGAAGGGATACACAAAATTGATGGAACACAAAGCTCTCAGGCCATTTTAAAAGAACTCAAAAGTTTGTTTCTCTGATGACTTTTACCCTTTGTAGAGTCGTTTTTTAAAGGATGGCAATATTGAGACCGTGTTATACCATCAACAAATGACGGTGAAGCTGTACTTTGATCACATATTTTACTACATTGAGGTGGTGGTGAAGGATTATTTCCTAATTTATGACTATCAATACTTGATAGCTCAATAAATTTCACATGATATTTTGTGTTTCGGTAAGCGAATTGGTTAGCACCACAGATTGGCATTTCATTATTTGATCATACCTTCTCCCAGGATCATAATTAACAGGAGTTTTATTAAGCTCGATTGGAGTTTAAACTCGGTGTATACTCTTCTCTGTAGAAGTTAAACTGGATAAAAACAATGGAAGGGAAGCAGAACTGAATTTATATTCCTGGAATTATCTTTACTAGCTTATTAACCCCGTGATCATAACTCCTCTCTCCCTCTCCCTATTCTATCCAATACTTGAACTCCCATCTCTAAGCATCTCACTTTGGATGTGTAGACCATTTCCCAATTTTATTATTGTGGGAGAGGATTTCTGACAACGTTCATAAAAGATTGTCTTTCAAAGCCCACTTTCAGGCAGACTTCTGCATTACTTTCCAGGTTTCTCCTTTTCCGGTTAGGGTTGCGCCGATCTGATAACTTTTGGGATGAGACAACTTGGAACTTATTCGATGGCTATTGCTTAAAGGTCCTTGACCTTTGGTTATACAAGTTAGGAATGCATGTGTATAGATCACTATATCCTAATTCAAGATCACGCAATGCCCACAGTATTAAAGAAATGTCAGCAGGCGTTAGAAGCTGGAATTATGCGCAACAAGTTAATAAAACCAATGTGAGAGAGCAGAAGAGCAAAGGCAATCTATTTAGATCTTAAGAGCCCAAGGCATCTTGCATTACAATCAACTAATTTTTGGACAAATAGACCCTCCAGCTGTAAGACGTGCAAGATATATCTACGAAAAAGCTGAAAAAGAAATCCCCCTAGGGATCTACGTAACTTTTAGGTTGAAACAGAGGAATCCCCGAATAAACATGTTAAGTTAATTGCCGCCTCATATAGGTATCTTCATGCACGAACACAGGATCTTGTGGAGGAAACTGTGGTTGTCCCATGGCAATGCCAGCTTGAGTAGGAGCAGCAGGTGTAGTCCAAGGGTCAGTTCCATTCTTTGTGGAAGTTAAGGTTATATAATAAATGATTCCTAGAATGACACTTGCAAGGGACAACGTAGCCGCTCCTGCAAATACTCCAGGTTTGACAACATAGCAATAATAGTTGCCAAAGTACATGTTCTCTTCGCCGTGTTGATCATTGAGCGCTGCACCAGTCAGCAATAGAAGGAATGCTATAACAAATGTGAACCTGCATAATGGCATCACTTATAAAACTCAAGAACCAATTTTACCAGTGAAATCAGTACAAAAATATAACGTACAAAAGTTGCGACACAAAGTTGAGAAGATAAACTTAACGTTATGTGGTGTTACCGGTTATGCTTAAACTAAATTTAACAGTCAAACATAGATTGTAAAGTAGACAAGTGGCTAAGCCTCATAAGGCTAGAAAGATGGCTAAAACCTCAAGCAAGAAGGACACATGGTTCAACCTTTACTTATTCATTTAAATGAGATCAGCAAATATTCTTGATTACCAGGAGACAACAAAGCATATCAGAGCCAATGTCCAGTTAGGGTTTAATTGATGAGGTCCACTTCTGCAGCAAATACAGCCAGTTGCAACATTGATAGTAATTTGAGCGATCATAAGAGCCACAGCAGCAATTAATCCAAGGGCTAGAGCTGGACTCCTGGGGTAGACACATTCAGAAGGAGAGATAAATTGAACCCGGGATCCCTGCAATTTTATTTAAGAAACATTAGCAATTAACAGCAGTACTTTCATTTGACAGACTAAAAGTGGCGGCCTAAGCACTTTGACAATGAAAAAAAAAAGTCACTTGACCACGTAACCATAATAACTCAATAAGCCTCCTTGTGTTCCTCTATCTTGCTACTACCTAGCACATCTACATTTTGGTTTCTAGACAAACCGGTGTCAGCTAATCATCGGAATCGCTTTACTTTGATTGGTTGGTCAATACAACAATCAGCTTAACTGGTATGAAAGTTTTTAGAATATACAGCTAACTTAATGCTGCTTCTATACGAAGACACTTTTATTAATTGGGATTTGCCCTCATCACTTGAAGACAGGTCATACAACTTTAGAACTCTAGAAGTATTTCTGAGGCCATTTGAATATGTAAACTACTCTAAAATCTAGGAAACTCAACTTATGGTTTATACTAGATCGTACAAGATATTATTACTTCCCCTCTGTCCCAACAGAACAATCTCCATTCAATTGATTAGTAACTTGAGCATGGGAATTGGGACCGTGACCCTATTTGCATCGAAAGGAATCCAGATTTCATATTATGGAATTTGTAGATAAATTCACTAAACACAGAAAACACATCCGCGATGACCCCCTTAACTTTTCACACGCTCAATAAACATGTTTCCTCTCAGATGTATAATAATTAGGGCCAGGACTAACAGACTATTATAATCACCACATTGGAGATGTTTAGTGTGAAAATAAAAGATGGTAAAATTTCATGATATGCTTACATAGCCATCTTTCACTAGTTTCATGATATGCTTAGATATTCATTTTAAGTAGTTTACAGTATAGACATTCTTGTCAATCAAAATCAAATCGAATTCAAATCTTTCGATTTCACCATATATATGTGGAACTGATGGACTAATACCATCACAACTGTATTATATATGTGGAAGTGAGGGAGTAAATTTTGAATGAGCTGGCACTATATGACACAAAATTAGCACTAATATATGTTACAGAGAAAAATCATAGGAACTTTTTCAACATACTCAGGAAAAAAGGCCCGAGGGACTAATTCGCAACAAAATTCAGCCAAAAGCATAAGACACAGAAAAAACTCCATTAGGTGACGGGATAAATATCTTCTTACAACGCAAATTCAATGATATTCTGCATTATTAGTAATAGCTTCACAGGAACTCAAGCAATCTGCCGACTGGGTATGAAGAAAAAATATGTAAATAGCATAATATACGCATCTTAATTAATCTTAAGAAACAAACAAGCACAACAGTGAACAAATCCGGTTGAGATTTATAAACAAGTATAATCACCCCCAAAATACTTTCCAAATCAGATGAAGCCGACAAGTAGTCAGAATTAACGATTGAGTAAGATGTCAGTACTCCGGTACCAAAACAACCATAAACAAAAAGATTTGAGTAGAAATTAGTAAAAGTTTATCAACTTTACCTTAATCCTCTTGGCTTCTGCAGCAAAACCCAAAGAAGCAGCTAATAACCCTAGAAACCCCACAAATATACAAACCACCATAACTTTTCTCTCCATTTCTTTTCAATTACTCTTCTCTCTCGTTCTCTTCTTCTTTCTTCTTTTATATTATACGGAGTAGTTTTAGCATATTTACCGGAGCATTTCTATCCGAAAACAACAGTGTCTCTCTACTTTTCTCTGAAGATACGCCACCTTTGTCCGTAAAGAGTATAATAATAAGAGTACAATCACTAGGGGTGTGTTTGCGAGTTTATTCAAGAAGATAAAAGAAAAAACAAATGGGAAGAAAATACTTTTTTAGTTGTGTTTGTGTTTTTTCGGAGAGAAAAGTAAGGAAAATAAGAAAAAAGTGATGATTTTCTCTCCAATTTTTTCTTTTAAAAAATGAAAAATGTTGGAGAGAAAATCTTTTAACTTATACATATTTTTTTAATATAAATTTTATTATTCACATTTGTTATGATATCGAGTTTCGTCTTAATTTAAAAAGAACAAAATTCATATTTTTTTTTTAACTCTCAGACAAGAGAATGAAAAATTTTACCATAAACTCTCAGATAAAGAAAGAAGAAACTATTTCTCATATTTTCTTATCTTTTCTTTTCTTGTCATTAAAATTTCCAAGACAAGATGTAAACGATTATGCAGATTAAGGATACTTACGTACTATTTTGGAGTTTTTAATTAAAAGAAAGAAAAAAATGGAACAAAGGAGAAAATAAATATTAATAAATTCTTTTTAAAAAAATTTTGGAGAGAAAAAAAAATTGATATGATATTAATAAAATTAAAAAAATTATTATCGAGTTCAAATGATAAATTGGTATTAAATTTTATATTTAAAGTCTTAATTTTTATTTTTCTCATTATCTTTCCAACTTTAGGGAGAAAATTTTTAAAATTTTAGTTAAATTTGTTCTAAGATGTAACATTTTCGCATGAAAAAAATAATATTTTTATAAGGTTCATCCTACATAAATAATTGGTGGGACTTGTTTTCTTATAGAAATATCAACTTTTCTTTTTTCTCCTCTCATTCTTTTCCTTTTTTGCCTAAAACGAACTCCCAAACATTCATTTCCTCCCCTTTTTTCTCTCTCTCTCTCTCTCTCTCTCTATTTTTTATTTTTTTATCTCCGTTTAAGACTCCCAAACATACTCTTAGACAGCATGGGCCCACCTAATTTTGGTAATAAACTGTTAAAGTGTCTATTTCAAAAATTAATTACTGATAACTTTCGTTTGCTACGCCGGACCGTGTCTTCCCTGAATTTTACTCGGGCTAGTAAATGGATAAATAAGGAAAGCTGGATATATCAGGACCTATAAACTAAATTTTATGATTAATCTCGAATCTTAAAAATTAATTCAGATCAACTGCAATTCTAACGTATAAAAACATTTTAACAAAGAAAAGCCTCAGTTATTAATTAATATTTTATAGATATCTTTCATCTTATTTTCTTAATGGTTCCCCCCCCCCCCCCCCCCCAACCCCCACAAAGAAACATATCAGCTTTCTGTTTTAATGTATTCTATCAAACTGAAAACTCTCATTTTAGCCTGAAAATTTTCTAAACTCACCTAAAGTTGAAAAAATGTTGTACAAGCACTTCATGTAACACACTCATAATATTACTATATTATATCTTATCCATTCTAGAATAAAAAATAACATTTCAATTTCGTAAAGCTAATTTAATGTTTTAAAGCACAATTAATATATTATTCCGTATTACTTAATTCTGCTCAATATTATTATGAGCTACCAACAGAACATTTTCAACATCAGAATAACAAAAAATAATATAAAATAAATCACACACACACATACACATAAAATGAGATCAATATAGGCAAATTCCGGATATGCTTCTCCGCCCAAGTTCTTATTGTTTGCTTTCTTTGAAGAAATAGAACATACCAGATAGCATACCACCCTATTTTTATAAACTCTTTGATTCTGTCATAAAACTTTTTCTCAAATGCTTCTTCATAGTCACATACTAACAGTTTGAGCACAAACAACTAGTATGACATTGACCTCCTCTGGTAGTGTTAGACATATATATATATATATATATATATATATATATATATATTTGGAGAGAAACGAGCCCAAAAAAACAAAAGGGTCACAAGACAAGAAACTTAATCATTGAAGGCCATAAACAAGCAGTGCTCCAACTCCAGCAATACCAACAACAAGACCAATTATGACACCAAGAGGAGGCAATGCCCCTCCAATAGGTTTCCCTGTGTTAACATCATATCTTGTAAACCTCTTCTTTGGTGCTCTACATTGTGGGCATAAGTAGTCATCCGGCTGCACAAAGGAGGAAAATAATGATTAATTACTCCGATGCAATAGAATATGTTCAAGGGTTTTACATTAATTAGAAGTGTTAGTTATTCAGGTGTTCCGCAGTAGACTTATAAAGTCTCTTTCAAGTTTCCACCACACAATGACTAGAGTTTGTTACTTTTTCTTGTTTGTTTGTGCTTTCTTCGATTCTTACGGGTGGCGAAGAACTAAATAAGATGATTAAAAAGTAAGAAATGAGGAAGAGAAGAATAATTAAGCTTGCCTGCTCCTCAAAAGGCTTTGATAAGGTGTATATGAATCCACAGTCAAGGCAAATGTGACTTGCTCGGGCCTGAATGATCGAATTCATCATATATATTTTTAGACAGAAGATTAGGAAGCAATAAGACCACAAATTAAGTAGGGAAGGAAAATTCGTATGAAACAACTTAAAGAAATAACTATGGAAAATATAGGTTGTGATGCTTTGCCTTTTGAGCATCTGTTAGCGTTCTGCCAAAGCGAGGAGGAGCTGGGCGCTTCGGCAGTCTTTTGACATCTACATCAACACCTCTGCATAACAAGGTAACATATTTGATGACTGTTAGCTAGCTGAAAGCGTATGTAAGTCTTATCTTGTCTCAACAACTCAATTTCTCTACATCAATGAATGAATGATTGTAACCTGAATTTTATATATACAGACAGGTAATCATCATTGAAAACAAAATTCTATAGAATATCTAAAGCGTCTACTCTATAGAAGAGCTCGATCAGATCAAATTAATAAATCAAGAATATCAAACTTTATCATCTTTTAAAGCCAGAATTGACACCAACAAAGGCACAACCCTAGTGAATGAGAAGAAAGGTTTCTATCAATATATATATATATAACCCCAGCTGTCAGGGATCACTACTTGTATGAGGTACATAAAACTGACTCATGACTGTTTGATTAGGTCATTGTTTAATAAATCTCCAGTTATGTAAGTGCATTCACATATATGATTTTAAACTCACAAACAGAACCACTATTTGTGCAGGATCACATGATATTGTAAGTCAACAGATGGTCGAGTCCAGCTGATTGAGACAATGTACAAGTAACTATTTATTAGGACAGTGCAATCTAATCATTTACATTGCAAGCCTTTTCTGACTCAGATTGGGCAGGTTCGGTAGATCGATGGTCTACTGCAGGCTATGCTATCTATATGGGCAATAATCTCATCTCATGGCGCTCACGCAGGCAAGGAACGGTTGCTCATTCTGCCACAGAAGCAAAGTATAAAAGCTTGGCTGATGCAGTAGCTGAAATAACATGGTTGCAATCTCTATTTTCTGAACTTGGTATTTTCCTCAAGGAACCACCTATACTTCGGTTTGATAATATAGGAGCCACAAATCTTGCTGTCAATCCACTATATCATGCTCGCACTAAACACATTGAAGTTGATTATCTCTTTGTGCGAGAGAAAGTTGCAGCCACAGATTTATTGGTTCGGTTTGTCTCTACTAATGATCAGATTGCTGATCTTTTCACAAAGCCTTTAGGGGCTGCTCGCATTGAGTTCTTATGCAGCAAGCTCACGGTGCTCTCGTGAGCTTGAGGGGGGCATAGTAGGACAGTGCAATCTAATTCTAAGGAAGATTCAAATTCAGTCAGCAGTTGAGAGATGATAAAGACTCCTAATCTTGGATACCTTAGCTGATGTTTTTCTCTAACAATACTTATCATGATTATAGGATTTAGAGGTTTTCAAATAGTTGTAGATAAAGTTAAATATTTGTTATAGATTGTAATTTTATCTATAACACTTGTATAAAAGGCAGTCAGTACTTGTATATTTGACATATGTAGTTTAATATAGTAAATTAAAACCTTTTTTATATTCTTGTTATTTTAATTCTATTTAACCAACTAAATCAACGCAAAATATATATATAGTTGTAACCCCTGAATGTTTTTCAAATTTTAGGAAGCTGTTCAGAACAAGACTGAATTATGATAATGAAATGGTCTCATTGTCATAATAAATAGTGTTGCATATATAGAGGTTAAAAAATGTGAGGGCCATGCAGGTGGTGCAAAAGTCATAAATAATTGAAGTGGAGGAAGTTTAATTGATCACCTGCTAACGACAAAGTATACAGAATCAGGTTTCGCTTGAATGGCAGTTTTAGTAAAACCGAGCTTGTCAGCTGGCCAAAGCTCATCACCAAAGAAGCTGCTAGTGTAAACTACCTGGTCCCCAACCTTAAGCCCAGCTTTTGAAGCATTTCCACCTCCTTCTATACCCTATAATTTCAGAAAATTAAACGAACGAACGAACGTATTGATATTATATTTATCTAGCTATATATATGTGAAGATAATATGAATTAGAACTCACAGTGATGACGACTCCACCGCCTTTCTTTGGGCCCAGAGTGAGGCCCAATGGCTTATCAACTTCGACTTCAATGCTTTTTGAAGCCCCAGCAGTTCTTGCTGTGATCTCTAACCTTCTTCTCCCCACAGTAGTGCTGATATTATTCTTGACATATACATTAAAAGAATTTGAGATACCCCTTTTGGCATCTTGAAGAGAGAGTCCTTGAAATGTGGTTTTCTGCACATATATATACATATATAATCAACGATTTTTAAACGAGGGTTAGTTGATCGATAGATCTTTTATTAAAGAATCGAATCGAAGCTGATTAATTAATTAAGGTAGGATATAAATGATATACCAATTGAGATGGAGAGGCTAGTAATGGCTTTGAAGATGGAAGCGTTGAAGAGGTAGATTTGACGGAGGCATTCCTTGTGAAAGCTGCAGAACAAGAAGATGAAGCACCTCCTCCAACCATAGCTGATGACATTTTTAAGCCCAATATTCGAAAAAAATTAAATAAAATAATTCTTAAGAAGGGGAAAAAGGGTGATCCTTTATCTCTGTGGTAACATTAACACACAGATTCTGGTTTATTTTCTGCAGTGCAGAACTAAACAGTGTTGGCTAATAGTTTGTGGATAAAAGAAGCTATATATCACCTTGTAATGGGGATAGCATTTTAGTGGCAGACAGATCAACAACGCCCTCCACTCCTAAGCTTAAACCACTGCAAATAGGACAGCCCCACCCACTTTCTAATTTAACTACTCCCACAATTTTTTTCTTGGTAACAAAAAAAAAAAAAAGGGTTTGTTTTAATCTTTTATCACTGTAAGTTTTAAGGAATTTCACTAAAATCCAGTTCAAAAAATACCGAGTAACAAGATTTTGACGCCAAGAATATATAAGCGAAAGCGGGGAAAATAAATAGAAACTAAATAAAATTAGTTGAATTTAAGCAAAAATTAATCAAATCGAAACTAAATAAAATTAGATGTTCCTACCATTGCCACGTGATTGCTTCACTTTCTTTATTTTATTATTATTATTGCAATAGACATGCTTTTTTCAATTGAATCTTACTCGGTCCTTGTCTTTACCATCTTGGAGGATATGGTAAACAATTATACTTGGAAGTGATCTATTTATTCACAAAACTTTATATTTGGGCGTCTACTTTGAAACTGATCATAAGAGTATGAAATTGTCTTAATTCGAGTATCTACAAGATATACCAGAGACTATATTAGAATTTCAAACATATCTCCTAAACTTTTGTCTTTTGTTATTATTACGTTAGAAAAACTCAACTCAACTTTCCATCAAAAACTCAACCCAAAAAAAAAAAGAAAGAAGAAGTTCAATTAGATCTGAACTTAATTGGATAATAATCTTAGTGAAATAGAATAAGAATCACCATTCTCGTAAGAAAGTAAAATTTGTAACAAGTATATTCGACAAAGAAAAATTATAAACGTACGAAAATAATATAATTAAACCTAGAATAGAAATGTGAATGCTCTTTAGTCTTTAACTTGCTGCGCGAGGATGATCGCAAAAATAAATATAATATTTGAAAATATAATCACCCTGAACTCTATGTTATCTTTATCCAACTATATGGAGACTCCACGACAGGATTGACGAGGATCACAATCCACAATAAGTTATTGCATTATCTTGTTTCAAACTTTTCTTTGTTGGCTTTCTTTTCAAATGTCTTCTGCCTTAATATTTTAGGTTAGTATTATTGTCAGAGCAATAATTTTACTGTCAAAACAAAATAAATTTCATAGACAAAATTGCCCTTCAAAACTTACGGAACCTTTTCATCTTTAACTCCGTTTCTAATTTTTTATTCCCTCGTTTCTCATTCGTAAGCCTATTGTGGATTCTTATACAGTATATGGTTCTTAATTCATATGCATATTCGTGTTTCACTTTGCCCATCACATATTGGTTCCACCAGTTCTATTGATATTCCTTTATTGGTTATATGTATATATATATATATCTATGCCACATGTACATTGCCGTGATCGTTAATTATGTAGTAGTTTGATTAGTTCTTGCAAGATACATGTGTGTTTTAATGACTAAATGAGTTGTTGTATTGCTCATATACATATGTTATTACGATAATTTTTATCGAAGTTGTAGACATTAAAAAATCGTTTATTTGGCCCATGAGAAATACTTACTTGGTCATAGCAAAAAAATTTATTGAATATTTGATCATTTTACTTTTGTTTTTTTTTTCTAGTAATGAATAATTCTAATCAAATTAGAGAATGGGATGACAAGAAAAAATTTGAGACAGGTATTTGCTCGGTTGAGACATTTTATTGAAAATAATGATATATTCTCTCTATTAAAGGTTCAAGAAAAGACAAATATATTATATTAGGCTGCGATAGAGGAAGTGTTTATCGGAATAGAATAAACATTCCGATGGAACAACGGAACACAAAAACAACAAGTCGATTCATAAATTGTCCATTTGAAGTTAAGGGTAAGAAAGAAGACGGACTTTGAAGGCTTTATGCAAGGAATTTCTCTCACAATCACGAGCCTTCTACTAACTTATCTGGACATCCAACTTTTAGAAGTTTATCTATGGCGGAGAAAACTGATATAAACAAGATGTCTCGTTCAGGAATTGCACCAAAGAAAGTTATTTCATCCTTCAGGGAAAGAAATCCTAATACACAAGCAGTGTCGCGAATGATATATATACAATGTGAAATCCACGTTATACAAGGATAGTCTAGGTGACCGTACACCGCTTCAAGCTTTATTCAAAGAAATTGATCAAGGTGGTTTCAAGCATAACATGGCACAAGATGATAAGGGGCATTTGACACATTTGTATTTTGCCCATCATTTGTCCATTAAGTTGTGTAAACATTATCCAACTGCATTTATTATGGATTGCACTTACAAGACAAAATAAGTATAAGTATAGAATGCCACTACTTGACATTATCGGTGTTACAGGTTTCAACATACCCTTTTGTGCATGCTTCGTCTTTTTGAAGAATGAAGGAGAGGAAGATTATATTTGGGCTCTACAAAATTTTAGCAAGATTGAGTGAAAGCTTCCAACATACAATTATAATTACAGATCGAGAATTGACGCAATGAAGGTGATATATGTTGTCTTTTCGAACACAACTCATCTACTTTGTGTGTGGCATATTAACAAAAACATATTGTCCCATTGCAAGCAATACTTCAAAGTAGAACAAGAGTGGAAAACTTTTTTATCTACTTGGAATGTTGTGGTGTACTCTGTTGATGAAGCAACATATATGGAAATATGGGAACTTGTTAAACTTCTGTATAGAGAAAAGGAAGAAGTTTTACATTATATAACGAAGACATGGTTTTCTTTCAAGGAAAAATTTATCGGTGCATGGAATGATAGACATTATCATTTTAAAAATCATGTCTCTTCAAGAGCAGGTGTCCACTCGAAGTTAAAGTCATATCTGCATGTTTCAACTAACGACTTACTCCAGGTAAAGAACAAGATATGCTTAGCAATAAAGAATGAATTTGAGGAGATAAAGACTAAACTCTCAAGTGAAAAAATTTGTCTCTCTCACAACATCTCCTATGATCATTTTTTTCAAATAACTTAATACGAAAGTTTCAATTTTAGCCATGAGAGAGTTGTTTAAACAATATGAGATGATATCAAATAAGATGAAAATGGTTTGCACCGAAAACTTTAGTGCAACAATGGGACTTCCATGTTCACACAAGATGAAGTCTTATAGAGATAGTTTCTTGCCGCTTAGTACTATGCATCCACAATGGAGAATAGATAAAATGACATTTGATTGTGATTCCAATAGCAGAACAAATGATGAACTCGAGAGTTTGAATGTTTGATCAAAAATACTCAAGATCAATATGTTCAATGGCCTCTTGTTAAAAAAGAATGTGCTCGAGAACAAATTTCTCAACTTATAAATTCATCATCTTGTGTGTTGATTGAGCCTAATGTTCAAGTGACAAAGAGACGTCCGTAAAAAAAAAAAAAAAAAAAAAAAAAAAAAAAAAAAAAAAAAGGTTCATCCTCTACGAGATGAGATCCTTCCATGTTTGAGATTGTCGAATCAGATCGTCATTGTAGCTATTGCAATGGAGTTGGCCACAATGCTCATACATGTCCAAAGAACAAAGAAGTTTTGAGATCTGATCACATCAATTCTCTTGACAGTGGGGATGCACTATAGACACAATTGATTTAAATTTGTCGTTTGACGTAAGTAGTTTATTTTGTTATTGAGTTAATCTTATTTATTACTTTCATTTAAGTAAGTCCTGATATTTGTGATATTTTTGATTTTTCAGCGTGTGTCTAAAAGTTCAGAATTTATATTAGGAGCATGTCAATGAGTTGATGACCTCAAGAGAACGAATTTATGTTGCCCATGCTATGTTATGAATCTCATCCATCATATATTATTGTGGTTGCTTGAAATTCTTTTTAAGTTATATGCAAGGAAAATTTGTTATTCTAGGCAGACTTTTGTTTTTAAAATTTTCGATTTGATCCCTACAATTAAGTTTACTGGTTTTGAAATTATAGTTTCTTTAGAAAGTACCCATACTGTACTTTGTTTTGCTTTTCTTTTTCATAATTAGCTAGATTCTATATTATAGTTCTATCTTATATTTTTCAACTATTTATTTAAAAGAGTATAGTTATGACTAGCGTAGAAAAAGCAAACAAGGGTTCTGCAAAGAAAATTTGAGTTGTAACTCACAGTCTGATAGCAAGATAAGTCTTTCTGCTATGAAATTAGTCTTTTATGAGATAACGAGGAAATGTCATGTTCAACCAGTCAACCTTCTTCCGTGGGTCACTTGTGGGTCTAAGAAAGATGATAAAATTATAGAAACCGTGAAAGTCTAGAATTAATTGTCTGGTTTTTCAAATTCACGATTTGTATATAAGGATAATTTTGTCTGTAAAACTTATTTTGCTATTATTGCTTTGGCAATATCACCAGCCATGTTTTATTATTATTTGTTCCACCATTTTTAATGATTTTATGTGAATAATAAGGTATGTCAAGTATATAAAATAACATAAAAATGTACATCCTCCTAATCTTTTATATTTTATTCATGTAAAATAAATTGAATCTAGGATTACTAATATATATATATATATATAGTAGAGGAATATGATAATGGAAAAGAGAAAATCCATTCTAATATATTTTTAAAAAATTAATATAGGATTAATAATGTATTATGCTCTTTGGGTCATGTTTATGTGATATGGAGTTTTGCACGAAGTCAAACAACTGCATTAAACATAAAATAATGTTATTGTAATTGGACTGAACATTAAACCTGTAAAAGTACTGGTTCATGTTTCAATCGAGTTCAACCGGACTATTGTTTTTTTAGGAAAAATATTATATAAATTATAAATATTCTTATAAATTCATCAAATATAAGTTTTAAATTTTTAATAATCAAAATAATTTCATCAAATATTCTAAAAATTCATTAAATCGGTTCACAAAAACACAAAAGACACAATTTTAAGGAAAAAAAAACCCAGTTCACGATTCGACCGATTTTTTTTCAATTTTTTCTTAAATCGCTAATTTTATCAAAATCAACTAGATTCATGGCCGGTTTACAGTTAAACCGGCCGATCCAATCCAATTTTGTTAACATTAACATAAACACTAGAAAAATGTCTATCATTCTATATCTTTGGGGCTTGAGGGTAGTATTATCTTTATCTCCAAGTTCCATTTTACGGGAATTTTTATTCGAAAAATATTTCCTTGTCATTTTATATGTTTGGTGGTCGAAAATATTTTACAAAATATGTGGCGTCCACATAAAATTGAAAGTAAGAAAAATGTTTTATGAGCTCTTTGTATTTCTTAACTTTCTCCAGAAATGACTTACAGAGTTTAATGAAAAAATCAATTTTCAAATAATAACAGAGAATTAATAACATAATAATAATGTTGATAAAAAAAATCATATAATAATAACAACAACATAATAGCTGTTAGATTATCAATTAAATACCATAAAATAATTTTTAAGGAAAAATGCTTTTTTGGAAGTATTATCATAAAAATTATTCACAAAGTGTACTTTCCAAGAAACTTATTCGTGAAATTGTTTTTGCAGAAAATAACCTTAAAATGCACGGAATTAAACATCCCTTAAAATGCATTGAAAATTTAGAAAACATTACCCTTTCAATAATACATACTCTCTCCCTTCACATATACATGAAGTTTTAGAAATTTGCACTATAATTAAATTAATTATTTATAAATAGGTGAGAGTATAGTAACTATCTAATATAACCTTTTTTAAAAATTGAATTGATTTAAGAATAATTTTGACTAAGTAATTAAGTAAGAACGTAAAATTATTTTAAGAATAACATTAAAATGAGTCCATTGAAAATGTAAAATGACATCTAATTATAAATAAAAAAGAACATGCTTCTTACTATATTTGTCTGGATGATGCAAGTTTTCAATCCCTCCATTCTAAAATTAAACTTAAAGCTACATAATTTTTTTTAAATATTTTAAATTATAGATATATTTTAATTTAAACGATAAAAAATTATGAAATTTCTTAAATTCATTCTCAAAGATGTCTAATGTAGTTATTATTATTATTACAAAAATTCTCTCTTTTGATTTTGGACGGTAGGGAATGATATGTCAAAAGTCTGGAAAGACCATTTCACGGATTTCTGCCCTTCTTTATGATCTTCCGAATATTCCTAAAATAGATCCTTCTTGTCTGTATAATCATACTCCACTCCCGTAGCTCTATAATACGAAGATGTAACGCCGTAACCGTCGTTTAAGAAAAATAACACAGAGAAAACTGAGGGTTTAATTAATTAATTCTTTTTCTACTACATTATAGCTCACCCTAAATAGTCTAAACTTAATTTTACTCCGTATGTTAAAAAAAGACACAAATTTGTCTGTACCGATATATGATTTATCTTTTATTATATATATTAAAAAATTAATAAATACTTATCTTTTAATTTTTTACAAAATTTAAAATTTTATCTGAAAAGGAATAACCCTCAGTGAGTTAGAGTATACAATAAAATACAATTTGATACAGAAAAACTAATTTTGTTAAAAAAACTACCTAAAAATTAATAACATAAAAAATGTTGAGCATTATTTATTTATTTTTGTTATTGAAGTCGGTCTATTACCAAATTTGCAAACTCTTTAAAAATATCATTCACATTATTACTAATCATGTTTCATAAAAATTTTCACCATAAACCCAATGATCTATATACATTTTTATGAAAATTATAAAAACTTTACCAAGAATAGTAAGTTCTTAGCAAAATTATGTATTTAAAATTCACAATGACTCGGTTAACATTTATACTAAAATTAAGTACACGAATCAAGTTAAAACTAACTTTAAAATTCAAGGATAGATTAAAATAATTATTTTTCCAATTACAATTTATATGAACCAACCGGACGAGGTTTTAGTTAGAACATTGACATTCAAATATAACTAAATAGATAGTATCGTCCTCATATAATTTATTTGATATGATTTTCAAAATTAGGATTTCCTCAACTTTTTCATAAGCTGATTTTCCTAATTTGATTAAACAGATGTCTTTCTCATATGATGTTAGCAGTAATATAAATTTGACCAATCTCAAATTTTAATATTTTTTTGAGAAGCATTATTTCACAAATTTTTGTTATTTTTATATATGAATATTATTTTCTATAAATAAAATATTTATACTGTATGTATCAAAAGATTATATTAAAGTAGGATGTCCTATGAAAATAATAAAAACTCGTATAAACATAACAAATTCCAAATGTTTACCACTAATGATAATTTTATGTATCCCATCATCACTACTTTTCTTTAAAAAAAATTCGGTGACTTGATATTGGACAAATTTAACAACACAAAATGGGTATGCACACTATATCCATATATGCGGTTTGTATAAGAAAATATAATAATAAAAAAAAGAAATGCACTCATAAAAATGCTGAAAGACTCGATAAAAGTAAGCTAAAGGATAAGCAATAGACAAAATTTGGATACGATAAAAGTGAGTAAAGGTATTAAACTAAAACAAACGTTTTTTTATTGGAAACTTTTGTTGGAATTGAGTTCAAATGTAAATGAGAACTTGATTTTTCGTGTGATTAAAAAATGAAAGTTAAAGTTACGGAACAAGAGTCTTAGGACGTGAAGTTCATCATTTATATGAGAGCACTTTTACAGTGAATTAAATTGTCATGACAATATTTTACTCCACATGTCCCGCTTGCGTATGCCTGCACAAGGGGTGTAAATCCTGGTCCAATCGATGATCAAAATTAGTTTGACTTATGTGTGTGTATGACTTGCGGACATGAATGCCGAATTAAAACATTGCGGGCCTGATTAACCTGTAACGTTTCTATATAATTAAACATAGTTCTCACAGTTTTCGTTGTATCTTGAGAAACAATAACTCCGATTCCTCTAGCATACTTTGTGAGGGGACTAAACTTCACAATTTCCGTTGTATCCTAAGAAACAGTAATTCTGTTTCCTCTAGCACACTTTGTGAATGAGCTAAACTGTTTTAAGAACAACGTGATTATCGCGTACATCAATTTTTTTTTCAATTCGGTTCTGTTTATTGCGAATACACTTTAAATTTTGACCAACAACTTTAACTGTTACCCAATCTCAAAATAAAAGTTTTTTGGCATCTCTTTTCTTAATTAATTAATTGAGATGAGGAAAAATTGAGAAAACTTTTTTAGGAACATTCCTTTATTATCGTCAACAGTCATTTTAATCGTAAATTTAAAGGTACAAAATGAATATAGATAAATCGTACAAAGAAAAAAAAACTCGAAGTAATAACGGCGTGATCTTGGAAGAGAAATGGCATGTTATATGAAAGGACGTACAAGGGTTACGTGAGCTGACGGTAAACGTTAAAAGAGGCGGTGGAGTTGACGGAAGAAGTATTTAGAGTAGTGTACGGGGGTAGGTGTGGTCAGGGGAAAGAGAGCCGGGTAAGGTGGACAAGGAAAGAAGAAGACATGCGCTCTCTTTATTTTTCTTATAAATAGGAGTGATTGTCGAGAATATATTTTACTACTACTACTAACATTATAATCGAGATAATATCTAGCTAACTCCGTCAGTCTTCTGATACTCTTTCTCCCTCTCACTAAAATATTTACATACGTGTATGGCCGCCAATTCGCACAGTCGGGGACTCATCGGCATCGGAAAGCGTTTCGTCAACCAGATCCGCACCGGAGCCACTTCCTCCGATCCAACTAAGCCTCTTTTGCTCAGGTATATATTATTAACATTATTACCATACTTTTTTTTTTGGGATATAATTATGTTTTGATGATGATGATGATGATTTCATTTTACATCCGATCATTCTAGTTTATTTCTTCAATATATTTATAGCATTAATATAAACGTTTAGCTTACTATTTCGAATTTCCGGCTTAAACTACTCTAGGTTTATAGCTTAATTAGTAATTGTTAATGATTTGCTCTGAGACTGATAGCATAAATTGATATTAGTTGTATGTGCGTTGTTGATTTGGTTGGAGGAGTGACTGATCCGTTTATCCTTGATGTTGGCATAACATTTTTCTGAAGAAACAATATGAAAAATTATAATGAATTTAAATAAAATTTCAAAAAGGAAAAACAACAAGCATCTTCAATTCATGCTCTGTCTTGGAAGTTCCGTATTAATTTTAGCTTTTTCCGAACTCGGTGGCCGGGCAATTTATATGGACAAACTTGACCTCTTTTAGATTCAAGCGAGGTGGCATATATACACGTTTTACATGTGGATGTGGAGGGTTACTATTGGATTTCTGTTCCCTTTTTGCCTTTTCATTGAAGTATGGATAATTCGATTATAGATATATGGTGATATGGGTATGGTCAGTATGGTAAATGGGCGGTAGACTTTTGGACCCACAGCTACCTAAAGGAAGGTGCGCTGAACTCTTTGGGGCCTACACGTCTAAATCATCTATTTCCTTGTCCAAAGCAAACTCTAATGGCTGTTTGGATTTTAAAATTTTGTAAATCCCTTATAAGGTGGGCTTCTTCACCGTTTTGTTGTTAGAATCAATTAATTAATTTTATTTTGTGTTTGTATAATTAAACTACTAGCATAAAAAACAGTGGATAGCACAGATTTTTTATAATAAATATTTTAAATATTTTGATAGTTTTTTAATAGTGTTTTAATATAATTTTTTTATTTTTAACATTTTCATGTTTTACGTATTATTTTTATGTATTATTATTTTATTTTTTTACAATTGAAATGTAATAATAGTATAAATTGATGTAATATTCTACTCGAATATATATTTCTCAATTAACTAAAATAAACAGTTTACGTTTTCTTCATTTGATTATTATCATTATTCTAAGTAATGTCGAAAAAGAATTAACAAAGAACATATATATTTCATGTTTCACACATTTATATTTTATATTATTGTATAGGAGAAAGTAAAAGAAATTTTATCATTTGACTGAGTGTTTTATGCATGATTTAATTGCCTTAAGTTGTACGGTGCATTATATATAATTATGTTGGCCATGTTTTGTTTTATTATTAATTTGGTTATAATTATTTAATTAAATAGGTTTAATTAGTGATTAATATTATAATTAATTTAATTTTAATTATTTCATTATGGATTATTTTTGCTCGGTTTCATGGTTCTTTTTTTTTTAAAAAAATTGATTAGATTATTATTATTATTATTATTTATTTTGCAAATTTTGGAAATAGTATTTCGTTATTATTTATGCTAAATAATTATTCTTAATGTAATTAAGTATACGTAGACATAAGGGATATAGTCCTTAATGTAATTAGGGTTGGAAAAGTAACTCTAAAGAGTCCAATCGAAAGAGAAACGTTAAAAGAGTTATTTTGAACGTGTTCTCTTCTTGTGAATTAATATATAGTAATAGATAGATAGATGCATGATTTAATTGCCTTAATTTGTACAGTGCATTATATATAATTATGTTGGCCATGTTTTGTTTTATTATTAATTTGGTTATAATTATTTTATTAAAATAGGTTTAATTAGTGATTAATATTATAATTAATTTAATTGTAATTATTTCATTATGGATTATTTCTACTCGGTTGCATGATTCTTCTTTATTTAAATTGCTTAGGTTATTATTATTATTTATTTTGCAAATTTTGGAAATAGTATTTAGTTATTATTTGTGCGAATAATTATTTTTAATGTATTAACTTAAGGGATGTAGTCCTTATTGTAATTGGGGTTGGAAAAGTAATTCTAAAGAGTTCAATTGAGAGAAAAATGTTAAAGAGTCATTTTGAACGTATTATTTTCTTGTTAATTAAGATATAGTAATAGATAGATAGATGTGCCATTCTTTTTTTTTTAAATTTGCTTGCTACTTTGGTAACATAAGTTGTTGGGGAAAGCAAATCCATCACTCCCTTGACCGGCTTCAGTTGAAAAACAATAGTTTTATATCCGTGGCCTTTCTGAACAATTTTTCTATAGGACTGGAATAATTTTAACAGGAAGAAAATTTTTACAAAATATAAATGCTATGTTTGGTTTATCTTTCCCTGTCTAACATGCTTTGTACATGGTATATATCGGCAGTTAGGATTAATGCAAGCTATTTTTTACCTGTCACTGTCATAAATAATAGGTGAGAATTATGTTGCTGTGGTAGAAAGGATCTAAGTTTATACGAGTAAATAAAAGGAACAAAATCTTTATCACATACGTATTAGATTTTGGAAGGCTTGAAGGGGGACTAACTATAACATTTGCACTGTCCTAAAAATTAATCCATCAAGCAGAAGTGCCAAAAAAAGCTGGTTGACCATAGTAGGAAATTTACAGAACATGTATGAATTGAGAAATTAGTATTCCTCCTATTCTCATAGCACACCAATCCTCACCCTATACAGGTTTTATTTTTTTAATTGGCGAAATCTCTACTCTACTATTAACTCAATTTTCATCCATAAGATTGGATACCTTGACCTCTAGGTAATAAGGGAGTATTCTATCCGGTTAGCTTACTTTTTTCAAGGATTCTTCTGGTAGGATGGTTCTCTTTTGAATTTAGGAAGGTACCTACAGAAACTGAGACCAAAATAGAAGAACTCCAGGAAATGAGAAACCAAAGGAAGCTACCAATGCTATTACTAATGTATAAGTCTAGTCCTCGATCAGTACTTAGATGGCAGCGGTACTGTTACTCGAGGTCAAAGCTATTGCCCTAGTAACTTCATGTGTGATGCATATAATTTACAAACTTAATTCCTGATTGTTTTAATTTAATGTTTTTAATGCGTTATGGTTTACATAATTATGTTGATTTGCATTTTTGTCCTAGAATATTTGTATCTTCTTGGAAGCTAGTCATCCATCTCATTGCCATTTCCGTTCATTACATTGAACGACATGCTATTTTATGCAGGAGGGCTGTGCATGAGTCTGTGTATGATAAGAACCTTGACGATCATGTTCGACCAGCAGTGGTCCCAGACGAGCTAATCCAGCCACAATCTGACAAGTACTGGGCCCCACACCCTAAAACTGGAGTCTTTGGCCCAGAGAGCAAGGAAAATTCGTCTGCAGACTTAAATTCCTCACCATCTAAAGCGAGTGAAGAGTCTGTATTGGAGCAGAAGGCCTTCTTCCGTCCACTCGAGGATTTGGAGAAGCCGCTGCAGTGAACAAGGGAGGCGCGCGAAGACTGTGGACATGCGTAGTTGGGTGTTATATGGTCAGAAAACGGTCGATTTAGGAAGAGGTTTAACGTAGAACTGTGTGTTATATATATGGTTTGCAGTAATAATAATAATAAGACTGGTTCTCTGTCTATGGTATGTTTCATGAGATCTGATACCATACTTCTTATGTGTGTGAACTGATGTCGTTTTCCTGTCATTGCTTTGCAATGAAATTATGGTACTGGTGTATTAGAGATTTCATTGCATTCCTAAAGTGAATCTAGTTGCCTTATTTCTTGGGAAGGGGTCAAAAAGGTGATATATGGTTTAGCAAAACGCAAAGACGATAGCACGAGGTAGTCTTTAACAGAATCACAATTCTCTGATAACGACACAAGTATGATCTGGGAAAAAGGGCTTACGTAAATAAGTAGTGTACTTTAAATTGTATTGTAACCACCACCAGTTATATTCCCAAGGGTTGGTTTTGATTAATATCACATGCAACATAAAGACTGCTGGAGAGGGATGCACAAAAACGTTTTTTGCGTGCATCGTGTGTGTTGTTGCCGCTTGTTAACAGCTCCAAACCTCACATGCACTACACATGTATACTAGACGATGATACTTCAAGCTGGACTGAGCTCCCATCCATTTTCTTTCATACCATCTATATTATAAAGTTCGTCCATCGATCTGAGTTGGTTGTATTAGTTTTTTATGTAATTTAAATTTATTTTATTATATTTTTGTTGCTTTCTAATTATAATTGTAAAGGTAATAAGAAATTGTCTAAATAGTTGAAAATTTTACTTTGTTAGTAGCATTAATTAATTACCATATGCATCCTTAATCTTGTTCCTCGAAAAACTATTACAACTCTGGCAGATTTCATTATATGTATATATGACATTTTCTATTTTTTGACGGTACGATGATCGAGGTGATCAGATATTACATATGGTGGCGAATTGAATGAGGAAGTGAAAACCGGCAGCGGCGATTAAGAAAACCACCACAAAAAATCGATTTTAGACGGGGAGTTAAATGGAGATGGTGGTCATTTGTGTGTGTTCTTAACTTTACTTCATACAAGAAAAAAATAAAATAAAATTAAGTATACAAGACTATAAATAATTAATAATACGATGTAATTTCAATGCTAAGAACAAATTAACAACACCTTACAAACTCATTTCTGTTTCAGTCAAATAAAAAAAAACTACCAAAAAAATACATAATCAAAGCGTACATCAAATCCAATATTCGAAAGAATGAGTGGTGGGAAGCATAAATATTTAAGTGAACCAAATTATTATCCATATATATATACATGTGTGTGTATTACAAAATAGTTTCTTATATTTTTAGTGGACCATAACACATTCATTACAAGGGTAGCTCCTCGCCATTAGCACCGGTATCAAACTAATAGCGATGGCAATGGTATTACAATATTATTATTTCAAATAATAATAATTTGTTCGTTCCATAAAAAAATTATATTTACGTAATTATTTATTATAATGCCATATTATTAAAAAAATGTATGAAAAAATTGATTATCAATCAAACATAAAATATTAATATTCACAAAAAAAGTCAAATATAATTATTTTTATAGAAGTGAAGGAATATATTTTTAATATTTTACTAAAGGATACGATAAAGAAATGGAAAAAATTGTTTAAGGAATTGTTTGTTTCCCTCCTTCTGCACTGGCTAGTAAGTATCTAAAAATGAAAGAAAGAAAGAAAAAAGATTGTAGTACCCACGTACCGAAAGCCTGTTTGGTAATTCAGTTGGAAAGACTCAAGCCCAGCCCAATAAACCCTAAACCCATCTAATCTAGGGTTTTTCAGTTCTGCTACCTATAAAGAACATATAAACGCCTTATCGCAAAAGATTTTCAGCAGCGGGAGGAGAGCTCCAACAAAAACTCTTCCGGTTTTCTCATCGTGTGAGATCGTAAGGTATGACTTCACTTCACAGTCTACAACTTCATCAATTATTTGCCTATGATCTCTTACTTGTTGTTTGGTTGGTTCGAATCGCATCTGTTATCATTCTACATATGATAATGTCGCTAGGGTTAGTTTCACAGAAATGGTTGTCTTCTGTTCGCCGTAAATTGAAGGTTGTAGTCACTTGATTGATGGACAGGTCTATGCTGCTACTAAATTTTGTTTATGCGGATTATTTGGAAGCAGATTGATTTTTTATCATGATAAAATGATTATGTTCATTTTGTTGCGTTTAACAGTGCTTCATCTTCCATTTTACTATTTTCGTTGCTCATTTGTGTTGATAGAATTGTCTTTATAAATATTGAATGTTGTTTATATCGTTATGGAATTGAATAAGTGAATTAAAATTCTTAGATTTTACTGGTTGGTTGTTTCAGGGGGCAACTTTATAAGTTAGATCTTGCGATAATCTGGCTTACAATGGCCTCCACTTTAGGTTTATGATGTTATAACAAAAAGTGTAATAAAGTTAATGTGTTACTCATCCATGGATTAGTATGTAGTTCACTCTATTTATACTCCCAGTTTGTATTTTACTTTATATGTGATAATTCGTGGGTAACATTCATTACTGATCTCAAAATAACATGAACTTATAGGTAAGATATGAAGCATAACAATGTTATTCCCAATGGCCACTTTAAGAAGCACTGGCAAAACTATGTGAGGACCTGGTTTAACCAACCAGCCCGCAAGACCAGGAGAAGAATTGGTAAAGCTGACTTTCTCTTTGATTATCATATTTTCATTATTGTAAGGAGCTGGTGTAGGGCACTCTATCTACATTGTATATTACATGTATGGTAGTTTGCTACTCTATTTTCTGCAATGTTTATGTCTGCTCTTGTAATATTATATTATGCAAAAAATACAGCTAGACAAAAGAAGGCCGTGAAGACTTTCCCTAGGCCTACCTCAGGACCCCTTCGACCCATTGTTCATGGGCAGACTTTGAAGTACAACATGAAAGTTAGGGCCGGTAGAGGATTTTCTCTCGAGGAACTCAAGGTGGATTTCTTCATATAGCTTGTTAGCTTGTTAACATCTATAGTTGTTTTCTTTGTTTTAGTGGTCATAGCTAAAAGTGGAGTCAAAATAATTATATTTTGTATAATTAGTCAGACATAATAATTTGTTATCCTGAAATAATGAAGATTTAAGATACATTGTTGATAATTTTCAGGATTCGTACAAAGATGCAATTGGCAATAACTTCTTAGATCAAATTGTTTTCTTTTCATATGTAGTAGCATTATAAAAATGCATGACATGCTGATCTGAATGTTTACAAACCAAATTAGGTTAATGAACTTTGGAATCCGAGTTTTTTCCTCATCTTTCCGACTGCAACCTTAGGATTCATTTGAGAAATAGCTTTTCGAGTGAGCTGTATGAATTAGTACTCTGGGAAGATGCCACACGATCTGAATTCTGTAAGAATATATTATGTATCAAAACAAACAACATTATTGTAGATTCTCCAAGAATATTTTAAACAAACAAATGCAGTAGGAATTATAAATGGATATGCATGGTGGAGATAAGTAGAAATGTAAGGAGGAAAAAGGAATGAGCAGAGTAAAAACAGGGAAATCAGTAGGTAACATGTAGTTTTGCGCTGTTACAAAGAATCTCTATAGTACGGTACTTCATGTACGAGTATGGTATCTTAGCAATCTGAAAATGAGTTTTCTATGTTGGCATGACTATTAATTCTTACTTGCCAAATGTTGAACCCTATTTGTCACAAAATTTGTTTTAGGACATTGTCCTCAAAGTTGATTACATAATTATTTTTTTTAATGCTTATCCAAGTTTTATTTTGTATCCAGGCTGCAGGCATTCCAAAGAAACTGGCCCCAACCATTGGCATTGCAGTAGATCATCGCCGCAGGAATAGTACTTTGGAGGGTCTACAGACTAATGTGCAGCGGCTGAAGACTTACAAGGCCAAGTTAGTCGTCTTCCCGAGATGTGCTCGCAAGTTTAAGGTTTGTATTGCTGTATTTTTTTGTCTCCCATACATCAAGTGTTTAATGTTTTTTTTAATTGAACTCCATGAACACTTATCTGCTGCAGGCTGGTGATTCTGCACCTGAGGAGCTGGCAACAGCAACTCAAGTGCAAGGCCCTTTCATGCCTATTGTACGTGAGAAATCTGCAGTGGAGCTTGTCAAGGTTACAGACGAGATGAAATTATTCAATGCCTATACCAAGCTTCGTGTTGAGCGGACAAATGAGCGCCACCTTGGTGCTAGATTGAAGAGAGCTGCAGAGGCTGAGAAGGAAGAGAAGAAGTAGAGCGTTCTAGTCATGGGGAATACCTAATGTTTATTATTTTTTTGTTTTGTTTTTGGGAAAGACTGGTATCAATTACTAGACTTGCTTTGATGCGTTAGTACTACCTTTCATATTGTTGTCAGTAATGAAGCCTAATATGATATATTGTGTTCTCGTTCCAAAGGAACCTAAATTTGATTTGTTATTATGGCGCACATTTTCGAGTCACACTTGTGATATCATCGACTAATTTGTTGATTATAGCATTTTAATGTTCTTATGTATTCATATAATTGATGTTAAGGTTTTGTTTATATTGAAAGAAAACAATTTTGCTGAAGTTGGGTTAAAGTTAAATCCTGGATTAAATCTGGATCGGGATAGTTCTAAGCAAAAGTTTCGGTTAGATTTTAAAAGAAAAGCATATATATATATATACATAGAGTGAGGAGTGGATAAAAAGTCGGTTAGGTCGATGGACCACCTCATCTATTCTTCATTTCCACATTTTCTATTCTCTGTCGAAAAGAAATAGCCTTGCCACATGACGGGCATGATCGTATCTACCATGATGACTATGATCGTATCTACAAATAATAGTTTATTAAAGTTTCATGCGTTGTTCTAGTTGAAATGCGTGTATAAATTATAATGTCAATTTTTGTATGGTTACCTTTTTTTTTTTTTTTAAGGGGACAAGGGGTTTATCGAAGAGCAATCAGATTTTATTGTGTGTGAAATGAGTTGATGAAAACATAGATGGATTAAATTAGTTATAAAACTTAATTTCCTATTCTAATCTTGGTATAAAAAAATTGCAAATTACGGAATGCATATATTTCAGCTTTTTAAATAGTTTAAAATCGATTGGGTCGATTCTTCTTGGTTATAAAACACTTCAACATCGACCAAATTTAACTTACTAACAGCAAATATGTGGCACCAATATATATCGGACTTAATTAAATCTTTAAAGACCTTGACTAGTAGGATTTGAATCTTGGTCATTTAGAAAATTGTTTCAATAATAAATTAGTAACTAATAGCCACTAAACCACTTTTTCTTTTTTCAATAAGAGAGAAGGAACAAAAAATTATTGTACTCACTAAACTTGGATAGTATTAGTATTTAATTTATAAATTAAAAAAAAAAAAAAAAACTCGGATAGTAGAATCCATTTCCAATCAATACCGGCCCAAACGCGGTTCAGTAGTTGTCGTTTTCCGTCACGAGGTTCAACGGTTTTTGGGTCACAAGTACTCACTAGCGTCGCTTCAATCATACAACTTCCAGATCATAACTCCATACACCTCATCATCGTCTTCATCTTTATCAAATTCTGATGAATACCACTTCTCAATTATCAAAGAAGACGACTAGTACTAGGAAGAAATGGCGGGGAATGTCGGATCTCTAAAGCATAGTTTTGCTGAAAGAAGCAGAGAAAGGCTGCTGTTACATAAAAACTACTCAGGGTGGGGATATGGCGGATCATATTCTTCTCTTGATCATGGATTCCAATTTACTTGGTTTACTTCCCTCCGAGATAAATTCACCAACTTCAAGAATGATGCTCAAGAGGGTATGGCCAAAGCCTATGAAATGGGTCGCTCCGATCCGAGAAAAGTTATTTTTGCTGCTAAAATGGGTTTGGCTCTCGCTTTTGTATCAATTCTCATCTTCTTCAGAGAACCACTTAGTTATATGAGTCAGTACTCCATCTGGGCAATTCTCACTGTGGTGGTTGTGTTTGAATTCAGCATAGGTATTATTATTATTCATCTCATGCTTAAACTACCCATTTCTATTGAAGTTCGTTATATATATTCAGTTTGATGTTTTTGATAGAATATTCAGTTTGATTTAATAGTTGGTATTTTTGGATTTGTTTGAATGTATAGGAGCCACACTCAACAAAGGGTTTAATCGTGCTTTGGGGACTTTCTTAGCTGGAGGACTTGCTCTGTGTATTGCTGAATTGTCCGAATTGGCTGGGCAACTACAAGAAGTTGTAATTGTAATTAGCATCTTTGTTGCAGGTCTGATCTCTGACTAAAATAATTCTCTGCTTTATATACTATTCATTCGGCATAACATTTTCTTTTTCCGGTTCTTTCAAGGATTTTGTGCAACCTATTTGAAACTGTATCCGGCAATGAAGCAATATGAATATGGGTTCCGGGTATTCTTGTTGACGTATTGTATTGTACTGGTGTCTGGATCTTCACATTTTGTCCAAACAGCTGTTTCACGATTGTTGCTAATTGCTGTTGGAGCTGGTGTTTGTTTGCTTGTAAATGTATGTGTCTACCCCATTTGGGCGGGTGAGGATTTGCACAAACTGGTGGTGAAAAACTTTAAGGGTGTTGCTACTTCCTTGGAAGGTTAGTTGTGGACTTTATAGCTGTGTTTCTTAGATTTACTCTTTTCACTATTCACATGAGATACCGACTTCTTTCTTCAAATTGTTTGTGAAGGTTGTGTTAATAATTATCTGCAATGTGTTGAATACAAGAGAATCCCTTCCAAAATTCTTACATATCAAGCTTCTGATGATCCACTGTACAGTGGATATAGAACTGTTGTGCAATCTACTAGCCAAGAGGAATCTTTGGTATGTGGTCTGCATTACTTTATGCATTTGAATAATCTAGACAAGAAAAGTGATTATCATGTTAATTTTGTTATATTTCTTTGCAGTTAGGCTTTGCTGTATGGGAACCACCTCATGGCCGTTATAAAATGTTGAGGTATCCTTGGAGTGACTATGTTAAAGTTAGTGGTGCTTTGAGGCATTGTGCATTTATGATCATGGCAATGCATGGGTGTATACTTGCAGAAATACAGGTGAAGTTTATCTTTTGAATCTGTCCATGATTTTTCCACTTTCCCTATGTTTTCCAATATTATCTTGCCGGTCTAAGCCAGTAATTTGAAATTTGGCATATTGTTTAAAGATTCGGTACTAGAAAAAAATATCATTGATAATCAATTCCCTTAACTTTGTTGTCTTATATTACACTTGAACTTGAATTTCTTTTCCATTTATATCGTTGCAATAATCTCCTTGGGAAACCATACATAGTAAAATATGGATTCCCTTACATGTATGTTTGGTGGCTTATCATGTATGTTTGAGTTATCTGAAGCATGTTTCTTAGACCAATACTGCTACGGTGTTAAACAGCTAGCAAACCACAACTTTTTTTCTACAAAAAGAAATTGCTTTTCATTTTCTTAGTGTGTTGGTTGGTGCAAGTGAACAAACTAGTAAGTTGGTGTATCAGGCTTCAGTTTCCAATTTCATGATAATAGCTTTCTATTCCAGTAGATTCTTTCTTTTCGGTTTTCATGTCAGTGTCTAAAACAAGTTGAAGTAAGATTCAGTTCTCATTTCTAAATATGCGGAACCTGCCACACTTACATTATGCTAGTTATTTAGAGGTGATATACTTCTCTAGTTCTCTCTGTCTATGTATGAGTAGATACGTCTCTCTCTCTCTTGTTTGGGGGAAGAGGTGTTGTGCGTGTGTTGTGTGGGGAAGGTGGAACAAGTGGGGCAGTGGGCCTATGTGTTCTGAAAATCCATGATTTGTCTTAGTAGTACTACTTATTATGATGGAACAAGAAATAAACCACAATATCTGTATCCTGTAATCACCTGTGGATTTCATTCCCTAAATTGCTGCCTTTCATGCAGCAAAGTGTCATTGCATTATCTTTCCATAACATGTTTAGATAGAGAATAATGTAGGTTTTATCGAAAATATAATAGTTCGTCTTGGCTTCTTACAAACATCACTGAAGTAAAAGCAATTGAGTATTCATGCATTAGTGCACCCTAAATATAATTTAGTTTCATTTTCTGCTGCTTAAGGCCTTTAGTTTATTTGATAAACTTTTGAAAGTTTCTGGGTCTTAGCATGACTTAGATGTTGTTTTTTGAAATATTTTATTTGTTGTAGGCACCAGCAGAATTACGACAAATATTCAGCAGTGAGATTAAGAGGGTTGGCACTGCAGGAGCCAAAGTATTGCGCGAGCTTGGGAATAAAGTAGAAAAGATGGAAAAATTAAGCCCCAGAGATTTGCTTCATGAAGTGCATGAGGCTGCGGAGGAGTTGCAAATGATGATAGATAAAAAATCATACATTCTAATCAACGCTGAGAGCTGGGCAAGTAGCAGAATGCCCAAGGAATTTGAGGATCCAGATCAGTTTCAAGAACTAAAGGATAGTACTGAAAGCAAGAATGTTCTGATAAACTCCCTTAGTGAAGTAGCTCTTCACCTAAAATCAAGTCAGTCATTGAGAAACTTGGATCCTCAGAATCCAAACATGAACTTCAATCCCTCTGTCACACAATTGGGTTCATCTGAAGATGTGTTTAAGCAGCAGACACATTGGCCTTCACGTCTATCACTTCATGGTGACATCATTAATAATGAACGCGAAGTAAGAACATATGAAAGTGCAAGTGCATTGTCGTTGGCAACTTTTACTTCATTGTTGATGGAGTTCGTTGCTAGGCTTCAAAACCTTGTTAATTCATTTGAAGTACTTAGCGAGAAGGCAGAATTTATGGAACCTGTAGAGCCAACAGCACCTGCTGAGTTGGTTGGTTTTTGGACCAGGCTATACAGCTGGATCTGCTCCAAGGATTAATTTCCTATTTTTCTTGTACGGGTTGATCGTAATCAAAAACCAACCTATCTAGATAGTTTTTTCTGATATACCAGAAGATGACTTCAAGAACTTGGTTTCACGTGATCAAGTTATAATTTTGTATCAATGGAAAACAGTTGTTGCACCTGAAAATTGCTCTCCCAGATTCACCGTAAGTAATGAGAACCTCTGCTTCTTCAGCTCGGAGGGGGTCATTCAGCTTTGCAGCTGACTGGTGGAGCACATACAGTATACATGGAGAAGGGGAAGAGAAAAGAAACCAAGTTGAAGAAAATAAAATAGATAGTGATACTTCCTTTGTTCAGTTGCTCCTTGCATAGTTACATATATGTTTTCTTTTTCCTTGTTCTATTTTATATATTCTAAAGGGATGTCCATACTTGTACCAATTTTTTTCAAAGTTTCTTGTCTGGTGTAACACATCTGATTTCTGTTGGAGTTGTTATATATCAACCATTTTATTCGAACCCTTCTTGATATGTTGTTTCGGGAATGAATTTTGTCAGGGACCAAGCGTTTACTCTTGTTTGGACTTCACTGGTATTTTGCCAATGTAGGTAGACCCTGGGCAGAATTTATAGAAAAGTTCAAGGACTTAAAATTAATTTTGGGAAAATATAAGGGTTGTCCTCCCCATCGGTGTACTCCTGGAGATTGACCAAATCTATCAGAGGTGGGTATCCAAAATGTGGACGGCAGTGTTGCCACAATCTTGGGCTCCAAAATTACTATCCTCCACTTCAAATAGTAATGAAATTGTTAACGGCAGGCTAGTCTTCAGCCCTCCACTGACTTTGCTTCAACATATCCACCATTTCCATTTCAACAATAGCTCAACAATTCAACAATTGAAATCATCCCCCGTTTCTATTATATGTTGCTGTACCAGCTCACGAGCCGAAGATAACCTACCTCAACAATACGAGGTCTGCTTTTTTCCTCTCTCTCTCTCTCTCTTTCTCTCCATCTCTGTGTTATTCTAAAGTGTTTATTTGTTTTCGCCAGAATGAGCAGAATCAAAATTTTTGGAAGAAATGGAGGGTGAGTGCGCATTTCAATGAATTATTTAGACAATGAGGGGAAAGTTGAGTGAAGCCCATCTGACATATTGAGGATGTTGATGATGTCTTCTTCTTTTTCTCAGGAAAAATCAGCCCAGATGAGTGCAAGTCTTGCGAAGCTTGGCCTTGCAGCAGTACTTGCTTACGGATTGTTTGACGCCGTTACTTATACTAGTTTCTTTGTGCTTGCTTTTCTTGGGTATGAGAAGAGCACCGGCAATAATCCTGCTGCAAATATCAAAGCACTACTAGGGGTGGGTTCGTAACAACAGTTCCTTCCCTTGTATTTTGTGTAAATTACACTTTGTACCCCTAAGTATGCATAACGTTCTCTTCACACCTTATCTTTTGAAATATGTCAAATTGCATCCGTGAAAAGTGAAAACCACCAGATCCATTAAATAATTCTGGTTATAAAAAAAAAAAGAAAAAAAAAGTCAAATTGTGCAGAGATTTTCATCTTAATCTGTGTAATTTGGTTTCCCTTATTAACTAGCTCATCATCTTGATTCTTGATGATAATAACAGATTGTCATCTTAATGTGGACGGGGAACAACATCACGAGACCATTTCGAGTGGCAGGTGCAGCTGCACTGGCGCCTCTTACTGACAAAGGTTTAAAGAGGATACAGAAATATTTCAACTTCCCAAATCTTGCTTATGCCTTCGGACTTGTAGTGACTATCGTTGCTGCCTCCTGTTTCACACTTGTTGGATTGCTAATCCTTTCTAGATGGGGAAGATGAAATATATATGAGTAGATGACTTGCTCAACTTCTGTATTAGTTGAATCCTTTCCCCAAATTAGAGCAGACAGGCACATGGAACTCCTTTTCATTATTGCCCCATTTGTACTGTTATGTTCTTTTGATGAACATCTCAAGATTGAACAATTGATCATAAATATCCGTGTATTAGGCAAAAATATTCTAGATTTGTAATATGAAATAATTTTCAAAAACCATTGCCTTTTGTATTATTGTTAGTTTGCAATCTTTTATTAAATGTGTCCTAAACTGAATGACAAATACCTCGTATTTGGTGTAATCACTTTTTCACTCGTCTTTTTCCCTGAAAGCCGGGAAGAAATTCGCCTCTCAAAAGTCTAGTACCTTAACCACCAAAAAAATAAAAATAATAATAATAATAATAAAAAAGAAGTCCCAGCTAGGGTTACAACTCGAATAATTTGTTTTTCACGGGCAAATTAAATCCTCAATTTGTAACCAATAAAAAACCTGAATTATTCTCAACATTATCATTTTAGTTTCCGGACGTTGAACATAAAAGCAACTATATTTTAACGGACAGATTAATACAACTAAGATACGCTTCTTCACCTAACTAGGTACAAGAGGTGCAATCAAAAATTGCTACACTAACTAAAATATAACAAGAATTTGTTGTCACAAGAGAGCAGAAATTTAATGCCTCTCGGAATTCCTAGCTTCCTCTCTCAGACCACGCTATCAGGTATCTTCATGCTGCCACGAATTTAATGCCTCTCTCAGAATTCCCTTATTTCTCCTCAAACTCAACATCAATAATATATGGATCTGACTTTGAAGAGATCCAAAGTCAGACTGCTGCCTCGTGAGAAGAGATCCCCTTGTAGCTGCCATACAATGTTACCGCAGCCTGCACAGCGGACTACTTGATTCTTATATCCAGCAAACTGCCTCTTGCATGCAGGACAAGACCCCTACTCAAGTTAATTAAGAAGAAAACAACCCATTAAAAAATAAGTTACTAATCTAAACGTGAAGGTGATGCTCAACACTAATCACTCTATCAGCAGCATAACAAAATATGCCTCTTGATTTAAAATGTGAACTTTCAAGCATGGCTATACGAGTCCAAAAATATTAACCAGCCATCTAACAGTCTCATTCACATCTCCAATGGTGCAGCAGTCTATATCAGCTTGATTTACTTTTATAGCCCAAAGGGAAATATTAAGTTATATGATATCAAATATAAATTTGGATGACAACATGAACTTAAAGAGTGAGGAGGGAATGAAGTTTTAATAATACTATCAGCTGCTTCTAATAGAGGAATTCCACAAATGCTATGGGCATGATTCAGGTTACAACTACAATGAATAATGAAAAACTTGATAAAATACATTATCTCACAACTTTTTCAACATTTAATTCAGAAATATTTCTACCTAACTCCACCCAAAATCTACAATCATGCTAAAGAGTACGAAAATTTTACCATGTTTTTCTGGGACAGCCATATCCCTAGCATATCCCTAGCCACCTAAGGCAACTCAAAGGTGTTGTACTTGAAAATAGTATTTGACTGACATAATTTAATTTGTGCATACTGAAGACTGCATATTATGGGACTAACGACAGAATCCCTACTAAGGGAAAGCGGAATGGTCCAACTTCCCTGTTCCCTTTTCACCCCTGAAAAGAAGCTGGCCTCACACTTATTTATGAAGACCGTCGTGTATACATTCTTAATTTAGAACATTGCGGAACACTAAGATTGGTAGCTCCATATTTGACCCTTCCAGCAAGGAGATATGATGCTGCAGATTTTTTTCAATTAAGCACATCAAAGTGGCTGTCTATCTAAAAAATCTTGGGGTTCTGACTTCTTAAACACATATGCAGTGACAGATTTATACTAACAGAAGCTACCCCTTGGATTGAATATGAATACAAGAGCTAAGTTTTCTATCAGGGAAAATCCAAGAAGAAAGAAGTGATGCTTCTCGCTCGACACCTGACTCCTATAGTAGTAAGGCAGACTATACGCACTGGTAATTATTTGGGATACCAATGCCACATAATCAATTGCTAACATCGTGATATTTGCAAGTTCAGAATACATAATCACATGGAACCAAGATAGGTATATATGAATTTGTTGTATGTGACTAGTACCTGTAATTTTCATGCTTGAGCAGAATTCCAAATAAATTTTAGGATCTCGAATTCTTATATCTTTTGCAGATGTATTCCCATGCTTATTAGACTCACAGACTTGTTATTTCATGTCCATATAAGTCGTTCATGTTATGCTAATCAAGTATTTACATAGTAAAGATTTTCATTTTTTTCAAATTTGTTTTTGTTTAAATGATTTGAACAACTAAGTACCTTATCAATTCTAATTTTATATGTGTTTGTCCCGTGTGAGTAATTGTAGAAGGGGGGTTGAATACAATTACAAACTTTTCTTCAAAACTAAACTGTTATGAACAATTTAATTTCCAAGAATAGTTATAAAACTTTACTGAAATGATAAAATAATATAAACAGTAAAGCAAAATTGCAAGATATAAATTGTAATCAACAATAAAGAATGGTATTGTCAATTAAATTGAATCTTTACAATTTCTTCTGTTAAAAAAAACAGTTTCTCAAGTTGTAATAACTTGCTTCTTTTTCTGTAAAACTAATTATAGCTGCTAACTCTCTATATGTATGGAAGTGTTATGAGAAATATGTGATCTGAGATGAAACATATTCTTGTTGTTATCAAGTGTTTCTCAGTTCTCAGATCTATTTACCTCAGTTGCTCTATGTCTATTTATAGACACAGCTTCCATATACTCCAAACTTCTATTCTGAGTTGTTTACCAAAAATATCTCTGTAATTTATTAGTATTTGCAACTCTGTCACACAACTTTCTTCATTATTCAGCCTCTCTTATATGTCAGCCTGTTTATGTGACTTTTCTGGTGTATATTCACTGCACCAGCTTCCATTTTTCTTCTTGAAGTTCCCAAGATAAGATATCAGCAATATATATCTTATTTTTGTGGGCTTCTCTGGACATAATTAGTCCAGCTTCAATGAACTTCTTACTTCAAACTGTTATAAGTTGTCTCTGCAGTATTTCAACTTGTTGTTTTGCAGGTTTCATGCTTGCGGCGTTACAGGTTTCATACTTGCAATAACTTGATGTGTGTGTATAACTTATTTCCTTGAAGTTTCATTGGTAGTCAATCTCTCCTTATTGGACAACCATCCTTATCTTATTTCCACCGCCTTTAGCCATATGTCATCCCTTATGTCAGTGGAAATTTATTCTCTGATGGATAGTTTCTGGTTGCTTCAACATTAATCTCTGATGAACAAACACTTAGTCTCTGATAGACCAAAACTTAGTCTCTGATAGACAGAAACTTAGTCTCTGATAGACAAAAACTTAGTCTCTGATAGACAGAAACTTAGTCTCTGATAGTTCAAAAGCTTAGTCTCTGACAGTTCAAAAACTTACTCTCTCACAGTTCAAAAACTTACTCTCCGACAGTCAAAAACTTAGTCTCCGGCAGTTCAAAAACTTAGTCTCCGGCAGTTCAAAAACTTAGTCTCCGACAGTTCAAAAACTTAGTCTCCGACAGTTCAAAAACTTAGTCTCCGACAGTTCAAAAACTTAGTCTCCGACAGTTCAAAAACTTAGTCTCTGACAGACATAGCTTAGTCTCCGATGAACTAATTTTGCTTGATCAACTTTGACATTTGTTGAACTTTCCAAGTGCATTAATTGTAGTCTCTGATGCTTTCCTGCAGTTTCTTGATAGTAGATTCTCATAGAACATTACAGCAGATATTTGTACATTTACAAAATTTAACAATTCTAAGTGTTATACATCATCATCAAATGTTATAATTTCTAACAATATGTGACGTGTACATTTGATTGAAAATGTGTATCAGCCAGTAAAATTATAGTGGCATATGGAAATATTAAATCATGAAGAAAGTGCCAGTAAGCAGTTTTACCTTAACAACAAGATTATTAGCAACAGCTCCAGTGAGAATAGGACCGGCAAAAGGCAATACCCATGTTGCAAAGATAAAGATACGAAACAGCCAACCTGATAGTACAAACCAGAAGAAGAACATCGTCTACACACACCAAAATACTTAAAGGTGAGGCAACCACTAATATGTATAAAGCCATAGACCTGATGTATTATGCAAAGGGAAGATGTAGATTATCAGGATCTAAGAATGACCATATTGATAAGTAAAATAAAACCATTATTATTACTATAGAGCAATAATAACATTACTAGATCCTATGACTTTGTCTTTCTTATGTCTTCTAAAAGAAATTAAACAAATTAAAGAAACTTTGCTATACTCATAAGAGGGAGACAGACAAGTATAGACTTGAATATAGAAATATTGATTCATGAGACACAACAGTACAATGACACATTGATTATAAAAGTTTAACGGTCATCAACTTTCCACAATTGTTATAATGGATGCGGTACTGGTTACTTCTTTTATAATTATCTGAAATATGAGAATTATTTTAAAGTTGAAGCCTTTTACCCCTTATATGTACTGCCAATGCCAAATGTGTACTAACTTTAAACATCAGATTCCATATTACATCAGAATAAACAAGCCTATTTCATCCAATCACTATAGCATAACTGCATAAACTAACTTCGTTGTTTGCCAATCTAAAAATATTGAACTTCTGGTGTATAACTGTATATGCTTATTCCAAACAAATTTACCAGGAAAGATAGCTAACATAGCTCACATGTTCCATATTAAAGCAGAACTTAAGTAACTCTCAGAATATGATGCAGCAATATATAAGCTTAAAAGATACTCATCGAAGAGAGTCCACCCCATGGAGAACCCAGGAAGCCACTGAGCTGCTTCCTGTACTGAATGAACAAGAAATGAAGAAATGGCATTATGATATTACAATGTGAATGTCATTGCAATAGAATTGTATTTTTTTTATAAAACACAGAGCAATTGGACAGTCGCAAAGTAATGAAGGCTCACCCGTGGCCAATCTCTGATGACATCAAGCGTAAATTTCCGGCATCGTTGCGTGATTTCAAAATCCCGATCAAGTTCTCTGGCACGATAGGCGGCGGATTGGGCAAGAGCTGATAGACGACGTGAGACAGAGTAACGACGGTCGATTCGCTCAGCGGTCTTCGTAGTTTCGAAGACGAGCTGTTCGACAGGCGTCCGTCCAAACCTCGCCGGATGCCATCCGCCGTGCAAAGCCATCGAAGTCGCTGCGCCTGAATGCTTGAACCCTAATTACGTGGCGCGAAGAAGCTAAGAGCTGTTTATTTGAGTGGTGGAGCCTTTGAGACATTGATGGTGGCAAGGGATGCCATCGCAGGCTCGTCGTCGTCACCGGAAAATTAGAAGGTTGACGGTGTACGCATTTCCGGCTTAACACAATTTTATTGTCCGTATGTCGGTGCGGGATTTTTATTGTAGTTTTCTGAAATTGAGATTTTCCTAAACTTTTTAACAAAAAGAGTTACAAGTAATAAACTTTTATCTAATTCATTCACCCAAAGAAACTGTATTTATTTAATACTATATTATATTGTAGAATCTTTAAGCATACGATATATTTTATATAAAATATCTCAGTACTAGGTTTCATCTTACAATCAAATGAAATATATTTTGATAATAAATTATAAGAAAAATATTTATTTTAAGGGAAAGGACTTAGATAATGTATATATGAAAGTTAATGATTTATGCAGATAATTTTTGTTGTACATTTTATATATTAATGATTGTTATAAAATATGTTAATTGATAATATTCACAATGATTTGTTAGCTCCGTAACAAATAGAGGTTGAAAAGAGGATAAATTTGTGACTCCCAATTTTATTAAAATATTAAAATAAAATTTGTATTGCTTAATTTGGTTTTAAGATTAAAGTAATACCAATAAATATTACAATTGGATAAGATTGGGTGAGGGAAATAGTTGTGAAATACTGCCCAAATATGCACCATTGTTCCATTGCATGCAAGTTCAGTATATGGTTCATATTATATACGGTGTAATATTTTTTTTTCTTGATCTTTTAATAGGTTAAATTACTGTCCATAATCAATGTTCATTATGTTAACTCAGAACAAAACAAAAAGAAAAAAAAAACATTAATCAAGGTTGGTATTTCATTGAATTCCGATATATTTATAAGTCGATTAATTTCGACTTTAATATACTTGAATTTGATTACTAAACTTCTTAGGATTATGAAAGAGTATTGAGTGAGATAGATTATTGAATTTCGGACGATACAGGAGACCAGAAGGACAATTGAACATCATTAATATATTATGTATTTGTTACATTTAAATTATGCATTCCGTACATGAAAAGTAAAAAATAAATAGTTTTTGTTTATGATATAATAAATAAATAAAAAGTTACTACCAAATTTAACAATCTATCTTTATCGTATTGAAAAAGGGGGAAACGATACGGGTATTTAAGATCAAGGTGATAGTTCAATATATATGTTTTCACCATCTATGTTTATAATTTCTCAAAATAATTTATTCGGTTGCTAAAAATATAATTGATGTAAAAATATCTTTTAACTTATTTTACATGTAGAAATGGGAGAATATAATTGAGCATAAACAAATTATTGGGTGGCTAATCAGCTTGCTGTAAACGCAAAAGCCACCCGAAACATACGAGTCGGGACTGTGGACGACCCCAAAGCTAGAACGGGGCCAACGGTTACATCCCTTCCACAATTGAAAAATCCCAATTCCCAATGCTCCCAATTCCCCAAAAAACTAGTTGGTTTTTATTTCTCCTTCATTAATTCAATCCATTAATTAAAGCGAGTGCCACCCTCACCTCGTAACTGCCAATTACTTCACTGAATTTATTATATCGACTCGGTGATGGCCGATTCCACCGGCGGCGACGTTTCGCAGCCGAACGTTGTGGAAGAAGAAGTTTCTAGAATCTCGGAACTTTCCAAAGAGTTGCAGGACTCAGCTGCCTCCTTGATTTCTCGTTTCTCCGACGAGGAGGCCTCTCTCCGCCGGCGAGCCTTATCCCTTGATTCCAATATTAAAAATCTTCGCTCGTCCATTGCCTCCTCACTCAAGAGAGGAAGCTTAGATTCCAAAGAGGCCGATAAAGTAAATATTTTCATTCATCTATATACATATATATGTCTGTAATCTTGTTTATTCGCTTATAAATTTTTCTTCCAACAGTTGGAAGAAGAGTTGTGGAAGGCTGCGTATTTACTGAGCGAAGGAGACGCGGCTGTTTTTCTTCCTAGTAAATCACATGGTTGTGCTTATGATAATATGATCTTAATTCTGCAGCTTATGTCGATACGAGTGTAATTGCTAGTTGTGTAGTTTTTAGATGATTGAGTTACTGATGATTACGTTGATCTTCTACAGGAAGATTCTTGAGGATGTTTCTTGGTCCGATTAATGTCCGTGCTAACCGTAAGGATGTTCAATTGAAAGTGAAGGAAGAATACAATAGTCTCAAGGTAAGCATGCATCCACCGGCTCCTCTGAGTAATTTTTTTCCTGCTAATGATTTTGTTCCGGGATTTGGTAATCCACTCTCCAGAGTTTTTGTTTGATTTAAGAATCTGGGTGTAATTTTTTGTGTGATTCAAGAATTTGGGTGTGATTTTGGGTCTTAATTCTTGACATGAAGGAAAGATTGGAACCATTTGGTAGCTCGCTATAACCGATAGTGGCCTAGACACCTTAGTAGTCTGAAATGTGTAACCTAGCCTATGACCACATACAACTTAAGTTTAATGCTGGTTAACAACTATTTTCTTCCATCCGATATTGATCATATTTTTTGATGTATGAATCGTGTGATGTTTAGCCACTATTCCACACCTTGAAATTAGATTTGAGAGAAGATATGATTAAATTTGAAATTTGACTCGAGAGACAGGATATAACTAATTTTAGAGTTTTAGTTGGTTTGCCAAAGATACCGTAAATTTTAGCTGAGACATTATGTTTTCCAAATATTGGCTTTATTATACTCCGTACGTGTTTGCCAGAATTAGGTATTATGTTTAACTGCTTCTAGTATCTCTTGTTGATAGGATAGAACAGCATTTCTCTTTCTTGTTTTCCCTTTATTGCTACTTTGGTTAAGGTGGTGGACTTGGGATGGATGTTTACCGGCATTGCCTGTGCAGCTTTACCAGGTATTACATTTCTTATCATATATGATCTTTTCAACTAAGCCAATATATTTATCAAAATATCATACATATAAAGCAAATATGCCCTTTTTTCAGGCCTGGTTGCTCTTTCTATACACTGGTTTGGCCCTGCGAGAGAACATTCTCAGAGTAAATGGAAGTGACATCCGTCCATGGTACTATAGTTCAATATTCCTCGAGCTGATAGCTTAGTCCCCCATTTTATTTTTCAAAGAGAGTGTTGGTTGTTTGCACTATTTCACATAATATAAGCCTCCCTCACCTTCTAGGCACGACTTATGTTTTTATTGAGGAGATTTATCTATTGCAGATAGCTATATGAAAGCATGTCATATTAGGCTATGTCCAAAATATTTCAGCTGCAGATACAGATGTTATAGCTTAAAAATGACCAGCAGAGTGCTGAAAAAATTTTAAAAAAGGATGCTTTGTAGTTTTTGCTTGTTGGAATCACTTAAGAATATATCATATTCCTTCTGCTCAGCTGCCAAGCATATTCCTTGCATTCTCAAGAAACAATATGTTTTGATAATGTGAAAGTACATCAGCATCCTTGTGTTAACATAAGTGTATGTTTTGACTTTTCAACCAATAATTTCCTTAATCGGTAATCAGTTTACAACCTTAATTGTTGCATAATACTTCTACATTTGCAGGTGGATATACCATCACTATTGTGCAATGGCTATGGCACTCATTAGTTTGACATGGGAGATAGAACGGCAACCCAATTGTTCTCATAAGCAGGTGAAATCATCAGTTTTCTCTAAAAACAAAGTTAAAAAACTATTAAACTAATATATAACTAAAACAATCTTGTTTGCAGAGAGGTATACAACTATTCCTGCTATGGGCGATCATGCAAGGAGTTGCAATGCTTCTGCAGAACAGATACCAAAGACAGAGACTCTATACTCGTATTGCACTGGGCAAGGTGCAGTTCCTGGCATTCTTACTCGTTAACGGAGAAATTTTATGGCCATGCTGCAAGCAGTCTATTAACTCCTTATGCATTCCTCCACCTTTTTAAGTTACTTTGGAACCAAGGCTTATGATCTTTAATACGATATGTTGATAACAAATTGACGCATAAAAAGTACGATGATTCACCCTCCCTCCTTTCCCCATCCTTGTAGCTATTATATAATCCATCATAATCCAGCTTTTGGAAGATGTGAAAATGGTCTCATTTAGAATAAAAGAACTGATTAATAACACTTTCTTATTGTAGGCCAAGAGAATGGATGTTGTGTGGGGAGAAACTGCTGGAGTACGTGGTCAATTATGGTTGTTGTACCCTATCCTGTTCACATTACAGGTAACTCAAAGTGCACATTTGATTTTTCATTTATAACGGGTGTAAGCTGCTGAAGACTTGACAAGTTGGTCTATTAAAATGGATGAATTTGGTTTAAATGTTCTATATAGCATGTTTAATGAAAAAGCCATGGTGGATTAATCACCTATGAAAATCTCTTGCAGTTTGTCATGTTGTGTCAATAAGATCACATTTTTTGTACCTGTTCTGAAAATATTCTTTTAGTTGGATAGGATAGTGGACAAACGATTAATGGATAGATATACTATAGAGGAAGTCTAAGAGGGATGTTCCTCATTTAATTTCCAACTTTTATTCCTTTTTTTTTCTTCTTTTTCTCTGGTCTTGAAACCTACTCCGTTAAAATGGACTGATCTGTACGATTACACATTAAAATGGATTGTAACCTACTCCATGCTGTCTACTCAAAACACTAACCACAAACATGAATTAAGATATCGGTTTAAGGTGTCACCAACCTAGGAGTAAGTGCATGAACTCTGTTCAGTGTTGATGGCTTACCTTTGAGTTTATATATCTGAAGTTCCCCCAAGGTGATGATGTAACTTTAAGTAAAGTTATTATTTTTGGTCTTTACAAGTACATCATTAGTAATGTTAACATAATATATACTTCATTTCACTCTTTTTCCTTATCCATGCAGAAGTTTGTTTATAGAAGCAATTCTGTTGTTTATGTGGTCTGTTCAAATGAGATCGTTGGTGCATCTGGATCTAGTTATATTGTAGCCAATGTTCAGCGGATATTAAAGCTTTCCTTTCCTTTTCCTTAGAATATGCTGATTGAATTGGAAGCCGATGTCAAAATATCAACAGTAGTAGAGAGCATACCCTTCTCTTGTGACAACTATATTTATTATTCCTCAAGATATAGTCTCAATTGATCTGTCCAGTGGAAAATTTTGCAAGGGAATACCAAAAGAAAAATTATATTCTAGAACATTGGTATTAAACTGAGTGCTTTGCATTTACTTGATATTTATCTTTTTGGGAGAAATTGTCATATCATTTACTGCACAACAGAAATTGATTGTGTATTTTCTAATGGAAAAAGTGAAAGACAGACATGCTTGTGTTCTTCAATTTCAGGGGTTTGAAGCATATGTTGGAATACTGTTGCTGAAAACTGCAGTTACTGGTGTTATTTCTGAGTGGCAGGTAAGAAAACTTAATTTCCTTTAACATTACAGTGGAATCTTCTAGATCTGGCCAGTACAAAAGTCTAGTTGGATCTTCTTAGGAGCCCTCATACTGAATCTATGTTGGAAATATAAACTTGATTTAATATTTATAGTTGAATTATATTAGTTAGTACATGAATGATTGATATATAAGTACATGTTGAATTCATGTACATGAATGTATTTAGAGGAAACATACATGGTTAGATTTATGTACATGTATGTGGTCAAGTAATATTTATTAGGGTGTCTCTTGATGTTTTCTAGTAGTACTAGAAACATTTTTTATGTGCTATAAATAACCATGTGTTGAGTCATTTTCCGTAAGTGAGAATCAAGTTAAGTTGAAAACATTTTGTGAAAAATTAAGAGAATAAGTTTTTTTTCTTGATAAGAGTTATATATATTTGTGAGTTTGATTTTCTTCCGCTGTGCAAGAATTATTTTCTTAAAACTATTTCTTTGTTCCAACAATCTATTCTAAAAACATATGTTTTTTTTGATAGGTAATTACTTGTGGAATCCTTCTAATAATTATGGCAGCTGGGAATTTTGTCAACACAGTGCAGACTCTCTTGGCCAAGTCTCGGGTCAAGGCGAAAATGAGGAAAGGCGTAAGCAAGTAAGAACGAAATCTGAGATCAGTGAGAAGGTTCGGTTATTGTGAAGACCATTTTAATAGTTTAGTTTAGGACAATTCGAAGGAATGCAATTGTGAAACGTTCATTTATTTTGTCAGTCTATCCATTCCTGATAGTGATTATGTCCTCACCTGTATTTTCAAAGGTAGCTGGAGATGTTAACCAGAGTGACCTTGGATCGCTTGTAAGCAAGTTTTGTACTCCTACGTCATAGTTGTACCAAATTATGTTAGTTTTTTTAGTAACTTAAATCAGTTGATAATTGTGAGATTGTGCAGAAGACCTGCTATACCCGAAAGTATTCTCTGATGGGAGTATATATTTCAAAGATTACAATCGATATATCCCCATGCAATGTTTATGCGTTATAAGTTTTTATTATATTAAAGCATCTTGAGAATTTCAAACAAAAAGTGGATTCCATATAAAGGAATTACGATCTATGTTAAATCTAATGTTGTTTATGTTACTTTCGTTTTTGAAACCACAGCAATTGCATTTATTCAATTCCTCGTGAAATGTTTATCATCATAGCAAAAAAATAATAATGAAAATAGCTAGTAACAGTCTCATTTCTCACAAGCAGTTCATTTCAACAGAATAGCGCTGCCATGAAATCTAACAGAGCCGTATTGTTTTGCCTTATGTAGTAGTGAATACGCCAGCACCGGTGTCATGAAGGCTCTATGTGAGCCACATGACTACAATATGAGAACCATATAAAACATTAAAGTAAATGAATAAGAAAAACGGTTGTTCTACTAGACATAGAAACGCAACTAAAAACCCTGCATCAGGTCTGCTGTGAATGCCTAAAGGTACCAGCAGAAAGTACGGCGCAAAATTTGCAGCGGCTCTTTCTGGCAAATCAAAACGACAAAACCAACTTTAGGCTTCTTCATATTAGAGGTGTGAGCGATTGCAGAAAGTTTGATGGTATCCATTGAACTTTTCCCTATGCAATTAATTGCTCTTCAGACATACTTCCTAGATGTACCATTTTTGGACTTACGAGGGAGAAGAGCCATAAGCCCCATAACAAACCTCATTCTCTATGCAGTTGTTGCCCTGATCTCTGCATCATCTTTTTCAACATATGGATATATGGCCAATTCAATTGGCTTCATCAAAAACAGAATCACTCATCACTGGTGAAGTTTTTCTTATTTGATAAACCTAAGTAGTGCAGTAGCTCATTTCACATATCATTAGGGTAGCCTCCAAAGAGGTCAATCTAAAACTCGAAATGGTCACTTTCTAGAGTCTTAAGATTCTCCAACTCCTCCCCACCAGCAATTCCAGGATCAATATAACATATCTGAAACAGAAATCAGGGTCAAGCAAGTGATTGAAGTAATATAACAAGACAACTAACAAACGTGATTAACAATATCTAACCTGATACTGCAGCTTCCTTAATGTGTGTATTCCTCTTTTTATAAGGACTTGCCATCCCTTATTGTCTCTAAGTGATCTCTCTAAAGCTTGAGTTTTCTAGAAAAATAACATGTACAAATCAGAATCCAAAGAAAAATGATGTTACTGACTCTAGCGAATGATGACTGACATATTTGGCAGGCATTGATAGAAAAATTTCTTTATACCCCAGATATGAAAACAACTCCAGTCTCCATCAAGGACAAGGTAAGAATTAACATATTTAACAGGGGTACTTGACTGTATAGTCCGTATTCCTAGGTCAAAAAGATCAGTAAGATGGATATTTTCTATATTTCATGTATCACACAAAAAGTACCAAAATATTTTTTCAGCCTCCAGCTAACTACTAAGGTTGATAATTTTTAAATGACAGGGTCATTGCTTAACAACATATACCCAAAAACAGAATGATTATACAACAATATATGAAGTGATTTGAAGACTTGAAGCACATGCATTCTTCTGTTTCATATTTTCGGACTCGAAATGCAACTAACAGAATGTAAATGTGGAACATAAACTACCCAAGACATTTACTAGACTGATATTCCAAATTGCCAGCACAAATAGTTACTTTTACTCATTCGTTTATTTATTATTACTTATCTGCCACAATTAGTCAATATAGTATTGATCAATATCTGTTTGCTCCAAATTACTGATTCATGAAATTAACTAGTTAATTAGACACAACCATAAGTGACGAGATGGACACGCATCAATACCACAAGAATAACCCATAAATGAAGAAAAAATAATGAGCAAAGGAGATAACCTCTATCCTTTGACGATGTTTACTTGCATGTTGATTGCCAAAAAAATCTTACATCTTATACAATTATCACACACTCATCAGTCTGCAGCTAATATGAAGTTCAAAATTGCTACCCACGAATCATTTCTACCATATGAGAAACCTCGTACATGACATAAACAGCTTCCTCGTAGAAACAGATGAACTTACTCACATGAGCAGGGTCTAATATTAAAAGGGCATACTGCTGCTTCCCATTTGTCTGAGATTTGACTTGAATTCCAACAATGGTTCTTGAGTGGCCATCATGCTGGAAGTACAAGGGCCTGTTCAACAATGCTCCAACTTATCAGTATGCAATGAGAGAATACATTCTTTTACATATCTACAATCAAGCATCATAAACAAAACAAGTTCCATTATTTACCAATAAAAATCCACTTACGCTTTCTTGGTGACAATAACTCCATGCTTATTCAAGTCAATACGTCTATTACCGGAAAAGTAAGTGCACACCCAATCAATAAGAATTTGTTGACCCTTCACCATCACAGAATTCTTACTATGGCCATTGTGATTTCCACTCAGACCAGAGTCTTCTGGTTGATCACTACAATCTTCCCTAGACAAGAATTTATCCATTGGTCCATAAACTTGTCCTGAATTACTTTTGACTGCACTTACGTCAGTTCTCCCACTGCCATCAATGGTACCAGGAGAAGATGATATTGATTTGAATTCCTTACTAGAGAAATCCACTATTCTAGCACGAATCCCAAAAGAACGAAGAAGTGCAGCACACTCAGTAGTCCCAATCCAATTTCTTTTTCCATATATCTCACGGTCAAAATCATTTGAGCCAAGTGCATCGAATCCTTTTTCCCAAGACAATTCAAGCCATCTTTGGAGTGAAGCGATATCAGGAACAAAATCACATCCACCAAAGAGAACTTCCCTTGCTTCCTGTCTCTGCTTAAGCAAGTGAGAACTAAGCATCTGGATGTTACGCCAACCGCAGCCCCACCCAACATCCTCGGATGGAATGCTCTGGAAATGATCAACATAACCTGATAATAAACTCATTGAGTTTTCAGACTCTAGTTCCAAACGATTTTGCAACAAGGCCATCAACCCATCATTAACCTTGTAGAAGCTTTCCCTTATCTGTACACCGAGTAGGTAAGAGATTTTTTCATTGATATCCCCTCCACCACTGTTGCTGCTTTCACACCTTGACGATTTACTATCAGGGTTTCTAGCATAAGTATTTACACGTGGCATAGCAGTGTCAGCCTATAATGTTGCAAATGGTTCACAAAAATTAGCAGGAATGTTGGGCAGAAATATTGAAAATAATATTAGATCCTGAGGGGGAAAATGGTGGCAGAGCAGGACAACCGCTCACATGAGTACAATTTCAATATTACAACACATCAGGACTCAACTGAATACTAAGCATGAAAATGTGTAATTTAGTAAATGAATAATATAATAATGTAACCTGCAAGAAAAAATTGTCTGCTTTCTACAAAATGAAGTGATGAAGAAGAGCTACAAGTTTTAGCTACACTCTACAATAACACGCATATATTATAATAAACAAACAAGATTGAATATAAAAACATACTCCGTATATAATAATGATAAAAACAAAACGAAAGAAAAGGCACATGAAATATAACAGAAAGAGTACCGAATTAAGAGGTGAAATAGAGGAAGCAAGGGAAATTTCTTTGGCCAATTCGATGTCCCTGGAGAGGTCTTCTTCCTCAAAATGACTATTCGCGTGCCTATCCGCATCAATTTAGAAGAAGCGAAAAAAAAAAAGCAAGATATTACACAGTGGTATATGCAATATCAACAGTAGCAGTCAAATTGTAAAAAACTAAACTGTGTAATGTATATGTTTGTATATATGTATACCTTTGGAGTTGAAGAGAAGGAACAGTTTGATCGCAGAAGGGGCAAACCGACTCATTATCCATTTTTTCGTATACAAAAGCGGCGACAAGTGATTGAAATTATGAAAATCAGTTCAAAATCGAGGAGGAGGTGAAGATGAAGATGAAAGTGAAAATGAAGAGCGGGTGAGTATTGACAAGAATTTCTAATTTCCAGCGCTTGGTTTCGAAAGTCCCCTCAACCAACCACCAATGAGGTAATACCCACAAAAAATGCTAAAACTTCCCGCTAATCTAATTAATAGTATTTGCTCAATCCGTGAAAACTATGAAATCCTTAATTGACTAAAATAAGTTTAAAGTATGCAACTTTAAAATTCTTGGAAACAAAAAAATAAAGCAGTACTCTGTTTTTATTTAGTTGTTTTTTTACTTTTTCTTTTCATATTTCAAGATAAAGACAAAAATAAATTTATTTTTCGTCTGTTACCCTTTACATATTTCAAAGAAATATAAGTATTTTTTCCATACATATTAAATAGGAGCAATCGTAGTATAACATAAAATTTTTAATGTTATTATGCTTATTAATCATTGATCTTAATCTGTGTGATTTAAGTTAAAAAAATAATTAATAAAAAACAAAGAGAGTATGTAATGATATGGTATTCTATTTCATATTGGGAATCAATACTTTCACATAAATTTTTGATATTTTTACAAATAATCTTATATTTGTACAATCTTTCATTGCATATAATATAAGTAATTGATGCAATAAATATAGAATCCACAGTAAAAATATAAGAAATACCTATGAAAATAGTGGTGCCTGCCCATTCATTCTGTTTTCTCTCCGTTCATTACTTCTCCTTATTGTATTCCTCAATTCTCCCATTCACATTTTTTTCTATTACAGTATCACTAGCAATTAGCAAACCCATGGATAAGAGAGAGTGTTTCTATAATATTTCCTAGGACATTTCATACTCTAAATTTTTTTATGGATCGTCACATTTTTAGTATGATTTTAGTTTTATTCAATATAAAAATTATGAAAAAACATATAAAATAATTTAAAGAGATATTACACGCGATATAATATACACTAAAATTGCACCCGGATAGCGGGCTTTTTCAACGTACTAGCCAGATTTTAGATAACTGAGAAATTGCGCACCCTTTTCTTTTGGGCTAACAGTGCAATTTTAATGAATGCACATATGACATGTCTTTACTCCGTCTTCGTTAAAACCTCCTCCTCGTGCTTTTTAGCTTCATTGGACGGGTCATGCCGAAAGAATATCTCTATGCGTAATTGGATCTTCGATAACCTTAGAATTTGCTACATGTTTTTTTTATTTATTTAGTCATCTATTATTGATTTTTAATAAATAATTAATTTCTCAGTAATTAATTAATTTCTTTGAAGTGAATAGTCGTCGTATGATTTATTAAAAATCATATTGCAAAAGATAGAGGTTACCCGCAAGGAGGAAAGCTATGGTACTTTGTTGTATGTTGTATATCTAATCTAAAAGCTAAGATGTTTAATAGACAAATCGAGGTATCATTTACTGACAGGATTTTACCTAATTTAAGTAAGTAGGGTTCTGTCCGACTCGGGAACGGCAGAGAATCCTTTTGGGTGATAACCTCGACCGGCAACAGACCTTGGCTAAGACAGCTCCTCGAAACTTTGGTACTGTTGGCTTTCAAAATCTCGGATTTGGGGAAAACAAAAATCCTGGCTCTCTCTTCAAACAAAATTAGATATATATTTTAATTCGTATAAAATATACTTACGAAATCTTATAATTCTGAATTGAAATTTTTACTCTTAATAACTTTGAACTGAAATACATAAAGAATATTCCTAGACACAAACATTCTCACAAACTTATCACAAATGAAATTATAAAATTTACAACTACAACATTAAAACAAAGATATATCTCTGATCTTGGAGGTAAAAATAGTTTTTCTTTGTTGGGCTTGAGCACTGACTTGTTTCTTTCTCCTGGTATTTTAGTTAATCTAAACCCCACAGGGAAAAAGAAAACGCAGAGGTCAGGAGAAAGAAAGTGCATCAGTGCGATCAAGCCAGAAAATCATTGGATGTTTTCATTGCTTGTCCAGTAATGGTCTATCTGGGAAGAAGGCCCAACAGTCCTTGCTTCTTACAGGAAGATAGAAGCCATCACATTCTATCTATTAGACTTCTATATAGACTTCTGATTCTTTCTGGTATGATTGTCCAAAGCCATGTGCAAATTTTGAAATTGAACATTTGGAGAAAACCACATGACGAGGAATTAGACATTTGGATGGCATTCAAAGATGATGACATGACGAAAATCATACAGCTAAAATGAAACTGTCTATTGAATTTATAATATAAGAAATGGTGACACAAAAATGCCATTTATCTCCATAAATAGAGCGGAATTAGGCTTTTTGATTATAAATATAAGCACCCTAGGATGACAATCCCGTCAAAACTCCAGCACTTCAACTTCACGTTTCTTTAAGCTCAGGATCCCTTCATACAGAAAACTTAGTCAAGCACAAGATACTTTAATTATAAAAGCAATCCAAACTTAGACCAAATTGAAGGAGGCATCAGACCTCTGAATGCGATCAAGAATGAGGAGCCTTGGTCCAGGAGGGATTTTAACATCTCGCAGAGCACTGATTAATTTAAGCAAAATGACAAAGGTCATAAGCATACATGTTTTCTCTAAAAATATATTGTCGTATAAATTTAAAAAGAAAAGTATATAAGAGACTGAGTCAAAAGTGCTTGCCTATCAGTAAGCAAAGGCAAAGTATTGTCTGTTAACAAGCCTTTCTTAAAGTTTCTTTCGTAATTTTGAAGCCCAAGGCTCGTCAACAGGCTTCTCGTTTTCCTGTAGGATGTGTCTTCAACTGGAGGCTGAGAAAACTTCTCTCCTAGCTGCATCCAGTACAAAAACATTAGAAGGCAAAGTATTACTTCTCTCAAGCAAAATATCTCATTCATCTTGAATTTCGCAAGAGTCCAAGTTTCCAACTCTTATTTGATGTACAGACTCAACTTGTAGAAATTAGGATTAAGCATTCATTGGGTTCATGATAGATTGATGGATGTTCTACAAGTTATTGCGCATTTAACAAAAATAAATTTTGGACATCCACCAAAGAATCATGAACTGGGCATAGGCAGATAGGTGCATCCATTTTTGCAACCTCCAGAAGAATAAACAATATTCTATTTCAAGCACTAATCTTTTCTAAATTTGGATCCAGTTCATAAGAATCCATGCCCAACAAAGTCAGGTCAACTTAAGAACAAACACAATTTTGTCCGCAAGAAATGAAATCATGATCCCTATAACAAATTAATGGATTACTGCTAGGAGCACCAAAACCCGGGACAGATTTCTCATTTTATCACAAAACCAATCACATGTGACAGCAGCACCTAAAATTGTTGGAAATCCGACATTAATTTCAGTAGTAAGCAAGTAATATGTTTATTTTTTATTCTGCACTGCATGCATTCCTGAATTAGAAATATATTTTGATTTCATTGCTTTCAACCATAACTATTTTAAAACTGCAGAGCAACTAAATAGTAATAATAGGGGGGAGAGAGAGTAAAGACTGAGAACCATGCATAAATATTCCATGCCGTCCAAAGAAATTACCTTGAAAAGCCCACCCTGAACAAGTGCAAAAAAAACTCCAGATGTGACAACATTAGCCGCTTGATTAGGTCCACCCATTCCACTCACCAATGAAAACATGGCACCAGAACCAAAAGCTGCCACCATACTGCAGTAATATATTCGTTATCTAAGATGAATGCCCGTAAAGATTAACTACAATACAGCACAAATTTGGAGCAATAATATATAGGGGATATTTCACCAATTATAGTGGATTGGTATCCTATTTAAATTTTTATTGAAGGAGCACAATCATTTATAATATGCCCATTTACAGTGATCTTCTGTAATGCACCAAGTAAAATTAACACATGTTATTGACTTGTTGCAACAATTACAGTAAAGGATATTAAGGTATTATTAAGCATAACTATGAATGCTACATACTTAACTAATTGTACTCAATAGCTGTAAGGCGCATAACCACGTAAGTTCACCTTAATTCTTTTATGTGTGCGTGTAATGAAATACATTGATACATAAACTACTATGAATAGCATCTGAAGAATATACCAGAAAATGACATTGACTTGTAACTTTCTTATACTCAGGAGAGCAATTCTACTATCAATGCAATGAATAATGATGAGAACAGTGAAAGCATAAGACAGGATGAAGTGGTAACGAAGGCTAATTTTCACCTTTTTGCTCGTCATGTTGTGAGTTTGAGAGCAGGGGAAGGAAATAATTGGACCACTCAGCTTTTTTGTGAGTTTACATAATGGGAAGGGCGCACAAGGTTGAGTACTAAAAGCTACACTTTTTTATAGTACATAATAGAAATAAAAGTCATTCATTTTCAAAGTTATATACAGGTACGATGAATTATATACAGGTTATATTAACGAAGTTATATAAAGGTCAACCCTCCCTATCCCTCCTAATCTTTCCAATTTTATTTTAATTTTTCTGGTTGAGGGTGGGGACAATGTGAGAGCAAAGTCAACAGTTACTTTACCTCCAAATCCCTTTCCATCACCCCAATAAAACTAAAGAACAACAGAATTTGAGGTACTAATCATCTTCCCTTCCCTTCTCCCAAAACTATACCCACGACTAGGAGTGGCAATTTTCGACACGACACGAACACGACACGACTTAGGAGGGTTTGGGTTTGCTTGTATGGGTTTGGGTCATAAACAGGTCAATCCGTTTAAGACACGACTAAAATAACCGGTTGACGGGTCAATCCGTCAAACCCATTTATGACCAATTTAACCCGATTATCAAAATAAGAATATTTAAACATTTTATTAAAGTAATCATATTATATTTTTATTGTTTCTTTTAAATTAACTAATTAAATATACATTATAAATTTGAATTAGACTAAATATCATCAATTAGTTATTGATTAGTATATATAAATTTGTGAATCATATTCACCAAGTATATATTGACTTAGTAAGTCATATATATTTACCATTCTAAAAATTCTAAACTCACCTTATAACATTAGTTATTGGTTAATATATATGAAGTGATAATTTTTTCTATATATACATTAAGTTAATATATATATATATCAGACATAGAAAATGAGTCTAGACTGTAAATAAGACTAGCTTATATAATTTTTAATGAATAATAACATACTAATATAATAATAACTAATAATTATATATATAACTTATAAATAATATAAATTATTAAATTATTTTTATTGATATTATTTTATATAGATTAACTTACAAAATAATATTTATAACAAACAAAAAAGTAATGTGGTGGAAGGTTTAATTTGTACTAAAGATTGGTTGTATGAAAATGAAGGTATTAACTTTTCTTTAATTTATTTTGTTATATATTTGTTGAGTAGATTGTAAAATACAAGAACTAATAACATTTTATTTTTGTAGATTCACAAATGACAAAAGAGGTGGAAGAATTTATTGTCAATATTGTAGATTTGTAAATATGAATGTCAATATTTCACTTTAAATTTTTAAGACTTAGTACTCTTATTTTGGCCTTTTGGATGTGGAATTTGAATTACATATTTGTAAAAATTTAATTCTGCATTAATGTTAAGTTGATTATTTAAATAGTAATGTTTAAACAGGTTATTAGTGTAGTAATGTGTAAACGGGTTATTCGGGTTAAACGGGTTATTCGGGTTATACGGGTTATACGGGTGATTCGGGTTATACGGGTGATTCGGGTTATACGGGTCATTCAGGTTATACGTGTCATTCGGGTTATGCGGGTCATTCGGGTTATACAGGTTAACCGGGTTATTCGTGTCGTGTTACCCGTTTAAAAATCGTGTCGTGTTCAGGTTTCATATTTTGACCCATTTATTAATCGTGTAGCGTTCGTGTTATACTTAATCATGTCGTTAAATGGGTCGACCCGACATGAACACGACCCGTTAACCCATTTTGCCACCCCTACCCACGACAAGTCTAAAGAATAATGAGCTCTAACTGTTGATGAGATGATGTTAAAGAAGAAAGAGGATGTGTGAATTAATGTAGAGGGGTTCATTAGAAGTCATTGGAGAACTTTTGTAAGCACTTGCCTAGACTGGACATCTTCCTTGCCTCGCAATCTTTTCATAACACAAGTTATGCCAGCATTTACACCCGTCATGACAGCAAAATTACGGGCTTGTATCAAAGGACCCCCTGCAAGAGCCTGTAACCATATTAATCAAAGTATCTAAAATACTGAAGACACACCAACTTACAGAACCGTGTTTGAAAAGGACGCATTTACTAAATACCATTTGGCCCCATTTACTTTACTCCATGGTTCACATCCCTCTAGTAGTGATTGTGAGAACACAATTTAACAAGGGCAAATTTCATAATTCAAGACTCCAAGTGATATTCCCGACAAAAGAATTTGGACGGCAGAAAGAAGTAAAACTGTGAGAAAGACTCGGTTTTGTTCAATTATGTACCTTTTCAGTCCAATATACACAAGTGTTTACGCTACATCAACAATTCTTTTATCTGATAAAACAATTGGAGAGACGAAATGTATTGAACATGGAGCGTATAATAATGAAGGTTGTTTGGGGGATTAACATCATTAATACTATAGCAAAATGAAACAAACACCTTAAATCTTAAGCATATTGGATAATTGAACTGGAGGAGATTGGAACATGGTAATACTTAATCCACATATCAGATTGGTCTATGTAGAAGACTTCAACTATAAAGTATGACCCACTTCCAGTCACCAAGAGCAGATAGAGCCTTTTTATCAAAATCGGAAGAAAATAAAAATAAAAAAAATCAGGAAAAAGAGGAAACCTGGGCTTGCTGGAGGGACGCCATTGCTTGGGGATTAAGGGCGGCGTTAGGCGGAGTAGGAATTTTGGCGGAGACGTCGCTGGTGAGGGTTCCCATGAAGCCACCGATGGCAGCGCCTTGAGCGGCGTTGGTGGCGGTAACGACAGCAGTTTCGACAGGCAAAGACTGCTTAGCGAGCCAGGCCTTAAAGCCAGTCTCCAAATCCTTGTACTTTGCTTGCAACTGAGAGATAGGGTTTTTGTCAACAACACCCAACATCCCCTTTGGCATATCCACCATCACCACTCCTTGCTTTCCGTCTCCCATATCTGCTTGCCTTCGATTTGGTGGTATTTCCGACTGTCTCTCGATGATGATGATGATGCATAGAAAGGCATTCTAGATGGATAACATGTTTATAAGTACTTTCGTTCCCCGTTTTACCCCTACTAACCTCCCTCCCGGACTGCAGCTGGATATCTGAGGGTGACAAAAGTTGTGACATTTAGGGCCAACTGTATTTTGTTTCTCTTATGTTCTCTCGGTTTCCTTTTTCTCCTGTTTCTTTCAATAAACTTTATATTTTTTCACATAATTTTTATTGTAGGAATAAATTAATGAAAAATGAGAAAAAATATATATGAGTCGTAATAAATTTCATACAATTTAACAATATAAAACACATTCATCTTAATAGTTATAATTTAATATAACTGAAATGATTAAGTTTTTATGATTTTTTAATTATTCAAATCACATATTTTATATTATTAAATTGTATGAAATTTAATATATCTTCATATTTTTCCTCATGTTCTATACATTCTTATAATTAAAATTACGTAAAGAAATTTTATTAAAAACTATAAGGTGCATTGAAAAAATTTGAAATAAATAAATAACAAAGAAGAGCCAAATCCCAAGTTTTCACCTATTTTTTTATGTACTTCACAAACATTAAAGTCCAACTTTTATTAGGTATACAAGCAATAATATTTGACTACAAATTCAAATGTAGTAATAAAACAAATGGTGTTTTAAATTCTTACAAACTGATCTAAATCCTTAATTGTATATTTTTTATACAAACGACTTATATCAAAAATAAAAATTAAGTGAAAAATAAAAATTTTGGTAAATTTGTCAATGAAAATTGATCCAGTTAATTGGATACCTTTAGAAACAAATAATTCTTCAAATTTTAACAGCTACACTTATTTTAATAACCTTGTCGAGAAAAATGATTAAACTTCATCTATATCACTCTGTCTAATTTAAATTTCATGGATTTTTTAACTCTTCATAAAACTATCACAATAAATACAAAAGTTCGTTTACAATTCAAAACATTTTTCGTTAATTACAATTTTACTAATTTACATACATAGCCATTACCAAAACATCAACATAACAAGTACATAAGTAATTCAAACGGCAGAAAACTGAAAGAAACAAAAATAATTTCCACCATGTAAACAAGTTACAAAATTTTAAAGCAAACAATTGATACAACATTATTCATAATATTTAATGACCAAAATTTTTATAAAAAAATTAACTTTTTTTTTCAATGTAAGAACTTTTGAAGTGATCACAAACATGCTAAAATTACCAAATGTTAACTCAACCATAACTCTAATTTGTTGAAATCCGAGCCAATGTACTATATTTTCCAAAGTAATAATTAGAAAAAAAAAAAATATAGAACCACGTTGGATTTTAATAAAAAAATATATAATTTGAGTTGAAATTATGTTATATCGACACATTTCTAACAATTTTGGTAATTTTCATATTAAAAATAGACCGTAGGTCAAAGTGTTAAAAAGTAAAGAATTTATAAGTTATCTTTAATCATTAAATTTTATTTCTAACAGCCAAAAAAAAAAAAACTCGCTCATTGCTATGTATCCCCAAACCAGATTCCTCTCAATTTTTTTTTCAATCGGTTTTGTAAGTTGGGCCACACAACACTCACGAAAATTGATACGGAAATAATGATTATAGAGTTATCGTTTGTTTAGATTTGGTAGTTAAGAAAAATTAATTAATTTTCCAAGAAACTTATAAATAAAGTAGAGTATAATTACTTTATTACTCCGTTTGCTTTAAAATTTAAATAATAAATAAATAGAACTAATGTTTCAACATCATTTTTAATATCAAAAGTATTCTTCTACTTGTCTACTTAGCTACCTGTGAGACAGTGATACAAGAAATGATTTTTCAATCATATTCTCCATACATCATATACGACTTTTAATTTTTTATATAAAACAAATTTTTATGGAGCAATTTAGGTGATGTGATAGCCGGTTCCTAAAATTTTCCCCCCAATAAAAACGTATCTTAAAAGAAAGAGAGCCACAAAGAAATTGCACAGCGTTTTTCTTTTTCTTTTTTCAGAATTATCACCCCTTTTAAATAAGACTGTGAAGTTTCTACTTGAAGTTCTCTCTCATTATTATCGTTAATTTTTTAATTTTTAATTTTTTAAAATGAAGGTCACTTCGTTTATTCGTTACGAGTAGTTTTCTCCAGACACGTCCCTACTGGTCTCCGTACCTGAATTTCAATTCTCCGGCCACCGCCATTTGGTTAGGGTTTGGAAGAAATTGGGTACCCTATAAATACACATTATATACAAATTAACAATAATAATAATCACTCGCATAAAGATGAGTAATAGCTCCCGAGAGGACTCTCCCGATTGGATTCGTTCTTTTCAGGTACTCTCTCTTTCCCGCTTTATCATAATTTTCCCTAATTCATATCTCTTTCTTACTACGGAGTACTTCATTATACGACCTATAATCTGCTTTGTGCTTAGATTTTTGTTTTTTGTTTTAAGTAGTGCTTTTAAATCCTAGATCGTTGTCTTAGATTATTACTTAGCGGAGTATTATGTTTCTGTATTAAAGAGTCTGGTCTGCTATAAGAACAATGAAATATTAGGATTGACCAAAAGCTTCAAAGAACTTTATGATTGATTTTCCTGCCATATTATTGCAAGTGCTAATGGTGAAACTCCAATGCGTTAACAGACACCAACTAAATCAGCTCTGACCTTGTCATCGGGTTCCGGGTCTTCTCCAGCTGACAGCCGTTTAAGTGACGACAATAATGACAATGATGAAGATTATGAAGTGTCTCTACTCAGTGCAGATAAAAAGCCAATATCTGAGCTCATACTTGACAAAAAGAGGAAAATAGAAAATCACTGTACAAGCAAATGTATGTCGAATTTTGTAATACCAAATCGTTTACAAATTATTTTACCTATCTAATTGAAAAATAAAAAAGTTCTAGATATTTTTTGGTGAGATCTTAAAATTTTACCTCAGTTTCATATCATCCATAAAAGGTCTCCAAAATGTTATTGTATTGATATAGGTAAAAGAGGTGACAGGAAATCTGCAAAGCAACAAACATCAAAGAGGCAAATCAAAACTCATGTAAGAAGCTCAGCAGTAAATCTGTTTTATGTTATTTTTGGCATACTACCCTGATGCAATATATTACAGGTCTCATCCTCATAACCGTTCATGTAGCTTGATAGTGCAAACTATAGTTCTGATGGATCAATATACATGTGGCTACAAGTAAATTAGCTCTTCTTATGTGGTTATTTGGCAATAAAATCATGTGGTTGGAATTATCTTGAAATGTACGTAAATGAGACCGTGATATGCGGTAATTGTGCCTTACTTCCGTAGTAATTTATGTTGTATCTCATAATAGATCACTTGGTATTGTTTCACTGCAGTTTGTTTGGGTGTTGGGGGAAGGGGGGAAGTATCAAATTTCAATAAATTAGTATATACTCCGTATTAAAGCATAGGAGCTGATTCCTGACGCAGTTTTTGGTTGTCAAGTTAACTGGGAATGAGTAGACTGCAAACCAATTCGATTGGTAGCGAGTTTCAAAAATCGTCTGAACAAAATTACAATAAAATATAATCATAGCCTAATTATAATCATCGTAATTAATCAATCACTATCAAATCAATTATAATCGAATAGTCATTTATCAAATCTACTCTATTTATCACAAAATTACCTATATTGTTTTCGAGTTTTCTAGCTAGTTGTACTTCTCACGTATACTTAAGCTAAGGGTTGTTTGATGCAAGATGAACGTTTGGAATCTGAACAAGGTCAAATGGGCAAGCAAATAAAATTAGAGCTGGTAAAGAAATGTAAGACATTTAACATATTAGAAAGAAATGGAAATAGTGCATACCCTGCGGTCCTGCATGAGAGATTTTGGTCCTTTAACCATGCAATTTATGCTGGTATGTTCTTCACCTATATATTCACAATATATCTGGGAATTTATTGCCAGAATGAAACCATGATTATTCTGGTGGGATTTTGAAAATAAACAAACTTCACTAGAGCTTGATTCCAGGTGGTCCTGATATTGGGAAATGGGAACCTTGAGTGCTGCTTTCTTTCTGAACATTTTCTCTTGTTGGACCCTAGAACTATGAAAGTAACAGATATTAGCATGCTACTGAAGTTAAATCATCCTTCATTCTGTAGCATTCTAGCTTTATGGCTAATTGCAAGAATTTACTTTTTTGAACAGGAAACAAATCATTCAGTTTGGACGTTGTCATCAGATTCTGAGTCTTCTCCTGAAGACACTCTCATGAAGGAGGAAAATATTTATAATGAGTTGTCGTCAAGACAGGAAACTGCTCAATATTCAGATAAAGAGAAGGATGATGTCACAATACATGAAGACCCACGTCAAGAAACTCCCAAACGGAAGTCCCCAAAGAAGAGAAAAACAGAGGATCAGTTACCTGCTATGAAGAAGAAACAAGATAGCCATGTGAAATTAGGTAGGAACATGCTTGGCTATTGTGTATATACTTGTATATACTTTATGCATATATGAGGGTTCTGCAATTGTTTGTAGCCTAAAGGTGGTTGAGGAATGAGTCACTAACCTTGGTGGCTGCTTTATTGTCTCGTTTGTTTTAGTGATACTTCCATACAATGTACTTATTTCTTATCTTGGCTTATATTATATTACTGTATTTTCATTCTGATATGAAGTAGGAAATGATGTTGACGTTGATGTACCAGAGGATGAAGTATCTGCAAAACCTGCTGGACTTCATGTAAGGAATTTTAGTACCCGTTAATAGTTTGCTTTTATAATTATTTGACATGTGAACCGTCTCTATATATCAATTGTAGGTGTCTTCTTCGAGTTTGCCTTTGGTGCTCTCTGACAAAGTTCAACGTTCAAAGGTAGGTGCAGACAGCATTTGATCAATATATCATGCTTAGTCATTTATCATTGTTTTTTGGTGCAAAATCATGATAGATAATGACATCTGGGGTTAGTCTCTCTCTCTGTGTCTGTCTGTCTGCCTGTCTCTCTCCCTGTGTGTGTGTGTGTGTTATAAGATATATTGTGGAATCTGCGGAAATGTTAGTCTGGAATTATTAATCACTGTTTCTTTACTGGGTGTCTTTAGTAGATATATGTATTTATCAAATTCTGAATAAGTGCCAAAACTTAATTTGTATCTAAGTTCATTTCTTGTGTCGTACTTCACTTACATATTCTCCTGTTGCTGTTATTCTATTAAATTTGTATAGGACCTTTTTTTATTAACTCGTTCTGTATTTTGTAGGCACTTGTGGAGTGTGAAGGTGAATCCATTGATTTGAGTGGTGATATGGGTGCGGTTGGTCGTGTAGTTATTTCAGAGAATGAATCAAGAAGTCCTGAAATGTTATTAGATTTGAAAGGCAAGCATTACGTCTTTAGTCATCATAATTCTTGGCTTGATAATGTGTACTATATGGCTTTATTTGTCTTCAGTTATTCCCTTTAATCAGCTCTTTCAGATGAGTGTTAACGTTTAAACCTTGTAAGATATACGTGAATATGAGGAGTTTAACTAAAGCCGATGCTTTTTATCTCAAACTAGTTCCTATTTGCCTATTACATTCCTACGTGCATTCCCTTCTTAACATGCCCTAATTCCAATATTTGTACAATTCTTCCCAAATAATTGCTGCCTAATTCTTCTCTTTTAATATCTTCTTCGTGATACAAGATGCTTCTTATTGTTGCATCTATGAGCAAGAGTGGATATGATGAGTTATTGTTGAAATTCTACTTTCGGTACTTCAGAATAATGACAGGGACATTCCGTTAATATACTTGGGCATCTATCAGTAGTTTTATGTTGGTTTTCTCATTATTGAGAAGAAAAAGAAGTTTTGTACCAATTGGCAGTGGTTGTACTGTTGAACCTGAAAATTTCAGTTTTGAGGTTTCATTTGCATGTCTATGCACTATACACTATGGGGTTCATGCTTGATTTTTTGAATTTGTTGCATGTTTCAGGAACTATATACAAGACCACCATAGTTCCATCCCGGACATTCTGCGTTGTACGTCTTTGTCCCTTGAATATCATCCTCGTCCTAAAACTTTGTAACATCTAGGCATCTAGCGATGTTTTATTACGGATGTTTAATCGAGGACATTAAGCGCTGTCTCTGATTCTTTATCCTAGCATATGTATGTGTTTAATCGCATAATACTATCATGTGCTTTTTGTGTTGATTTGCTAAGTGTCACGCATTTCTCTTCTCATTCATTCAGGTTAGCTTTGGTCAGTCAGAAGCAAAGGTTATTATCCTCTTTACCTATTTGCTCTTCATTTTCAACTGTAACATACCCATTTTTTCTTTACTTCTTTATATGCACCTTTTTCCTACACAGTACTGCTATAATATTTCTAATTTGTGGGAAGAATATTCCATTAAATTTAACATTGACTAGTCAGTTGTTATATATGATTTAATAGATAGAGGCAATCATGAACGATTTTATTCAGCTGAAACCACAGTCTAATGTTTATGAGGCTGAAACTATGGTTGAAGGTTAGGATTTTATTTGAATTGTTATATGTTGAATTATGTGTTAACTTATATAAGCGCAGCTAAATGTACTTGCATTCTGTCATTCCATATAACTAGGAACTCTGGACGGGTTTTCGTTTGGTTCAGAAGATGAGGCTGACAATTTGCCTAGAGTCACCACAAATCAAAATGACCAAAGTGAAGGAGCTGAGGAACTGCAAAATGGCAAACGCAGAGGGCAAGCTGAGAAAAAATCTGTATGTTATGGTACCTTGTGTTTTTCATGGAAGTGGCCAATTCTTGTATTGAGTTTGTATTTTTATTTATGGTTAATAATTATTAGCTTTCACTTCAGGCTCCAGGTCGCAAAAAGAGCAAATCTGCAGGAGGAAAGCCTTTAAAGAAAGTGAAAAAGAAAATTCAAGTTGCAAAGAAAACCAAGGGTAAAAAATGAGCGACAAATACAGGAAAATTCTATTCATCATAATATCATTAATCCATTGGCTTGTCAAATTTGGCGAGTATTTGAATTTGTGCTGTTAGCAGTGCGCTATTGTTTTCTCTTTTCCGATTGAGAGGTAGAGATTTCATGAAAAATATCCCAGACATTTTTCCATAGGGTTCCTCCCCCACCCCCCATCCCCGGGGAAAAAAGATAAAAAAAAAGGAGAGAGAATATTACCCCTCTCTGTACTGTACCATTGTATTTCACTACTAAGTAACCTCGCATAATGTGAAATTAAGCAGATACTTGTTTCTTTGGCATCCTTTATTTTGCTCTTTGTACGGCGTCAGAATCGTAATCATATCCAGATGACAAAACAAATTTCCGTCCAACAGATAGAAGAGTAAAGAAGATAACCCAGGGAAATTCTAATTTCATGATAAATAAACGGATATACATTTCTAATTCAAAAAGATAAATTACATCTGAAGTGATGATCTTCCTTAGACTAAGCCAGAAGTGCTATAGTTGTGGCTGGTACATGTCTTGATTCTCTAAAACATTACCATGAAGACGAGGACTACAAGCAAAGGAAGTGGTATAAGAATGTTCGAGGATGAAACCAGCCCGGGGAACTCTCTGTTGCTATTCTTTTGTATTGTTGGAGCTATTAATGTATCGTTTGAACCTCTCATCCTGCATTACCAACAGTTATTTTTATTTATAGAAGAGCATGAAAGTTCCATCTCTGTAAATTAAGAAGAGAAAAAAGAAAAGTTACCCGTTGCCGTTGGGGCAAAAAATGATGGAATATTCATAAGCTTTGCATGTGAAAATGCTAGTGCCATCATCAAATGCATAGCTATACGCTCTTGGACAAGCTCTCTTGAAGATACTTGAGTAAAAAGATGGTTGACAAGAAGTTGGGTTTGCAAACTGCCCACTGCAGCAGTATTGGTCTAGTCTAAATGCCTCGCATGCACTCTTACATGCAACCGCACCCCTTGCCTCTCCACCTTCCTCACTGGTTACTTGAAGCTCTTTAGGGCAGCCTGTACAATTTTGAAAATGCTTAGGTGGTCAGACATCCAAACTCCCTTCAAAGAAAAACCAAACAAATACGAAATTGTACCAATATTGATATCTGTAGCACAGCCTGTGGCACTACATCCACCATAGATGCTGCGAGGTGCGGCAATAAGAGGCAAATTGTAACCATCAACAAGACTAACGTCGTAAAAATCTGATTCATTGCCATGGCCAAGGGTTACCTCAAAAAGTGAGGCAGGTGGAGTGGCGCCAATACCGTTACATTCCAGTCTTCCTCCACAGTCCCCTGTTTGGCACGTACCAACACCGGATGTGTCAAATGTGCAGCCTGTTCTGGCCCAAATTCGACCCGACCATCCCGGAGCACCTGGGATGCTCACACTTTGGCCCGAGGCCAATTCAAAACCTGTCATTGGAAGTTGAGGTGTTCCAGCCCCTGCAAGTGTACCAGGCCATATTGGGTAAGAGCAGTAGTTAGTTATGGTGAAAGTACAGATCCCAGAACAAAAGAAGGAGACGAACAGGAATAAACTGGTTGTCAGCTTCCTGGAAGTGATGGTCAGCATATTATCAAGAGAAATATATCCTTTTGTAATAATGAATGGCCCATCTTGATATGATTATATAGACGTGAGGGTTGTAACGAAGATTCATTGTAGATAGAATCAGGTAGCTTTGTTATTAATTCAATCAGCCGCAAGTTCACATTTTGGGGTTTAAGATTTCTTTAAATATGAGAATGGGGATGGACTCGCCGAGAAGCAATTCCTTTCTTTGCCAGTATAAGGAAGGTGTCGATGAAAGGCAAGCTAGGGATAAACGATCACTGACCGAGTCATTTCGTGGTCCCACCAACATTTCGACCAAATCTTTGTTAAAATCTATCGTCATATAATATTTTAATGTGCAAAATATAGTCACTTGAAAGGTGATCAAGACTTCCCATGTTGCCTTTTTAAACCTTAACAGTCAAAGACGGAACACCAAGAAGAGAAGACAGAAAGGAAGAGAGATTCTAAATTAATGCCTTGACGTCTCCCACTCCGAAACAAAACATAAATCCTCCAAAAGGTAGTAAGAAGCCAACAACTCCATTATCCTTTTATAACAATGATTATATTTTAGAAAATTGCCATGTTGACAAGTGGCGAATTTATTAAGTTATACTAGTCAACAACTAAACGACATGAAAGTAAACGACATGAAAGTATGTTTCAACTACTTCATTGAACTACTCAATCAAAGGAAAAATCTCCAGAATGGAGTAGCAGCTACATAACAAAATCTAAGCAGCTCATGAAAAATCCCATAAAATTGTAGCACATTAGAGCTGTTTATTCTGCACTGTCACAATAATAACCAAACTCAGGTAAGCAATCAAAGATCTAAAATAAACGGAGAAGCACAGTAAGAGAGGCAGGCCATGATTTCTAAAAATGAGAAGAAAGAATTGCATTGATGAATTGGGTAATTCTACATATTTACAAATAAGATCCCATCCAAATTCTATTTAGCCAGGAACTAAATTTGGTGAGTACATAATAAAAAGGCTTTCAGAAGAAGCTTTCCCAAGTAATTATGCTCCTTGAGTTACAAACTAGAACAGCATGCCTATTTTACTGGCAAATTCCAGACAAAATGTAGAAAAAGCAACTTGGCAACAAGTAACTTGAATTTGAGGAGAGACCTGAATGAATAGCTTCCGACCAAATTATGCATGAAAAGTATCACTTCATGGAACCAGCCCAATTGATATTGACAGATGCTCAGCAGCCAGATTCAAGAAATTTACCGAAGGCAATAGACCTATTTATTCTGAGGAATAATGTGTCTGAAACGAAACCAGTTCTTGTCTTTGTTAAAAAATTATGGCCAAACTAAGTCGTCCACAATAATTAGAACTCCAGCAGTAATACACCATCAAAGGACAGTGCTGCTGAGTGCTGATGAAACACGTGTAGATGGTGAAGGGCAGTTTCTGCATTGCAAGTTCTCATCTTCTCTCCATGGTGATGTGCATAGCATTCAAGTCAATGTCGCTATGAATTCTGTTCTTGCAATTTCCCATTCATTGTGGTCTGGTGCGTCCATTTTCCACAGGCAAACAAGGATATATACATTCTCCTGCAAAAGAAGAATTGTCAGATTGCAATAAGCTACTTTCAACTCTCCATAGTAGCATATGCTTCATCCCTGCAAAATAACAGTTACTTCAGGACCATATAGAGCAAAAACAGAGCAATAAATTCATTGAAAACAATAAATTGAAAGGTAAAACAGAAAGGAGATAAATGGTTCCCTTCTTAACCTGAAAAGATAGAATAGCCCAAGCAAGTTAAAAACGACATAGTAAACTTTCTACAAAGTTGTATTCATTAATGAATTTCAGTTATAAGGATGACTACGAAAAGAGGAATAAGCCGAGCTACAAGAAACATTCCTACAGCTACATAGTAGCAACATGTATAAGAACTGAGTTAGGAACCAGCTTAATCCTGTAAAAGCATGAATCAACAGTCATAACTATAGAACATTCCATGTATTATTCTATGATCAGAAGCCTCAAATTTCCTCAACATAATGGCATAGGAAAGGAACAAATCTAAGCAAAAACAACTACCATAGCAAATTGAGTCGAAGCAATTCAGTAAATACAGTGGTTAAAGTTGACGGGACAAGCAAGAAGATGAACCCTGTAAAGTCAAGCTGCCTAAAGTAACCTGCAATGGACACAATTAGGATTTTGGACCAACTTGGAATATCTCAGGGCTTCATAATAATAAAGATAGCATTGGCAAACTCCTATATAGTCAGGCTATTCAGAGTGCTACAATACATTAATGATCCAAATATAAGTTGTTCCTACAAATGGGCAGGACGATGACATCCGCCTTTTAATTACTGCTTAAAATTAAGCTTGAATATCCAGACTTCCCCAAAAGAGAAAGATACGAAAAGAAAAAAAGTAAGATAGGAGTTTGTCAATTATGATATCTTAAAGTTTAGCTCATGTCCATGCCATCTCCAATTTGACTGTAGATTGGACCAACAGCAGAGAAGGATCTCTCAAAAGGAGAGGGATGGAATTGTGCACTTCGTCTACGCTTAAAAGTGCAACTATCTGAGGGGGAACTCTCAGCGTCAAGCTTCCTACGCACACCTTTCACAGCCTGTTCCTCAGCTGGCGTTAAAGGGAAAACCTGCCTGCTCACTCTGCAGAGGCAGCTATGATTATCATAGAGAATTCTTTGGTTACAGTTTTTGTCACAGATGTGAGTGAGTCCTGTTAGTTTGCATCTGTACACGTTTCCACACACATGTTCGTTTTCACATTTCCAATCGCACTTGTGAATGGAATTTGGCCCATCTTGGCCCAGAATACTTGACAGATAAATAACATTTGAAGGCACCGCAACCATAGATTTTCCATATACCTCCATTGCTCCTGTAGCTTCAAAGTCTTAATGAAGATTCTGCTCACTAATGCCTTGCCTCAAACGTTCTGCATGCCCAACACAACATGAGAAACTGTCAAATTTGATTTGATCACGTGAAGGTTTAAGGATAAGGATGATGCGCCATTAAGGTTTAAGGATAAGGATAAGGATAGACAATATATAGAAGTACTTTCCTAATATCAGGAGTAAAATCTAAAATTCCATAACACATCTGAGAATTACTAAGTATGCTATATCCTAGCTGCTAACATAATAAATGATTTGTGTCCATCGCCATCATATATGGGCTTATGACTAAACCTTTAACACAGCCATTTAAATAAATGAGCTAGCAAATTTGCACAAATTAACCAAACAACACAATCAAAGCAAAGGAAAGCCCTAAAAAGACGAAATGAGAAAAGTCAACTACATAAATTTGAAGTCAAATGTGATGGCTACACGAAAGAGCAATCCTTCTACAGTAAGAGATAGCAACAACAATCACAGAGGCACTCAAACACACGCAAAATCTAAAATTTTACACATCCACAAACACGTATATACGAACATTCATATAGTGATAGAATAGAACATACGAAGAGGAAAAAGAAAACGAAATTGAAAAGCAAAAGCAAAAGCAAAAGAAGAAGAAAAGACGAGAGAGACTCACCAGGTAACAAACAAAAGGAGAGACAGTGCTTGCTCTTCTCTCTCTCTCTCTTCCTCGGCTCACTCACTCTCTCTCTAAACAGCCGGGTGTTAAACTAATGCAGAACCAAAATTGGGAGAGAAGAAGGGAGAGGTGGGGATATTTATAGAAAAATATAAGGTGATCCGATTCGCTCGCCTACACTTGTGTTTGTTGGGAGACGTTTAGTTGAACATGTAAATGTAGATGTACATGAAATTAATTAATTTCGGTGTAATTTCCGGTGAAATAAGAGAGTAATTTCCAGTTCTTTTTTGTCTTTTTATAGCCATCGCGTGGTGTTTGATAGGAGAGGGAGCGAGTGAGACTAGTCGGAGATGCTACATTTATTTTTCACGTGCTTCTGTTATTCATGGTTGTATTCACTTTTTTTCTTGTATAAAAAATCGATGTGACACACTGCTCGAAGACTTTACAAAATTTGTTATTAACACGTAATATTTAAAACTTTAACTTTTTCATTTATTTAAAAAAAGTAGTCGATGTTTATATTCACATTTAAATAAAAGTTTATTCAGAAAAAGTAATTGATGTTTATATTCACATTTAAATAAAAGCATATTGGTATGTTTGATAAATATATTTGGATAGAAACATGTTCAAAGGTGTTATATAGAGGACGTATGACATTTTTTTTCTATCACAATATCGAACCGTACATGAAATAAAGATGAAATATTGCTTATAAATTATAAATAAATTTAAACAAAATAAAAATAAATAAAATATTGCATTGAATACATTTAAAGTGTCACACTGTATAAATCCCAAAGATTAATAATAATCCATATTTAACACTACTAATAATTCAAAAAAATAAAAAGATATATTATTACAAAACTATATTACTCTACAGAGTCTATATCTATGTTCAACAAAAATTTGAATATTATTATTGGTTAGAGTACTTGAAAGATTCAAAAAAAATATTAGTGTATATATATACACACACACATTTGTTAGTAAAGCCTAGGGGATTTAACAAATATTATACCACAAAATCTTTAAAAAATAAAATTTATGATTTATCCAATAAAACTTAGATATGTACACCGCTCTAAACAAAAGGGGGAAAAAAAACAGATAATAATAACAAATCCCAATTTGATGATCAATAGAAGCATAAGGGGCATCTAGTTTTCATCTAATGTTGCAATTGTAGACGTGAGAATACGAATAATAGGGCATATGTCGACCGAAAGAAAAGAACAGAGAGAAAGATGAAATCCAGTCACCGCCGTCGCTGTGCAGCCCCCGTCGCTGTGCTGCTACTGCCGGACCCCCGGACTGGTATTACTAAGTAGTCAGATTCGGATAAACCAATGGCATACTGACGCGTAAGTGGGTTATAGCAATGGCACCAGAGTCGCTATAATCGTTAGAAACCTAATATACCGACCGATGAAGGGAAAAAAGGGCACAAATACTACTCCACACCAGTATCCCTATTTTGGCACTTAGATTCCGTCCGTGAACATTAAATCTACAAAAGAGGAGATATACTGTTCACAATCGGGAAGGGAAAAGAATTGTTTTTTATTGAGTTCTTGGGTTCACAAGCTTTATAGATACTGTTCACAATCCTTCTCCTTTGAGTACGTTTCTAGATTTATGTCTTTTTGTACAAATTGGGTTTTCTTTGCTTTTGATCTTCTTGTACGCCACAAGTTTTCAATCAGATGAGTTGGACAACGATAGTAAGTGAATGATGATTAGATACTTCGCTAAAATTAAGTTTTTGTATGATTCGAAATTAGTTTGATTAATGGATTAATTTTGAGAACGATCTTTGCTACTGAAATTATATGTAGATCTTGTCTGGATACTTTTGCCTCTGATTTTTACGGTGTTTTCTTTTGTGAACTATGATTGTGTATATAATATGATTTGTAAAGAGCGAATTTGTATTTAGAGTGTGATTTAAAATATTTTGGAATATGAATAGTAACTGTTTTTGTATATTATATGAAGCAATCTGTATAATATATACAGGGTGATCGGTGGATTTAAAAAAAAAAAAAATAAAGGTTCTGAAAGATTTGAAAAAATGCTATTTAATCTGTAAAATGAGTTACGAATCCGGTTCAAATGGCCTTAGTATTCTTTGTGGAAGAGAACAGGTCAACGACTGGCCAAACGGAGTTCGTTGTTCTTTATTAGTATTGGGCTGGGCCCGTAATTAGGCCCAATAAGTCAGTCGAGGGTTAAAATTTTTAATCGTAAAACCATCCGTCCATCACCAGGACAGAGGAGCTGAGCTGAGTTTCGTCTCTCTCTCTCTCTCTCTCTCTCTCTGAGTCAGCCTTCCACCACCGTCTCCTTCCCATCTTCAGTCTGTCGTGTCTCTGGTAATTTCTGGCGGCGCTTTTCTTTGACTGTTTCTGTAAGCACTAGATATAACCTTAATTCTATGTAATTTGCTAGTGTTTCGCACGAGGAGTTCATCGTATCAATTTGGTAGTTTCATAATTAAATAGCCCCATGGTCGTCCATGAGTTTGATGAGCTTTCTCTTTGCCGTTTCTGTATTCAAGAAAAAATTACCTTAATTGAGTTAATTCTACAAAACCGAAATACTATGTCTTAATGTTAGCTCTTTTACTGTCCACCTGATTTAATTAGATGGATGGAGCTCTTTCTTTTTTCAAATCCAGATAATTATACCTTGCTCACTTTTTCTTTAGAAACTATTATATTCATGTTAATTTATAAATCACCCTCCATTGTGTCTGTATGAAAGGAGTAGTGTATGATGTATGCTTTGTTATTTAAAGTCTTATTTTCATATGTATCTGCTTAACATCATATTATCTAAGTGGTTGGTTGCTCACTAGGTGAGGAGGCATGGTGGGATTTAAAAACAGGTACATGGTGATGGAGGTATTCTTGGATCCCAATAGAGATCTTTTTGTTGATGATCCAATTATAATTACTCAGTTAAATGTGTCCAAAGCAATCAAAGATAGCATTCTTTTGAACTTTGGCGAGTGTGGTCTTGCATCCTCTCTTGGCTCATTTCAAGGTTTGCCTAGACCTATTAATCCACACACGTGCACACACACACACAAACATGTATGTTCTGTTTTAACTTTTTTAATGTGTGTACTATATATTCCAGATTCCACTACCATTTTATCTTAACAATACATGATGGTTTTTGCAGTCAAATATGTGAATCCAATCACGAAACTTTGTATAATTAGAGCCTCAAGGGAAGACTATCAAAAGGTCTGGTCTGCAATCACTATGGTCAGGAATGTTGGAAACTGCCCTGTGATGTTCAACTTGCTGGACCTGAGTGGTAAGTCGAGCAGCCGTAATTAAGTGAAAAAGACGACAATGTGTTGGCATAGTATCCCTTTACTATCTTTTGGAGTTTTTTCATTTTCATTTTATTTTTTATATTCAATTATTTTGTACATAGAAGCTCATACTCTCTGCGTGTTTATAATCAATCAAAATTTAGAGATATAACTAACATCTTACGAAGATTCATCGTCTTCTTTTTCCACATTTGATGTCTTTGGAAAACATATTTTATTTTTGTACTCGTATCAAGTAACTCAAAATGTTATGCATTGTTGCTTATTTCTTAGGCATTTACTTGGACCATGTACTAACCTGCCTCTCCTTTGAAATCTATTGTCTTTTGCATTAATTAGGAAGCATTAGGGCCTGTAAAGATGCAGCATTGAAGTGTGACCAATTGAAATTTGAGCATTACAAGAGTGTGGCTGGAACTCGGCTCACAATCGAGATTGATCAACAAATGCAGAATTGTCTTGAGAAGATCAAAATCTTGGAACACTGAATATACGGTTTAGCTATTCTGAAGTTAATTAGGTTTACATAATTATCTTAACTCTTTTCTTAAGTTTATCTTGCTAGTCTTCCTCATTTCTCCTTTATGCCCTATTCACACTTGTTTTTTCTTTAAATCTGCAAAGACGTCAGTTAATTTGTTCGAATAATCTTTTCAATGTGATATATGAAAACATTATTATAGTTGAACTTGATGTTACGCTTTGGGTGCTAATGATTATGAAATTGATTTCGACTTTTTCAACATCTTGAATTATTTAATGTCAATATCAAATATGTTAATTTCGTAGCATAATATAATATATCCGCAACATGTTTATGGAGGCTTTGTACAGAATAAGCGAAGGAATTTGTTCCTCGAGGCCAAAGCGCTTCACAGATCACCAAAAACTATGGTCGTCCAGCATACAGCATGTCGTATTGGAGGATATCAAATGGTAAATGCATCGATTAGAGATATACTGGGGGTGTATTCGCGGGAGCATAAAAATTATGCGACTGCATAAAAAATATCCAATGTTATTTTCTTTACTTTATGATACGGTATGTGTCTAAGATAGTTATATGATCATTTTTTTAAAACAATGAAGAAGTTGAGATTCAAGTACGTGTGTGGGTGTGCGAATTTTATGCGATGGTCTCCTTGTAACAAAAAAGAAAATAAAACTCATTACTTTAGAAATTTCTTTGGAGTTTGGACAATGCTACAATCGCCAAAAACAGACTAATTAAAAATTAATTAGTACCATTTAGAATTTTGTTTTGTACTGTCTGTTGGCTATGGCTCGTGAATGCAAAAATGACCGGGCTCTCGTGGTTTTACTATTATGTGCTCGCTTCCTCCCCTTCCAATATAAATATCTCATTGACAAAGAAGAATTCGATTTGTAGTTTATATCCACATAGAAGACTAATGTATACTAGTTTACCTTTGAAAGTAGATGGAGAAAGTGAGAAACTAAGAATATTGCTGAAATTCAGAACAAAATAAAAGTAGGTGCGCACTACTTGACAAATTCAATACTCCAATGTGAACAGATAATCAATTCTCCGGTTTAAAATAATAGGGAAATTCACAAATATCAATGAGTACAATAATGAAGTGAATCAATGATTAAACATAATTTTAATTTACAATTTTATCCTTATAATAATTAATCAAATTTTCACCTTTTTAAATTAATTTACACATTTTCATAAATAATTTAAATGTGTACTGCCTCAAAAAAAAATTAAAAAGAATTAATTACATGTGAAAAAAAAATAAATTTATCGCTAATAAATAAAAATAACATAGTAAATTTCTTTATCCAATTGATCAAGATTATCACAAAATATTATTTAAAATGAAATTTTAATAAATTTTAAAACAACATTTATTGTGAATCGGAGTAAGTAATTTGCAATCTTGTCATAAACGGACTCTTGAAATCACTGACTCCACAAAACTCCAAAGCCAAAACACTCGTGTTTCTTATACTTCCGACTTCTAACCACTTATCTCTTCTTCTTCTAACCATACACACATATATGTACACATACATATACTGATATAAAATCTAGAATACACACACACACACACACACACACACATACATACATACATACATACATACATACATACATACATACTCCGTATCATATTAGTGCTAAAAGACAACACGACTTTTTAACTTTCTCCATTTATAACAATACTTTCTTCCCTACTAAATAATTTCATCCATCACCTTAAATATTACACCATTTCAACAAATATATTTTCAAGTTATTTTGAGGAAAATTGGAATTTGATCTGAATCCACTTACACTACTTGTTGGTGCCCGTAGGATCCGTCAAAAGGGGTTCTAGCAGTTCAGACTCTGAGAAACAACATAATGGCATCGACCCAGTTGGCGTCCACCACCATCATGCTCTGCTCTGTGATAGCCATCTTGATGACTAGTAAGACGGCTACTGGAGATCGTTCAATTCTGTTCATCTTCGGTGACAGAAGGGCTTTTGGGTACTCTGTAAAATTCTTCTCCATATTAGTTTGCTCCATGGTGGCGTTCCTGCTGAACGTCTATTAGGTATTATAGTCATGCCAGCATTCTCATCAACGTTCCGTACAATAAGATATCATCGTTGACTAGTGGTGATGACCATCATCATAGGTTCAACCACCGTCTCACGGCGGAGTACGTGGCGAGAACAGTTAATAGGGGGAGTTACTTCTGGTCTCTGGGATTTAATTATATTCTGCAGACGAACTACGTCCATTTTCACATTCACACACCAAAGTATGCTAATTGATTCCAATTTCTGTACAAATTACTAATTGCAAGGTTAAAAAGAAAATAACTAAACCTTGTTCTACAGTGAACATTGATGTGTAGCAGTAGTTCAGTCGTTCAGAGTACAAATCACGACGTGCAGAATGAGAATAGTCTTTCATCCCAAGACGGTATGAATCAGAGCACAGTATCACACACCAATGACACTTGCAGCTCAGCTTATTCGATAATTGACGTTCCAGAACTTGACATTTTTTTATTATTAGTTAATAATACCTCCGATTTGTTATGTGTAAGCAAATGGGGGAAGGAAAGGAGGGAGGGCAAAACTAGGGTTCTTACACTTTAGGAATCTCAGCCACTAAATAATGAAACATTTGAAGTTAAATATTGTTTTAGTTTCTACCCCCGAGGAAAATAAGATATTTGAGGATGATATATATTCTTATTTCTTTTACCATTTTCTGTAAAGAAATATAGAACTCAAAAGTTCAATGAGAAGTATGCATAAAATACAAGGCAGCATCGAAGCACTGTACTTGCATTAACAAATATTGTGATAGGCTTTCCCTTGTCACAAGAGTTACAACTTGGATCTGTTTAACAATTCTGCCAAGTATGTAATTCCCTATTCAATATCTGGGGGCACACCTGTGTATATATCAAATCAAGACGTTACAAATCTTACTGTTGATTGTCTTAGCAAGGAGCATTTGTTTGCTTTGCTTGAAAGCTTAGTCGAGCAACCTTGTGTACCGGGTTGCGGAAGCCCAACAATTCTGACAGGTTTCTGAGACAAATTTCCAAACTGCAATGGTATATTGATTGGAGTGCAGTACTTCTGAGTCAGCATTTGGAACCATACCTCAACAAACTCGGAATTTTATAAAAGTTGTTTACACTAACTATTCTGAGACATGCATGTTAGAGATTGTGATTGACACCAAGAAAGCTCCCACAGTGTTGGTAACAAAAGTAGAGAAACCAACGAGATGGAGCTGCAAGCACATTACCTCTAGTGGATTTGAAATATGCATTATGTGATAGTTTTGCTCTGCATATAGACCAGAGACTTACCAGTCAGCTCACATCTGCAAGTTTCAACTTCAACTTCATAATACCTGATTGAACCACTATTTCCCCTTTAGATGGCTCCACTTTTAGAACGGTTGCTTTCTTTTTAAGAGAAGAAACATGCACCATATCACCAACCTTGGGGAGTTTTGAAATATTTCCTGCAAAAATGTGTATATACCCTAAGCAGCTAACAACACATAAATTTTATAAGTATTGGCAGGGGATATATAAATTTGAAATAGAAGCACTAGAGAAGTTGAAATCTTAAAAATTATCCCTTTGAGCAGTAATTAGCGGGACAGATAAATCCTCACATTTAGATGTATAATACCTGATGGAGGTTTGCATGTATTATCATCAATGGTTGCAACAGAAGTTTTACTATTTTCTGCATTAATATGTGGAGTGTCTGAGACAGGTGTCTGGTGGTTGATATCTGTACTAGTAAATCTAGAAGGTTGGGCTGCAGCTGCACGAAATTGTCTAAGTTTCTTGTGAAGTGTAGATCGTGCTATTCCTGCTACATGAGAAATTTCTTGCATCTTTCTGTATCTTTCATTCATGCCATGTTCTATGACCTTCCTTCTTGTCTTCAGAATTTTTTCATGAAGATCTCTTGACAGCCTATAAAAATTAGTCCAGTAAACTGCTATAGAAAAAATCTGAGCGGCCATATCAATGTCAAACCCAGGGGGAAAAAGTGGGTAACAAAGTTCATACCAATTACTGATGATTTAGACAAATGTGAGGCTGAAACACTCATTTATTTACCTACTCCCAAAATCACGATGAAATAAATCATCTAGAATAGAGTTTAAGGGAGTTTCAGTACAGAAAAATTGCAAATAAGTATAACTCAAATATCCTACAATTAGCATTTCTAGGGAAACAAATGGAGTTCAAGGGTAAAACTGAAACATGTAACTCAGATTTAAGATTAATAAGGATTTATTATCTGTTTCAATGGAGGGTAAAACTACTGAATGATAACTATAAGGGATTTTGGGTTGAGATCCGACATCGTACCTTACCATATCGTAGAGTAATAGAAGACCTAGACAAAAGATTAAAAAGGATTTATTTATTCTAAAAAAGAAGGGGTGAAACAGTTATAAGATATTAACCATACCCTGCTAGATTGGGGGAGTAATAGATGGCTCACAGACAGAAGATCAATAAGGATTTACTTATTTATTGAAAGAAGGGTAACACTATTATATGATAACTAAAGCAAGAGGGAGATTCTTTACCACATATTCATGAATTCGGAGAGTAATAATTTACAAGACAACGGAAGATACCTACCACGGCATTTCTAGGGTGATGGATAGAATTCAAGGGTATGTTCATTTGTATACAACAGGTGATGAAACATGCAACTGATATATAAGATCAACAAGGGATTTATTGTATTATAAAATTAGAGATACATTTCAAAATGCTACTTTTTAAAGACAACTTTTGAGGTACAAATATACCTCCGATATTTATAAGAATTTGTCGTGATATAATTTTATCTAATAATAATAGTGGTGACAATGGCTGTGGTGTGGAACCAACATGGGCGGTAATGTTGGTGACGATATTCCAGGAATTCATGTCATTTTAATATCTAAAACAAAAGTTTATCTCTAATTTCAGAACAAACAAAACAGGAAATATATTTTTAATTTTGGAGTGCTTATTTATTTTGAAGAAGCATAAAACTGCTATATGATAACTATAATAAATATCCAGGATAGTCTTCACCAATCACCACAAGTTTATTAGTTATGATATTACATTATAAGAACATTTTGAATAGAAGATTCTCACATAAGGTAATGCTGGGCTTCATGAATATGCTCATGAAAATTTTGCTTAAACTTCTCCATATCAACTATTGCCTGCACCCAGTAATGCAAAAAGAAAAAAAAAGTATTTATTAAAGTGAAAAGGCATAAGAAACTTTCGTCAAAGCATATGTACGAGTAAGCATAATATGGTAAAGATGCTACAAGATACTCAAAAACCAATTAAATAATGCATCATTTTTTGATTAAAACGTTAGTGCCATATCTTCTATTCTCTATTTTCTATTAACCCCTCTTATTTGATATTAAACCATTTCTCATGTACCACAAATATATATGTGCAAAGAAAATTCAAGGAATGTGTGAGATATTTTTATTTTAATTTGGTTTGCATAATTTCCTTTGATGTAATAATACAAACACTTTGCCTATCAGTATAAATCTTCTTCATCCAGGATACTAAACTCAAGTATTCAAGGAAACATATATGAATGCTTATGTAATTACCTCATTGATCTCGGCACTAGCCAGTCCATAGCGCCCTCGAGCATCATCTACAACTTTGTAGGGCAATCCCAGCCTTTCAGCTATATTTATGGCATTGGAACGTCCTACAATAAAAAAAATACTTGCATTCTGGTCATATAGATTAGTTGGGAAATAATATGACAGCCATGAGAATCAAGAAAAAGAAAAGATCAAAAAAACCACCCTCCCTCTCCCCCTCCTCTTCCCACCATCAGATACAAGCAGATGTGTGCACACGGGCGTGTACAAAAGATGGTCCAGGCCCAAAGAAGATAGCCACTGGATACAAGCAGATGTATCCACCATCAGATACAAGCAGATGTGTGCACACAGGCACACATACGAAAGATGGTCCAGGCCCAAAAGAAGATAGCCACTGGATTTACTTTAAATTATAATACATATATATTCCATACTCTGTATAGAGACTCAGAAATATTAAAGAATCAGAAATTACTATATACCTACGCAGAAAAGAATTAAAAGCAAATGACTTTAGAAATTCCTGGCCCATATGTGTAATCAACAGAGAGTGTACAGTTGCTCAGGGTTGCTCCAATTTATGTTGTTATAGAAGTAGAAGATAGCTACAAGTCTAAGAGACAAACCTGGTACCCCCCAGAGAATTTTATACGTTGGTTTCAAGTTCACATCATCAAATTCCATGCATGCATTTTCAAAGGCATCATTACTGTTCAAGTCAAATTTCCATAATCATCAAAACATGGTTTTAAACGAAGTAACACAGTTTGTGGTCGTACAGAAATTTCATCTTAAACACCTGTATTTTAGGGTTTTAAGTTCCCCATGATGTGTTGTTGCTAAGGTCAATAGAGCACCAGAATCAGCAAAAGATTCCAGAAGTGACATTCCCAGTGCAGCTCCTTCCAATGGATTTGTCCCAGCACCAACCTAACAGTTTAAACAAAAGAATCAGTTTTAGATATTCATTTAAAAAAATTAGTTGCTTCTTAGCATCCCTTATATTCTCTACATGTCAAACATGTTCTCCTAGTTACTCTTCTGCATGTTAAAAAAATTACTAGTAATATTTTGTCTTCATTGAAAATCTGAGAAACTAGAAGTCTAAAAAATTCTGTGTACATATTTATGCCATGGCATTAACGACAGAATTTTAGAATGTGAACGTATGTCCAGGGGGCAGAAGAAATACATGAACGTGACCAAACATAACTACGCTGTTAATATTCTAATGTTACTCGTATGCAAAAGAAAATCTGACAGCTTTAAAGAATTTTGTATGCATACTTCATCCAGTAGCACTAATGATCGGTTTGTAGAGTCTGACCGTATGCCCTGCAGGGAGCAGAAGAAATACACAAATGAAAATGTTCTATATCAAGAACAATTTGCTAAAAGCATTTAATCTCAACTAAATATCAATTAAAAAACTGATTTACAGCCAAAGAGTAAAATATTACAGTACCAAGAAGTACTCTTACCGAGAGTTATCAACTTATTAGGTGTGTGTAAGAAATAGAGTTAAGATGGAAGGAAAACTACCATTTGCAAACGGAACCTCAAATATCATCGTTATTGAACATGAACAATGAATTGAAGAACTTATAGATACTCTTTGTTCCGCAAAAGGAGTTGCACTTGAAATTTTGTCAAGTGCATCTGCAAAACCTTACAGTTCTAATTTGATGTAATTTAGTCATATTTTATTAAACATATAACGACAAAGTAAAACACTTGGTAGTTTCTTTAACAATTTTCACAGTACCACAGGCAAATTCAAATGTGAATCTTTGTTTTTTTTTTTTTTTTTTTTTTTCTGTTGAAACAGTTGGAGTATTTCTCTGTGCAAGCTATACAAACGTGCTATATTAATGTTAATATTTGAATACACTAACATTGAGTACAGCCATTTTCTTATTATTGCACTAATCGTATAGATTCGTTTAGATATATAGCCAACATACACCAGTTTGCTTCAGATGTCCAGAGAAGGTAGACAAGGATTGGGACAAGGACTGCTCATCACCGATATCTGCAAATACAGAATCGAACCAAGGGATCTTCGCTGGTTCAGATGATAACACATAGAGTCCTACAAGATTCAAAGAGACCATCATATAGAAGCAACGAAAATACTATTTAGTTAGAAAGAATGGAAAAAGGAACAAGTAGAACCATAACAATGCGTAAAATCTTTCTTTTCACGCAACTTAGCTGTGTCGGTTGTCTTTCATAAAATTATTTGGCAGTCCTCTCTACCATGTAATTGACATATATATATATATGTGCTTCTTCTCTTCTTGTCTTGTTTTAGTTTTTCCACTTATTTTTTTTCTATTTGTTATGCACATTTTTAATATAAACTTTCTTTTCCCTTTCAGCTTATGTTCTCAATGATACATCTGCTTGACCCATAAACAAAATAAGCCTCTACCGGTTCACAGGTGATAATGGGTATTTCAAGTACAGAGAACTAGATAAATAAAATATATAACCTGATTTTGCCATCATAGCAGCCAAACCAACAGTTTTTAAGAAAATAGTTTTACCCCCAGTATTGGGGCCAGTAATAACCACAACTGTAGTTTTTCTAGCAACAAATATATCAACTGGGACAGGCCGAGCTTGCTCCACTTTTGTGATCTGATGATTAAGGGAAAAAGTATAAATTGAGATATATATCATAATAATGATAACAGACGTATTCAACAGAAACATTGATATACTGTTGAATTTTCCTCACTGCTACCTGTAACTCCAAGGATGAAAGACTTGTATCTGCCTCATCTTGCTGAGTCATGTTCCCCACTTGTTGTTTCCTCCTCCTAATTTCCTAAGAGAAGAAGAACACATATGATTGAATTAGCAGCTAGAGTGACAACTACACTGAACTTAATTTAAGGAATGTGGAAAGTTAATTAGATGACTATGGCAAACTCCTTCCTTGCCCATGAATGAAAAACTCCCAAAGCCAATAATAAGCACAAACGTAAGTGAATCCAAAATAAGCTACAATAGTGTAAGGTTTTAAAGATGTACCTTACACGATATATTTACTCAACAATCTAAGCTGAAGTTAAAAGAAGAAAATTCTATTCATTTATGCATATTGCCATGGTTATAACATGAAAATGCTAAATATAGAAAAATTTTAAATCAACCAATTCATAATAAATTCAGTACTACTTGTGCATATTATTTTATGTCTCCAGAAGATTTACCATGACAAAACTGTTTCTTACATAAACCACCCCTAACACACATTCATTTTTCTTTTAAATAGATGTAAAGAAAAATATTTAACATCAGGTCAAACAGGTCATGTATATGCATGATGAGGTGATAAATCATTTAAAAGCAATAACTGTAGCATACAAAGTGGTAAAAAAGACTCCATGTTTCCAGATGGCACTCTGTAACTTACAGCCTTAGCATTAGTGACATCCTTCATGGCTTTCTGCAGATCTTGCCGATGCCGTTGAAGAAGTAAAGGATGAAAAGCTTTTGGCAAATACAAATTCCACTTCATCTGAGTAGGGTGTGATGTTGTTGTACCTTCGTCTTCTGATAAGCCTTTCATGCTCTTGTCGTTTGGGAAAAATAGATCAGGATATGTACCTCCAAATGAAAGACTATATGTTGCCCGTGCATTTATCTAGTTTTCAAATACACCAAGCTAATTAAAGTTGGAATAACAGAGCATTGTCTAAACAAGAAATCAGTCATTAGGAAAGATCATCTAAAGTAGTTTTCAAATACACCAAGCTTATTAAAGTTGGAATAACAGAACATTGTCTAAACAAGAAATCAGTCATTGGGAACGATGGGATGGGGTGGGGTGGGGTGGTGGAAGTTTAATATTCCCCGCATAACTAATAAAGGAAGCAAAACAAAACCTACATCATGCATTCATGCCCAAAATAACTGTTTCTTTGCATTAGTATTCATATAAAAGACACTAGCCCCTTACTATCTAGATGTGTAACAATTAGTAGACTTTTGATGACTAGAAATCTGTGGAAAACAATTTATGTGATTCAAATTCCAATGATGCCACTTATTCTTGCATCAAGGAGACAAAAGCTGAATGCCAGAGACATCAGAAATACATCTTCCAAATAGACAAAATAATAGCAACAGAATTTTTCTTCTTTTTTTTTTTTTTTTTTTAATTCTTACCACTTGTGATTTATTAACATCTATGTCTTTGTTGGTTACCTACCACATCCAATTGAATCATAATCTTAAAGGAATTTGCAATGTCATCAAGATCCACCTGCATCTGAGCAAGAAACACCAAGACAACCTGAGAAAGCAAATTTTTTGCTTCAGAGAATTATCAGTTTACTTTAAAAATAATATAAAAACCTTCTCTGTTATCTTTAACAGCACATCAGCCTCAGCCTTGGAAACAGAAGCTCTTGCTTGCTGCAATTCATCATTTAAAGGAACAGCAGAGAGAGGCTCTATAATGCTTTCTGCACCTGAACCACTACAACAGAGTATTAACTCTCAGGCATGGCTAACTATACTAACAAAAGTAGAGCTACCCCAATTGGCAGCCACAGGTATGAAAGTGTATTTAAAAATATATTGTACAAAGTACACACACACACACACAGAGATATATGGTGGATCCACAGTTAGAAGTGTAAGCAGGTCTGTTATTTTTGTTTGCTTTGCTTTTGGGGGTGGAGGTTGGGGGTTGACGGGGGAAGGTAAAAAGATATTTTTTTTAATCCAAAAGCATGCATAACTGATTTCTTTCGAAAAATCTAATCAAAGCGTCTTGCAATGTTTGATGACAGTAAAAAGAATACAAAACGTTGGAAACACACCTTGAGAGTAGTAGACCCTCAATGTCTTTTTGCAGTTTCGTTCCTGATTTTATACACCATCTTCCATCGATATTGCTCACTTCCTGAAGCCATAAGAGTAGTAATTAGGGACAAATGCATGAAGAAGAAAGTAAACGCAGTTAATAAAAGAGCTTACCAGAGAGGATGTTTCACCAGCGTTGTTCCTCATCAAGCCTTCCATTAGCTGGTATAACTGAATAAAGGACGCAACTTTTATAAAGAACAATGATCTCTTTCTAGGTGTTAATGTATGATATACAAGAGAACAAGAAATTCTGGATAGAGAAAGCAACTCGTAGAAGTCCTAATAATAGGATTGCAGATTTCATGGATTTGATGATAAATCAAAAAATTCAATGATCATGAATTTCTAGTCTCTACCTTGTAGAATCAGCCTATTGAAGCATGTAACGGAAATAGGAAATCAAATTCAAAATTTCAAATCAATAAGTATACACATTCATTTGACTTCTACATGTATTTGAGTTGAGCCAAAATTGGTAGATGAGTAAAGACTAGAAACAATACTGTTGTATTTTCTCTCAGTTAGACACTAACTTGATTTCTTTTGAGTTTTACATTCATCTCCATTTCTTGAGAATTAACATATATAAGAATATTTTAGTTTAAAGGAGGAGAAGAAAACCCTGCCAATTACCTTTCTTTCAAGTAACCGTACTTGCTCAAGCGATCGTTTTAAGGCCGAACTCTGGAATTGAGACACAGATAATTAAAAACAATAAAATAAAAAAGCAAAAAATACATAGAGTATACTGCCACAAAGGAAAATAATAAAACTTTAATTAGGTAATAAACATCCTACCGCAGAATCTTTCACTGAGCCATCTTCATCTACAAGTTGTTGGATGAACTTTATTAAGGATCCACTTGTGAACAATTCCATAATCTGCAAACAAGTTCATAAAAAATAATCAAATATGAACCATGGACACATCACACATTGCAGAAAATAGATCACTACACACCATTTCTGCAAGAGGCATGAAACGTTTTAACCATTCCGCATCATCCTTAATCGCTGCTTTCACATTAAACTGTAAAGATTCAGCAAACTGAAGCAGACATACAAGTGCTATTGCCTCGCTTCCACTAACATGCAATTGCTTCCGCGCATTTTGGATAGCAGATTTAACCTTCAGGAAAAACCAGAGTCCAGAGAGCAAAATATTTTATATTCGCATATGGGAAGTATACTTATCATTTATTACTGCTAAAATCTTGGAGGTTTTCACATTATGGATATAATATTTACATTGGAGGCATTCTAAGAGAATAATAGTTGCAATAGATCAATCAACTGTTGAACTTGCTGTGATCACCAATTAACTGTTGAATTTGCTGCAATTGCCTGATACTAATAGATAATAATAGAACTGTAACACTATAACAATTGTACCAATGGATTCCGGTTTAAGATGAAACCAGTGGAGCGCTCATTTGAACTTAGGCATCAAATTTCATACTTGAGAAGGAAAAAATTAGCAAAATGGTTCTTGAAAAACTGTATATGTAGCTTAAATCAACCTTGTTATACTCCTAGCTGTAATCTTGCCAGCCTTGTACCTTAATGAGTGACCAAAATTCTCTACGTAAATATGCCACTTTTGGATGAAAAAGTTTGAAAGGAAAGTGGCTAAGTTTTTTGTTCTTTTCACTTCTTTTTCATTAATGAAGAAGAGCATAAGCATAAAACAGTTACAAATATTTTATTTTTGTAAAAAAAATTATATAAAAGAAGCCAATCTTTTAAATTTCACAAAAGAAAAAAAAAACTCAAAAGAACACGTACTGATGATGCTTTGGTTTCCTTTTGGCATGAAGAATAAATGGTGCTCCGGAAGGGAAGGATGAGATAAACTCAATAGCCAGGAATTTAAATTATGATGATGATTAATACAATGAGGGAACAGAAGAAAGTGCAAGATTCACACAATATAATGTTGATTAATACTCCATCGTATTTATATAAAATAGTTATAACTAGAGACTTCAAGAAGCAGAGCTAAAATAAACGCTTATGAGTGAAAACTAAGGAATTACTACAAAATAGGAGTGGAGTGGAATAAATAAGAAAGGGGAATGACTAACCAATTGGACATCAATAGCACTAAAATCCATGGTGCAACCATACTTATGCATTTCAACAGCAGCATTGGTTTCCTCTAATAATCTCAAACTCTCCTCGTATGTCTTATCTAATGACCATAACTGTGCCTGCCGCGATTAAGACAACCATATTTATCAAAGATACAAACACGCGCGCGCGCAAACATACATATATATGTATATATATATGAGAGAGACCTTGGTGGCTTGTTGTCCGGAGAGGGTACCGGCAAAGGAAGCGACGGAGTGGCAGAGTTTATCCCACTCGAGGACCCTGAGACTGTTGAGTATGACAGGGGGCTGCTTATCGGAGAAAGTAATGTCAATTGAGGGTGAAGACGACGAAGAGGGTTTGTTGACAAAAGCTCGACAATGAAGGTTAAAACGATAATCACACCTTCTTCTTCTTCTTCTTGTTGCAGTAGTAGTAGCAGTAGTAGCAGCAGCAGCAGTTGTTTTGAAAACATTTATTAGGGTTGCGAAGGAGAGATTGATTGAAGAAGAAGAAGAAGAAGAAGTGGCAGAGACTGCAACTGAAACGGCCATTGTATTTGTAATATAAACAACAATCAATATTTCACAAACATTTGAAAGAAAGAATAATGGATGGAGTCAGTGTTTCTAAGGGAAGGGAAGCGAAGGGGGTTTGTTCGTTTTATCCGTTCGTCAAAGTATAGAGATTATATAGTACTCCGTTATTCTGACCGTTACAATACAGTCGCGGTTATCCTACGCTAAGCGAAAACTGGGCCATGGCATGGGCCGAAAACTTTTTTGCAACCAGACATAAAATACACATTACCCTGGCCTACCACATTTTTCGTGGTCTTGCCATTCTAATTCCGCTTGTTACCCACATCAACAGCAACAAAAAATCTAGTTCCGCTTCTTCTTCTTGTTATTTTTTTCTTTTTTAAATCTCACATAAGTAAGTCTTAATATTCGTGAAGTATAAAATTAATTAATAAATTCATTTAGTTAATGATTATATGTGTCATCATTTTATAATTAGTATCGGCCCTATGATATTAATTATGAATTAATTAATTGGATATAAACTGGTAGATACTATCTAAATTTTAATTTAAAAACCTATTTGATGGCTTTAATTCATTGATGGTGCATGTGGATTGGAATAATAGAATGAAATGGGTAATAGATAAAAAAAATATAAGAAGAAGTGGATAATAGGAGTAGAAGGAGAGATGAAGAGCCGATGAGGATAGATAATCACAATAAAAATAAATAAATAGATCATTCATTTTTCTCACTCATGAAATGAATTATATATTGTTTATTTAACCACCATCTCTCATGGGGATAAAAATTTTTTTTATGATTTCTCGTCTAGCAATTACTCTTAGATTAAACTTAATATACCTCTTATTGTATTCATTCGATCCAAACGTAGCCTGCTTTTTAATATAGTATTCTTACTCTTTTTTCAAATTTTCATATAAGAAAAAACGGAGTACTAGATAATGTACAATTTTGACCATTAAACAATGCCAGCGATTTGGTCAAATGAAGCTTTATTGTTTCTCTGCTTCTTTTTCGGTTGATAACTTCATATCTGCAATAAAAAGAAGAATTAAGCAGGCCGGCATATGCGCACTTCTGGGTTTGAGAGCGATAGTAATGTAATTTACTACATTTTTTACCAAACAAAAAATATTAAGCCACAATCTTTACGAGATGGCGTAGAAAATAGAAAGTACTCTCTCAACTAATATTTGAGTTTCGTATTCGTATTACATATTTAACTGAGAATTATATATTTAAATAATAATTAAAAAAATTATCATAAAACTTGTTATAAATGTTCAATCAATAATATATAAGAGTTTTTTAAAAATACGATAAACACGGATCATCTGTTCTATAACATGATAATACTCACTTGAGGGGCAACTTCAATAATTCATTCAGTGATCAAAGTTTTTTTATTTTTGGTATGTAACGTGGCGATATGGAGTATAATAAACTGAGCCTAAACCATTCTTATTCATTTCGCATCTCCATGTATCTCAACATAAACAACCAAACTTGAGTTTTAACCTTAATTTGATAAAATTTTCGAATTTAAGAAAACAAATTAATTAATTTATTTATTTATTTTGACGTGTTTATCTTTATTTTGTACTAGATAATTTTGGCTTTGAAAAAATAATAAACATATACATTACACGCGCATCACGTTTACCAAATCAACTAATATGTTGTTGTATAATTGTGATAGGTACGGCAAAGAAGAGCTTGCACATTACAGCCGGCCGGCTGGCAGAATAAAGCCAACAGGATCAAAGGAAAAAATAAGTTGAGTAGAAGCTATTTAAAATTGATATAAGACTCCCGTAATTTTATTCAGTTAAATAGAATATTGAATTGTATAATTTAGCTGTATTTTCCAAGTGACTCACGTATCAATTAGCAGCAAAATGAATTTGAAAATTAAATAAATTATAAGCGAATAATAAGTAGATCAAAACGGAACTCTTACTACTGTACTATTTTTCTACATACATACATACATACATTTCAATCGTATTTATCGTCGGTTGAAGACAAGTGGGTGGCCCATCGCCTAATAGTCAATACCATTACCAGGAGGGAAGCAGATATAAATTTCCATGCTACACGACGTACGTTGGGGAGATTCGTATCCATTTTGCTTTATTACCTAGCTAGTTCAATATTTCACCATTTTTTTAAAATTAAATATTTGGGGACATAGTAATTTATTTATTTGTTCAAGAGATTTTAAAAATTAGAGAATAGAAAGCCCTAAGCCTGTTTATTGTTGTTGTTGTTATTATTACCAAATGATTGCATCTTTACTTATAATTCAAAAAATACTTTTAAAATACAAAATTTAGAATGTATTTTTAACTTTTTTATAAATGGAATAGATTAGATTAGATTAGATTAAATAAATTAATAAGCTTGTCATTTTTGACATGTATCTACGGATGTATCTGTATACTATATAGTTCGATTCTTTTGATGTGACTCTTTTCTCTCTCTCTATATATAGTCCATAGAAAATAGATTTTCATGTCAATGCTTTGACAATATCAGAAGCACCATAAACCATAATCAACGTCAACTTATAGAATTTGGGGTTGATGGTTACATTGATAGAAAAATTACCATTGCCGTCTTAATATATTTGACTTAAAAATGAATGGATATATATATATATATATATATATATATATATCAATTGGTTCAAATATCACATCAATCAACTGAAGTATAACTTACCATCTAGTGCCTGAACAATCCAGAATTACTTTGACAACTCCAGAAATATATTAATGGAATTAAATTACTTGAATTTGGATCTTGTTCTAGCTCATACGTACGTTGAAGATCGTTCAAGATTTTTATACTCCATATCAAAAGACAAGTTTCGTCCTTCTATATTGTTGAGTTGGTAATATAGTGATTATAACATGTAATTAATCTTTTTGTAATTGATAATGTTTTTATATAGGAGTAGTGTATGGCTTGGGAAATCTTTTCCAAACTCATCCCGCTAATAACAACAAAGTCCCCAAATCCGTTATCCGAATACAGCCTGATTTTTTGTGAACTTTTGAATATAATATATTTCTTTTTCTACTTTTTTGGTGTTTTCTTATATAAATATCTAAAAATCAAATGAAAATTATAATTTGTACAGTGACGACTTTCCTACCCTTACTGCGAATTTGCTTAAGGGTGCTTTGGGAAAATGGTAGATAGTGGGTTCAGATAATGGTAAATCATTTGACCAATTTATTACCATTACCCGATTGTCATTTATGAGAGAGGAAAAAAATTTGGTTACGCATTTATGAGAAACTTTTGATGATATAAAATCGTGTAAATTATGCTATCTCCGTAAATTGGTTCGTCCTCCCTATTCCTACATAATAGTCTGTCTAATTAATTAAGAGAATTTTCGTATTATTTTTATTTTTTCAAGAAATCTTCTCCACAAATATTATTTATCCTATCTTATATTTATAATTCTAATAAAAAGGGTATAGTGATATATTTCATTAGCTTTGATTATCAAATTTGTATTTTAATTACATTTATTGATCTTTTGGCAAAACTAAATAACTAATAGAAAATTCGAATGGAGTATTGATCTCTAAAAATTTAAACTAATCATTTGCGTTCTAGCGTTTGTGTCGACTTACATATTTTTCACTTTCGTAAATTTACGAAAAACAAGAGTAGCAAATAAATACAATATTATTAAACATTAAGTTAATAAAATTATGCTCAATATCTATGGGTTGGAGAACTGAATAAAAGACAAGGGCACATACGTGTGTTAGGGGAATGTCATGTTAGATTAATGTAACTGAAATCGAGCAAATTAGTTATCTGCCGTTGCATAATAAATTAAATTAATATTCCAATTGCCATACGTTGAAGTTCAAGTCAGTAGTTAACAGAATAGGTAATTCGCACGAATGTCGATTCTTTATTTTATAGATTAAATTATATTTTTTTATATATTTCTTAATTTTTAATTTTTTAAAATTATATCAGAATCCTTATTAAACAAATTAAAGATATTTGAATAATAAATTTTTTAATGTAAAAATTCACTGTTTAAATCTCTTAACAGATTTTTTATTTTAGAGATTCTGATACAGACATAATTTTTAAAGATTTAATTTTTTATCCTTAAAATAAAAATTATAAAGAATATATGGAAACTGATCTGAGTGCTCTAATAATAACTTTACCGGCCGATTTTCACGTCGTGCTCTAATTGCAGCGCCCCAACAGCTTAATTAAAAAATGCTTTCGGACATCCGTTGTCGCTTTTAAGTTTTTCTAATAATCCTTTAAAGTTTATAAATGGAATATAACTAAAAGAAATATTTATTACTCCGTTGTCTTTTATTTAATATAATTATAATAATTTCTGGTTATGCCAAACTCTCCTACAAGTAATTAAAAATAAGGAGTTTAATTCTTCAATTGTCTTGTTTCCCTTTTGTTAATCACGTGTTCTCGAGATTTTAATTCTTTCAATTAGAGCAATCAAAACATAATGGAACTATCAATTATAAAGTAAATATAGCAGAAGACGCGAGAGATTTCAGAACAACCTAACTAATCCAAAAATTATGACATCATTGATCTAACTAATTATAACACGTTTTTTAGAAAATAGATAATCATCAATTTTATTATTAAGATTTATTAGAAGGGTAAGAATTATAAAATGATACCAGTTATAGAGTTAGCTTTACGGATAATTAGCATAGAAATCCCTGTACAAGACGAGCTCTTTCTTAATAATTAAATTTTAGTATTTCGATAGTTTTTGATATTTTTAATTTTTTAATATAGTTTTTCTTTCATTGTTAACGTTTTCATATTTTACAAATTATTTCCATGTATTATTATTTTATTGTTTTGTAATTGGAATGTAACGATGACACGAATTGATGTACTAGTCTATTTAAATATTTATCTCTTAATTAATTAAAATAAATATTTTATGTTTTCTTAATTTTATTATTATCATTGTTTTAAGTAATGTCAATAAAGAATTAATAAACAATTATTGAAATAAAAGAATTTTGCTTAATGTTTATGTAGAATTATATACAATGATATTTTATGTGATTATCACACAATTATCCTAATTGTTGCTTCTTTTTTTTACATCAAATCGATGAATTTTATTATTTCATATTTCAATCAATTCAATAATTTTAATATTATTATTCAGTTGGCTTGATTAGCTATAATTTATCTATACAATGTACTCGATATTAAATTAAGAAAATAATTTTTTTAACATGTGCACATTACAAATAAATTTTTTTTAATAATAATTTATTATACCATTGTAGATTTGACAGATGACTAATTTTGTTAAGATTTGATTCAGTCGTAATCAATGAATTATAGTATATTACATGATTATATTTTATTATAATTAAATAAATTAAATTAGTGATTAAGATTATAATTAATTTGATTGTTAATATTTCATTATGAATTATTTATACTCGGTTGCATGATTCTTCTTTTTTTAAATTGATTAGATTATTATTATTATTATTATTTACTCAATATTTGAAAGTAGTATTTGAATATTATTTTTAAAAATAATTATTTTTTGTGTAATTAAGGAGATTAAAAACTCCAATTGAGAAATGAGTTTTAAAGGATATTTTTAAACGTATTTTTTTCCTTTGAATTAATATATATTAATAAATAGATGAATGGATAATAGATGTGTTTGGAATTATTAGTGTATTACTTAACGAGGGAGGCAATTGTTATATGCTCTCGATTGTAAAGAGCATTTGTTACTTTGAGTACAAGTTTTTCATTTTAACGCTTTTAGCACTGGTTTAGGGAGCTTAATTAAGAATGATGGAACGAGATACACAGGAATATTCACTAAATTAAGAATCTGAATCAAAAGATAAGTAGTACTATATACTAGTAATTAAAGAAACTTCGTGGAATCTGAAAAATTGAAGGCGTATGCTGCTGTCTTTAGTGCTTAAATCATTGACGAAGTTGTGAAGATTACATTCTACCTTGTTGCCAAATCAAGACACATGTCATCAAGAGCTAAATGCCTGACGATCTCGTGTGAGAGCACTTAGCACCGGACCCCATAAAATTAAGTTTTGTCTGTATTTTAAGGGATTAAATTAAAAAATTAGACAATTTTTTTTTTATTTTATTAGATTTTTTATGATAGAGTCATCTATGTTTTAAGAGAAGAGATTTAACACTAATTCCCTGTATCTAGAGAACTACTATTTATATCTCTCCCCTTAATAAAATATTAATTATTTTTATGGACCCAATACTTTTTATTCTTTCTATATATATATATATATATATATATATATATATATATATATATATAATTAATATATATATATATATATATATATATATTTATAATATATAATACACTATATATAACAAATTTAAATTTTGTTCATAATAATTACACTTAAATAATATTCTATAATATATACAGTTATACACTATGTAATTATATGTGATATATATTACACTATATATATTATCTATATAATAAAATATAATTTATGTAATTTCATAATAATATAATTCATATACTATATTATAATACACACACACACATATATATATGATTATGATTTATATTTATGTAATATATGTAAATACATGTTAGATATAATTATAATATATATTTATATATAATGGTATATAATATGTTATACTATGATTTGATGCTTTTTAAAAATAATTATATAATATATTAAGTAATTTTATTATTTTACGTAATATATACACTATAACATAAGTGTATTTAATATAATTTACTTTTCTATAATATTTTATATACTATAATATACTTTAATGTTATATTATATTATATTATATAAGATATTAAATATATCCTAATTAATATGTTATAAAATAATTATATAATATAATATAAGTAATTGTGTAATTTTTAATCATAAGTATTTTTATTAAGAAATTAAAATAATATAATAAGTAATTAAATAAAATATATAAATTCATTATTTTAATTTTATAAATCTATACGGTTAGGAATATGATAGAATTAGTTTGAGAATGCTGTTAAAGAGAATCCGTAAAGTGTCGTTTAACTGTAAAATAGGGGATGAGTTAAAATGTGCAATTGGCTAAGCTGTGAATCCCCAAACCCACGTCCTTAAATTCATCATCATCTTTTCTCAGTTTCTCTCCCACATCTTCATCATTTCTCAAACTTCACATCTCTCTCTCTCTCTCTCTCTCTCTCTGCAAATCCAATCATGGGTTTTAATGGCGATGAAGAAAGAGGGAACCCCAAATCAAATCTGTCTTCTCATTATTTCCGTTACAATTCCCCATTAGTCCAAGTGGGTCTGATTGGATTAGTCTGTTTCTGTTGCCCCGGTATGTTCAATGCCTTATCCGGTATGGGAGGCGGTGGTCAGGTCGATCCCACCGCCGCCAACAACGCTAATACCGCCCTATACACCACCTTTGCCGTCTTCGGCATTTTGGGGGGAGGAATCTACAATATATTAGGTCCACGCCTTACCCTTTTCACCGGCTGTACCACTTACATCCTCTACGCCGGTTCTTTCCTCTACTATAACCACCACAAACACCAGGCCTTTGCCATCGTCGCCGGAGCTTTCCTCGGAATCGGTGCCGGCCTCCTCTGGGCCGGGCAGGGTGCCATCATGACTTCCTACCCACCCCCAGATCGGAAAGGAACTTATATTTCCATGTTTTGGAGTATATTCAATATGGGTGGTGTTATTGGGGGATTAATTCCATTCGTTCTAAATTATAACCGGAGTGAGGCTAGTTCCGTGAATGATGGAACTTACATTGGTTTCATGGTTTTCATGGCCATTGGAACATGTCTTACTCTTGCAATCCTCCATCCTAGTAAAGTCATTCGAGACGATGGTTCGAAATGTACCAACATAAAATACTCCAGTGTTTCGGTCGAAATCATTGCAATTTTGAAGCTTTTTCTGGATTGGAAAATGTTGTTGATGTTCCCTGCAGCTTGGGCTAGTAACTTCTTTTACAGTTACCAGTTCAATAACGTGAATGGGGTTTTGTTCAATTTGAGGACTAGAGGCTTGAACAATGTTTTCTATTGGGGAGCTCAAATGGTTGGGTCTGTTATGATTGGGTATATCATGGATTTTAGTTTTAAGAGTAGGAGGATGAGGGGATTGCTTGGTATTGGCGTTGTTGGAATTCTTGGAACTGCAATTTGGGGTGGTGGGCTTGCCAATCAGCTTGGGTATTCTCGACATGATAAGCCCGACAAGCTTGATTTCAAGGATTCTGGTTCTGATTTTGCAGGACCATTTGTGTTGTACTTTAGTTACGGACTACTGGATTCAATGTTCCAGAGCATGGTATATTGGGTTATCGGAGCTTTGGCTGACGATTCTGCTATTCTCAGCAGGTAAATTTTCGTTCATTGAATTATAATACTATTCACATTCCACACAAAACACTGTTCTCATGCGCAACCCAATTTCAAGTTTTAGAAATGTACAGTAACATTTAGAATTTCAGATGAAATTTGAAATATTTGGTAAACATAGCGCAAATATTTTAGCTTCTTTATATGTATACTGTATCAATATCAATCATTTGGACATTCTTTTTTCAGATACACTGGATTCTACAAGGGAGTGCAGAGTGCAGGGGCAGCAGTTGCATGGCAAATTGATACACACAATGTATCATTCATGTCACAGCTTGTTACAAATTGGATACTATGCACAATAAGTTACCCATTAATGGTGGTTTTAGTTTTATTGGCCGTAAAAGATGAGAGCAAAGTTGAAGAGGGATCCACATCCACCAACGAGCTTCAACTTCCACGGGCTACAGCAAAGCCAATGGAGGACACTAATGGTGCAATTAGCAAGTCCACTTAAATGTTTCAATTTTTTGGTTTATATTCTAGTTTTTTTTTTCCTTAAAATTATTTCTGTGTAATTGTATTTTCAATTGAGTTGAAAATGTAGTGTTTGTATTAAGATTTAAAATCACTTATAGAATTGTCTGGTGCAAAAGTTTCATCTTGTACTCTACTTTCCAAAACAAAATATATAACTTATTTCTTTTAGGTCATGGGTTACCTATTACAAATTACAGCAGGGTTATGCTCAATGTTAAGTGTTGTTATCTATCCATCTATATATATATATATATATATATATATATATATATATGTCTTTATGATTTGCCTACTGTGTAGAGTAACTGCATACAGCATTAAGAGATGAAAGAATGAAATTCTAATATAATTATATACTCTATTAAGTGTTGGCAAACGTAACGTCTCTCCGGAAAGGGAAATCACAGTATATCGAGCCTTGGTTATAAGGATGAAGCATTATTTATGAAAACAATATGTTCATATTTGATGATTAATTATTCATGCAAGTAAATATTTGAACCTTGAATTACTGTCTTCGCAATATATATATTTTTCAATTGTTGCAGGCCGGAACTTGTTACATTATCAAGATGTAAAATTTGTGCATTGTGTCATAGGCAATATAGGTCCTGTAAAATTAAATAAAACATGATAATACTCAGACAGTGACAAGAGGAACATCAGTTTTATCTTGAGATTCTTCCTCGGCTTCAGGTTTCTTGGCATCAGCAGCAGGTTCTACCTCTTTCTTCTCCTCTAGAGACTCCTTGGGGGCGTCGGCTTTCTCTACGGTTGGCGCAGTGGCTGACTCTTCAGGCTTTACTTCCTCTGCGAGCTTGGCCACTTCAGCTATTAGTTGTGCCTCAGGAGTCTTTTTCTCCTCAACAGGTTCAGAGATATCTACCAAAGGCTCTTCCTTTTTCTCCTGCAATGACGTTCATTTTCCAAAAACAAAATTAAATCATGCAATCCAAACGCAACTCACTTAATGTATTCTATCTCATAATCAATCAATTCAAGCAATCCAAACGCAACGTCTGAGAAAGACATACAATACATTAATCAAGGAGTTTGTGATGCATAAAGGGTAGTCAATGAATATATTTACACGGGGAACAGTCACGGGCTCGGCCTCGGCCTGGGGCTTCTTGGGGGAGGCAGGGGCCTCAACGGGAGGCTCAGCTTTGGTGTCCAAATCCTTAGGTCTGCTTGCACAGCCGCCCATAATGCTTGTTAAGTCGGGAGGGAGGCTGTTGGAGTAGGAGAAGATGGCGAGAGATAATTGAACCGCCTAGGGAAGCTTTGGAATAAACGAGGTAAAAATGAACCAAATTAAATTTGTTATATAGTACATACAAGCACAACTTATTTAGGATGTTGCGTTGAAAACGAAAGACCTGTGGCTATGGACAGACAATGCATTGTGACCTTGTCATCACACGGCCACCACCATTGTTATTTGCCTGGTATGTTTCTATTTTTAAGAATGGACGAACATAAAAATAGGACTATTTTTAAGAATCCCTTTTTCATGAGAAAAAATCAACCCGAACGAGTTACGAAAAATCAAATACAGGTTTTCTCTCTAAAAATTCTTCAAAATTATTTTAATTTGGTTCAACATAACTTATCACTTTTCTAGTTAAAATTTAATTTGTAATCATCTAGAAATCTTGTGTAATAAAACCAATTTATTTAGAGTTTTAAAATTTTTAACTTTTTATTGCAATAAAATTTTATTAAAATATGTACTAAAATAATGAAAACGAATACTTATAAATTATAAAAATAATTTCATTTTTAAAATTTGATTATACAAATATAAAATTAAAAAAAATAAAATTCGTGCTTGATATTGATATGGATAACAAAACTTGACAAAGAATAATAAGTGATTTGAGTCTCCACAGTCTTCGAATTGATTAAATGGCCCTACGAAGTCAGATTTTTTTTTTTTGGGTGAGCCAATATTTAAAATCTTAACCGAAATTTTTTTGTGGATTATGCAATTATATTGTGGATCAAAAAATTTTTATTCAAAAGCTGAAAAAATGTTAAAACAAAGTAATGAAGAGAAATGATGGTAAAAATTGCAAAATAAAATATTGGACTGAGCTATTACTACATTGAAGAAAGAATTGACAAAATTATTAGAATTCATGGATAACTAAAGATTTGGTTTAAATGATGTTGATGATACTACGTAGGAATATATTGATTTATGACAATATTTTACCTATCAATACAAAGAAGTCATATATATAAATATATATACGAGGCCGATTCATTACTAACGTTAGATAAGGAGATTTTCTTAATTAATACATTTATAACCGTCAATTGGATGATACAATGGTGGAGATCAAACAAAAAAAAAATCTTTAAACTGGCGGAAGGCAAAAAAAAGTCTTTCTATCAATCTTACTAACCAAAGGCAAAAAAAAAAAAAAAAAAACTCTTTTTTTCAGGTTTATCCAGTGCAATTAACCTTATTCAGTTTCAAAATTGATCAAGTTTTATCCAAGAAAAACGATTGTTGTGGGCATGATTTCTTTTCTTCAATCTTACTGGCGGAAGGTTTTAAAAAATAAAAATAAAATAAGCTTTTTCCGTCAAACCACAACCTCCATCTCTTCAATACAATTTCTTGAACCTGCATCTTCCCAGGAGTTTTCTAAGAATTATTTCAGAAGAAATTGAGAACACAAATAATAACAAATCTGAATTTTCAAGACTGAAGAAAAGAAATTATGCCCATAACAATCGTTTTTCGATAAAACTTGATCGATTTTGGAACTGGATAAGCCTGAAGAAAAAAGTTTTTTTTTTTTACTTTCCGCCAGTCTTATTAGCGGAAAGACCTTTTTTTTTTTTTTTTTTTTGCCTTGGTGAAAAGACTTTTTTTTTCCTTCCGACAGTGAGACTGGCGGAAAGTTTTTTTTTTTGTTTGATTTTCATCGTCGTATCATCCGATCGATAGTTATAAATGTGTTAATTAGAAAAATTTTTGTAGTTAACGTTAACCATGAATTTACGGCCAATATATGTATATATGGAATAAGGGAAATGAGTCGTAGGGCATTTTAAAGTCATACCCAGTAGTTAAAAATGCTGTGTCGTTTTAACGATGATGAATAAAAATGTCTGTAGGGTCTCCTTCTTTCCTTCCCGCCTTGTCCCCTCACATAACTACGCACCGACGGCTTCTGCTACAGAAACAACCCAGAAATTCGAGGAGCAGATCATAATATCATTAACCAACTAGAAATTTCATTCAGGATAAAATCAAAATTATTACATATAGTATAGAGCTGAAAGTTTTTTACTTATATACGTATGCTCAGTAATTTCATTTGAGATCGTGGATTTGGGTGATTGAATGATATAATTGTCTGTCTTGTTTAATAGATAATCGAGATTTTTGTGCTGGCTTCTCCGAGCTTGAAGATTAGAAAAAGATGAGAAATAAAACACAAGAAGAGACTAGGGAGCAGTTTACATCTGATCAGTAGTGGTATCCCACATTATGTTATAAAGACAAATGCGTATATATCATATCAATGGAAGTGAATACATCTCAACTAAATGACAACTACTTTTCATAATTTTTACGCTCATTATTATGATGCTCACGTAATTTTCTATATCTATGGTATATATCTTTAGCTTCCAACCATAAAGCTCTAAATCTTGCAATTTTCTCATCCACACTAGTACAAAATTGATCATATGCGTCGGTTAAATTACCTATTTTGCGTCGGTTAACAGGGTGACGCATATGGTGGAGACGCAAAAACTTGACTATTTTGCGTCGGTTAAAGAGACGACGCAAAATATTATCATTTGCGTCGTACCTTTAAGACGACCGACGCAAATGACATGGTCATTTGCGTCGGACTTTTAAAACAACCGACGCAAATGATGTTATAATTTGCATCGTACCTTTAAGATGACCAACGCAAATGATATGGTTATTTGCGTCGGACTTTTAAAACAACCGTCGCTAATGATGTTATTATTTTTTTAAAAATTAATTTTAAAATATCATATCCAACCGACTTGGGTGAAAAGCTTTGCGCTGATTAATTGCACAAAATGAACCAGGAGAAGGACGATCATCTTGCTGCCTTATTGAGCAAGCGAAAGTCCTTAATGGTCAGACCAGTTGGTTTAGGAAGCTAAGCACAAAAAGGACACAAATCATGTCGTTGTCCATGGTGACTCAGGATGATAAAGAGATATCAAGTTCGAGTAAGCAAAAGGAAAGAGATCCAAGCAAACCCCTTTGCATCAGAGATTCCTGTACGTGAAAAAGGAGAAAGCAGAACTTCAGAATCGTTTGACCAATATGGAAAAAAAGATTAAAAACAGCTCAACCACTTGACACCAAGCCATTCAAAAAGTCAAAAACATACCGAATGAAAAGTTCATTGCACTTATTTATTTTTTGTACTTGTGGTTCTCTCACTGCCTTTCCAACATTTTGAGACTGGTCTGTAAAATTCTTAACCTGAAATGTATAAAACACAAATTAATAACACTATTCAAAATTATTCCAATTTTCAGATTTGACAAGTATAAATACACTTATGTCGCGCAATGAAAATAAAAATGTATGTCGCGCAATGGAAGTGAAAAGGATTTAAAGAAAATGTGGTTCGTCTTCAAAAAGCGACAAAATCAAAATGTATACCGCGCAATGAAAATTCAAACGCGATAAAATATAATAATGTTTTTTTTTCTGTACGATGGCATATTCGTAATTAATCGTACAACTATTTGCGTCGGTCCTTTTAAATGACCGACGCAAATAAGTATTTTTTTTTCTAGTTTTTGCGTCGGTCCTTTAAAAGAACCGTCGCATACAGTAAAACGGTGGCATTATGGTAAATAAAATAAAGAGTATTTGCGTCAGTTCTTTTAAAGGACCGACGCAAAAACTAGAAAAAAAATTAAAAAAAATAAATAACTTATTTGCGTCGGTCCTTTAAAAGAACCAACGCAAATAGTGTTGAGTATTTGCGTCGGTTGTTTTAAAGGACCGACGCAAAAACTAGAAAAAAATAAAAAATAAATAAATCACTTATTTGCGTCGGTCCTTTAAAAGAACCGACGCAAAAACCTAGAAAAAAATTTAATAAATCACTTATAAAAAAAGAACAGTTGATCAGGCCCTTCTACTTACGGTCCGGCATTCGTGTCCGCAGGTCGCGCCATATTTCCCTTCCGAAATCCTTCGATTTTGCACCCCCCTGTGCGCACACGTGGAGGATGAAGCATAATATAGCCAACCAATTTTACTAGTTTGTTTGTTTTCCCATATAAAAAGTAAGCAACACTCCTTTTAAATTTCAATGTGGGACACAACTTGATCATAGAATGAAAGATATTCGAAGGAACTCAAAAATTACAACAAAGTGAAGCTTTTGTTATTTCACAATTTTTAAGAAATCTCATAAAAAGATTAGATTTGAGAATTTTAGAACTAAATATAAATAAATTTAATTGTAACTTTTATTTGAGAATGGACAAATTAAGTAGTACTATTTAAAATATTACTGTATGTTTATTATCAATGGAAAATTTACAGAATAGAAGGAAACAAGGGAAGGTAGAAATGAAGGGTGTATATATATTGTTATTGTCCCACATCGAAATAGAAATTGAAAAAGGGAGGAGAAAGGTGGTATAAATAGAAACTAAATGAGAAACTAAATTCTCATACATACTAGCAAATGAGTTATTAGTATGTTTTAAATTTTTTTTCTAGTTTTTGCGTCGGTCCTTTAAAAGAACCAACGCAAATACTCAACACTATTTGCGTCGATTCTTTTAAAGGACCGACGCAAATAAGTTATTTATTTTTTTTAAATTTTTTTCTAGTTTTTGCGTCGGTCCTTTAAATGAACCGACGCAAATACTCAACACTATTTGCGTCGGTTCTTTTAAAGGACCGACGCAAATAAGTTATTTATTTTTTTTAATTTTTTTTTCTAGTTTTTGCGTCGGTCCTTTAAAAAAACCGACGCAAATACTCAACACTATTTGTGTCGGCTCTTTTAAAGGACTGACGCAAATAAGTTATTTATTTTTTTTAATTTTTTTTTCTAGTTTTTGCGTCGGTCCTTTAAAAGAACCGACGCAAATACTCTTTATTTTATTTACCATAATGCCACCGTTGTACTATATGCGACGGTTCTATTAAAGAACCGACGCAAATAAAGCGACGCATAATGTAATTTTTATACTAGTGCAACGGCACTTAAATAAAGTAAATATTGATTAAAATCTTCTAGACAGATCGTACATGGATGGATATTTTTCTTCTGTTTTTGAGTTTTTTTTTTATAAGAGAAAGGAAGAGAAAAATTTATAATCCTCACAAAGTGAAAAGATTTGGAGGAAAACTTTTTCTATTGTCAAATCTATCCTTTTTATTCTTCATAATTATCAAATTTATTCCTTTCTTGTTCCCTAATTTTTTTCTTTCCCTCCCATAAAATGGAAGCCGATAATTATCTATAGAATGAAATTATTCGATCAATAATTAATCAAGTCAAACTATGGTGTCATGTTGGGCAAGCAATATTTTAGTTATAAAAACAATTAAAGATGGGGTAACTATTATCTCAACCTTCTTAATTTTATTTTTTTTGTACTTTAATGATCACCTAATTTAAACTTTAGCAACCTTTGAAAATTTGTCTGTTCGATGTGTTGAAGCGCTGATAATCAGGCCATACTTCGGTTTACTGTCCCTTAGAATCTCGTATTTAGTTATTGAATCAGATTCTTCCAATTAATCAAATCACTCGACTCTCAAGTGGTATAAAATTCGAATGTAGGTAATATCTGTACCTATCTTTTAATAAAAGACTAAAGGCGATCTTAAAAGAGTCTACTAAGTTATAAAATGAGTCGACTTATCTAACTCGATACAGCTTCATTTGGTTTTAGATCATTTTAATGACTTAATTTCGTTTGGATGGCCGTGTTCCAGCAATTTACGCCACGTTATTGAACTCCTAAAATTGAATCTCCGTTACACACATACATAATTGCATTCTTGAAATCAGTAGGAAGACTACCATAATAATACAGAGTAGCAGATAGAATATATAGAGAAAGAAGATCCATAACAACTTGATCAGAATTAGAAAAAGTTGTTCAGTATAATGTTAATTAATAAAATATAATTATATTTATTAAATTATTTTTATTATTATATCTTGAATATACATATGCCCAAGACGAGACGAAATGCGAAAGAGAAAGTAAATAAATGGTTACTGAAATAATGGGCGAATGTGAGAGGAGAGAGAAGAGGATGAAATTAGTGGATGATAGTGGGAGACAAGCTTTATGAATCGGTGAAATAATATTTGATGGGTAAAACACGTGCCACCGTAATATAATGTCTAGTGTCCTGCATGCAAAATTTGTTAAAAATTTTGGTACTCCATATTACGTAGTATTTATGGTTATGCTCCATGCCTATGTATATATGTTCCTTTCTAATTTTGTTCTAACTTTTTCACGCAAATCTACATATATTAAATTTTAAAATTAATATAATTTATAAATACTTAAGATATATGTTATGTTATGAATAATTTTTTATATTATAAATCATAAGATTAAAATTATTATAACAACTAAAATTATATTAATTTTAAAATTAATATACCGCCATTTAATTTAAAAATTAAAATATATTTATAATTTTGAGATGGATAACAATATACGTGAGTCTACCGCTTAAAAATCCACACATTGATCTGTTAAGCTAAACAATTTCACACCCTAAATTTCACTTCAAAAAATGCTAAGTCATAACAGATCAATTTATATATATATATATATATATATATATATATATATATATATATGTATGTATGTATGTATGTATATGTATATGTATGTATGTACGTATGTATTACTACAAAATTTGAGTTAATTTTAGAAAGTGAAAAAAAAAATTAATGAATTAGTTATTGGGTTAACTTATTAAGTTACAGGTTCACAAATTTAACTTAAAATATAATTTTTAACTCTTATGAAAAATTTGTGGAGTTGATTTATAATATTGAGTTTGTTATTAAAGTCGATTTTGAAAAGAATTCGAAAATAATAAAAAAAAATTAAGTTAATTTATAATTTTGAAGTCCATGTATATATATAAAATTGAAAATAATATCTTTTCATATTATATTACACAAATACGCACATAACACTATTGTTAAATTATAATATATTAAAGGAACAATGCATTTCTTAAGTAATATTTAAAATTATAATAACACTTTTATTATTCTATATTTCTTAAATTGTATTACAATTATTAAATTAATATTATTAAAATATTTACCCATGGTATGTATATAAACAGCTGCCGTCCTCGTTTGTCTTATGCCATTGCTCTTATTTTAGAATCCAACACAGTCAAAGGGGCTCGACAGTCGAATGCGCTGAACATCATCAAATAGGAAAAACTTAATTAATTAAATTTTGCTCCGTCGAAATTAATTAACTACTCCGTCGGAAGATGAGGTTTGCAAGCACAAATAATAATACTCCGGTAGTCGGTGGTACATAAGACATTTTCTTTTCTTTTGGTTACACGGTATATGGACAATTTAAACTGTATTTGTTTACTATCAAATTAAACATTCTAATCCAACAAAAAAGAATTTGAAATCAATGAAATGGAAACAAAATCCTATATTTTATTATTTCACTTTTTTTTTATGTTACATTTTATTTCAAAATTATTTCTATCAAATGGAAAGTTACGAACTACAGAAAGTACACATCTAGTGAGTCATGACCAAAAGGATCTTAAAGTCACTGCACAAAACCATTAGCCTAGAGATTCAAACCATAAATTAACAAAGAAAACACAAATAAATCCTATTTCAGTCAATCTAATACTCACTGAGCCACAACGCCTCACTCGTTCTACCTCGCCGTCTCCGCCGCGGGATGCGGCTTCCGCCACTTCAACACTCCCAACGACACCAACTCCCTTCCGATCTCTTTTTCCACATCTATAAGGAAAACAAGATCAAGCAGCGAGTTAGGAACTGAGTTCGCGAGCTATAATCATCGACTCGGTATGATAAACTCACCTTTGACTGGGGTGAAGTTTTAAGATTTCCTTGTTTTTGGTAAGGTGGTCTGCTATTTCATCTAATACAACTAGTTGCAAGGAATGCTTTTCCTAGTGTATTTGTACGGCACTCAAAAAATAAAATAAAATAAAATAAAAATTTAACAGTATGTACAATGTGAAATTAGAGTTGGGAAGAGAATTTCGCATATTTAGCAAAAAATCATATTAAATAAAACATCTAATTACATAACGTTATTGATAAACTCATCAATAACATTATAATTTTTCAAAAAAAAACATTACCCAGTATAATCTTTCAACCCACAGGGCACCATAGTCGCCTAGTCGGTGAACATTCTCTCTCCGTAGGTCACGACAATAGTTGGCCAAGAGTTTTACTGGTCAACTACCATAATGCATATGCAAGTAAATGAATGATAGAGCATGTTGCCGTCTTGTTGAGTGTGCATCATATATTCTAGCCCAGCCGTAGCCTTATTACTATCATTATTCCTATATTGCGCAGTGGCAGACCCAGAAATTTAATAATGAGAGTGTCAAAAAATTTTTTCTAAGAAAATAATACATAACACTAATAAAGTTAATCCATAAAAAATTACAACAACTGTTTATAAAAAAAATTATAAAATATCAAAAAAATTACAATTGTCCTCGACGAAACTTCATTTTTTTTAAAAAAATTTCAAAATTTTTTTTAAAAAATTTTTTTTTTTTAAATAATGGGAGTGCGTGACCCCACGCACCCTGTAGATCCGCCCTGTATATGCGGCCAACGTTTCACGAAGTAACGTTGTATCACAATTACACGTATTCTTTTTAAAAGAAATTTATTAAGAGCAAAAGTATAACATTTTTTCTTGAATTTCAGACTCGGTATTCATCAACATTATCGTTCTAAATTCATCAACATTCTCGTTCATTATTTTTTTTATACCTATCAACGTCATCTTTCTAATTTGTCCCTTTTAAGTTATAAAATCATCGACTTTAAAATTCTCTATCCGACTTTCGGCAGCTAGATCCATCACAAATCGTAATAATCATACGCATATTCCAAATCATTGGCTCTCGTTCCTCTCTTTTTACTGCGATACGTTTTGCCCCTAGATTTTTTTTTTCTTTTCCACTAGTTTTGGTTCAAGTGGCAAATTACAACAACATGATATATTTATATATCCAACAAGTGAATCAAAGTGGCAAAGTAGGGCCTTTATGTTGTTGGCCTAGTGATGGTATAAAGCAAATGCATGTGTATTATGTATATCTATCGCCAGCCACTAGTAGACTAGTACAATGCGTTGTTATATTATTATTGTTATTATTATTTTTTATTATAATTGTTGTTGTTATCATTATGTTAATTATATGAGTTACATTCACCGGTCTAATGGAATAATTTTTGAACTAAATAAGGCAATTGAGCATGCCATGGGGAGCGGTGACGGTGGCGAAACACCTTCAGAATAATTTGTGAAATGCATGATTTATATTATTTTTTTATTGGTATTTTTATTTTATTATAGGTGATATTGTTGTTTAGAAATTAGAACTTATACACTCACTCACGCACACTCATACAAACTGTAGTTAACAAGATTTAAATTCAAAATTGTTTTTATTTAAAAAAAATTAAATTCTAGAGATAATATAACTTTGTCTTTTTGTTAGGAGCAAAACTCATTTGATTTTGAACGAAAAAGTTGGATTTATTTTATTACTACATTTAATTATCAATTGGAAGCACTATAACATCAATATTGATGAAAAGCTGAAGCTTAAACATTATCTCCATTAAAAAAATACTTATTATTCAAAATTTCTCCGTGTTATAATTGATAAGATTGTTTTAATGAATACTACTACAAAAACACCATACACTAATTAAACATGGCAATAGAAAATGTTGGTTATCTTTTTTTTTTTTTATATATATAAAAAGTTAAATAAATATTTTATTCAAAACTTTTTAAATAGATACCTAAATTAACTCTATTGGCGTTCTAAATCGGTTCAACATTCAATAAAATCGATCATGAATGAGTTACGAAAAACCAAATAAACATCATATCTTGAAAAAGTTTCTAATTTTATTTTAATTTGGTTCAACATGACTTATTACCTTTTCAATTAAAATTTAATTTGTAATCAACTACAATTTTTATGTAATATAATCAATTTATTTAGAGTTTTAAAATTTTTAACATTTTTTTGCAATAATTTTTTTTAATATGTACTAATATAATGATAAATACTTATAAAGTATAAACAATTATAAAAATAATTTAATTTTTAAAATTTAATTATACAAATATATAAGTATACAAAATAAAATCCGTACTTAGCATGTATAATAAAGCTGGTAGTAAATTACTACAATACTACCGGCTAAAATTTAATCGACAATTAGGAGAAAAAAATTAAAACACCCATACACAACAAGAAATAATTTGTTTGTATCAATGTAAATTTATTATAAGTTATATATATTAAAAAATTAACAAATGTCTATTTTTAAATTTTTTTAAAATAAAAATAAAAGTTTTATTCGAAAAAATGGAGCAACTAATAAAACATAATTTGATAGAGAAAAACTTAATGGGTTAGAGCAATGATATACGGATACAGAAAAACCAATCCCAACACAACATACACCTAAACCTAATATACTATATTAGTAGTATTAATACCAACGTCCATCTCTCTCTCTCTCTCTCTCTCTCTCTCTTTCTCTCTCTTTCTCTCTCTCAATAATAATATTGATAATATTGATTCTCTCTCCACAGACATATTCTTTTCTTTTTCTCCATCTATCAAATTGTTGGCGCTTTGCTGGTTGTAATTTATCGCATCATCAGAAGTTACAAGGAGTCCAATAACAAAGCCTTTAATATTTCAAAACTTTCCCAGATTCTTCTGTATCTCCTTGGATTTGTCTTCCCGTTCTTGTCTGTCTTTATATACTCCGTATTAACATTCGTTGTTCGATAAAATTGTTATTATTATCTATACACATAACACCAGAAAGAGGAGGAATGGGAAGGAAAAATAGACGAAGAGTAGGAGGAATGGGAAATGGAAGGATGCCCAGAATTGGTAGCTATGCGATTTCTACTTCCTTCACTGACCCATCTTGTTTTTCATGTACAACCTTCAATATCCTTGCGCCCATTTACAAGAGACTTGATGATGAGGTTATTTTCTTAAATCCCCCTTTCGTTTCTGTTTATAATTTACCCTTTTTATCATATTTTTGGCATTATTGATTGGATTCCTGAAGAATCTTTCTCAATTTGTATATATGATGATTTCCTATTTGGAAGGGCAGGATCAGAATTGTAGAGAAAGTGATTACAGGGATAATTGGCTGAGTAGAAACAACATGATTTTGGATTTGTTGTTGTACGAAAGATCTTCCATTATCTGCCTCCAGGTATTGTTGTTATTCCTATATCCATCCATTTATCTGGTTTTTGTATCTTAGAGAAATCTTTTGCAACGGAATAATGATGTTACAGCAGAATAATGATGTTACTGACTAACAAGTTATCTGGTCTGTATGTTGCTGTTTTTCGATGGTGCTTGTGAATACAGGAGTTTTGGGTTGGAAATGAGGAGTTAGTTGATATGTATAACAAGAGGCTCGGAGATGCTGGATATATAAATTTTAAGCTTGGCCGCACCAACAACCGTGGTGATGGTAAGATCCCCTCATTCCCAAGTTCCCTTAACCTGGCTTTTTGCTCAAGTTTCAGAGTCTTCCCCGTTTTGATCGTTTTTTATACTAAAAGAATGTAGTTTATTGCGTTTGTTAAGTCTATCTTTTCATACATGTAGGCCTCTTTTGGATGTCAACGTTGCCAATTGGATGTCCATTCTATATCCATTGACATGTTTCTCCAGGTTGGAGGATCAAATTATTTTCCAATTACTTGATTAGTTTATTCTACAATATTAATGGAAAAATGAAATCCTGCATATCAGGAACTGTTTTGTTTCCTTGATTTCGGGTTGGTGATGAAAACCAATTTTTTTCTTCTTTTGAAAGAGTAATAGAAAAATCTGGTTTTGTGGTCTCTACATGCAATTTTTACAATTGATTGATGTAACAATTCTTAATGTGTATGTAAATGAATACTAAACCTTTTTCTGATGTAATTGTGGTGAATAATAATTTACTCAAGTTACTCTACAATTTGCCTTTTTACACCATCTAACATGATTGATATTGGTATCAACAGGTCTGTTAACTGCCTTGCATAAGGATTACTTTCGGGTTATTAACAATAGAGAATTGCTTTTGAATGGGTGTGGAGATCGTGTTGCTCAGTTGTTACATCTTGAACTGATCACACCATATTCACAGTATAGAAACAACAATGTCTGCCAAGAAATTCTTATAGTTAACACCCATATATTATTTCCTCATGAATCAAGTTTGTGCTTGGAACGATTGCGTCAGGTAGAAAGAATTACATGATCGTGTGATATACATATACTGTTAGTAGTTTGGTGCCGTCCTTTCCAGCATTAACCTGGATCGTGTTGTTTGTTTATAGGTCTACAAGATTTTGCAGTATGTGGAGTCTTACCAGAAAGAAGAAAAGCTTAATCCATTGCCAATCTTACTATGCGGGTAATTCCTCTTCTGTTTATAGCTAATACTGTCTAGCGAAGAAAATATCATGCCACAAATATAAGCATACTTTAATTCCTTTTTCTTCAATGATTTTGTAATACCTCCAGTGACTGGAATGGAAGCAAGAGAGGTCATGTTTACAAGTTCCTTAGATCCCAGGGATTTGTATCATCGTATGATACAGCTCATCAATACACCGATGCAGATGCACACAAGGTCAATAATGTCTACCGATCATAATCTCAAAATTTCAACTGCTTCTCCATAGTGATGCAAATTTACACTTGTTTTAATTCTTCTTTTCTTTTGTGCAGTGGGTTAGCCATCGTAATCATCACGGAAACATATGTGGTGTAGATTTTATATGGCTTCTCAATCCTAACAGATACCGAAAATTACTCAAAAGCAGTTGGAGTGAAACTGTGTTTAGCATGTTCAAGGTGAGTAATATGTTTCTTTGCAGTTTCCAGCTTTTACACTTGACTTGTGTAGGTGCAACCTTTAGAATTAGAGGAGTTAAAGATGATGAACAGAAGGTAATGAATGAACAATGAGGATATGCAGCAACATACTTGATAAACAGCACTAGTTTAAATGCTAGAAATCTAGAATAGAGTCACTTAATAAGTATCATGGACCCATTAACCCCATAAGAATCCTTTTGCTGGTCAAAATTCTTTGATGTAGAGAATACATGGTTGGTTTTAGGAATTACAGAATCCCCTAAGGATGTCTTGATTGTCCTTATTCCTTGAAGTACAGAATATAACAATGTGACTGTTCTTTCCTTCTGATTCTTTATTATCAATATTGCTATACTTTCTGTCTCTGTCTCTCTCTCTCTCTCACACACACACGCACACACCCCATTAACTGAGGACTCTTATTATCAAAATCTCAGTAAACAGTACATAATTTCGGAAGACATATTTCCTTGAGTCTTATTTCTCTTCCAAATACATCTCTTTTGATGTAACAATTGAATATCATATTGTTCATGTTCTTGCTGATTTGCAGTCTCAACTTCGGCGGCTATCACTGACGGCGAGTGATGCATTTGCAATATTAAAGGCCGACTCTGATGGTGATTATATTACTTACTCTGGTTTCTGTGACGCGTTGCGCCAGGTATGACTAAACAAAAATTGCCCCATTTGTGTATGTGTTTGTGCATTCTCTGATTTGTCCATTTGTGAAAACAATTTCATGCATTAAATTTGTGTACCTACTAATTTTCTGTAATTTTGCAGCTTTATATAATTGGCCATCATTATGGTCTGAGCATGGATGAGACAAAAGACTTGTGGGAGCAAGCAGATATCGATGGAAATGGCATCCTTAATTTTAATGAATTTCAGGTAATGGCTTGTCAAATTTGTTTTGCTTCTTTAACATTATATTTGTAGCATTAGTATCTTCTGTGTTCAAAATTGCTTTCATGCCTTTTAAACTCAAACTCCACAACTAGCTGGTATGACGTAATAGGATCAGAAGCTTGCATCAAGCTGAGGGTGTTATATGGATATTTAGAGGTTCAGCCATTCACTTTGATAACATTCTATGCATACCATTTTTATAAATTTTACACTGCTTTAGACCACAATAACAACAGGGTTGTCATATTTCCAGACAGAGTTTCCCTATTTCTACAAGCATGGGCCACAAATTAATCACCTGATACTGCAAATTGTGTCTTGGTCTCTTTAAATGTGTGGTCCATAGGTGTAGAAATATCAGCCCTAACTATAATCACTATATGAGGTTTCATAGTAATACATTACGGTATTGCAGCAGCGAATATGGAATCCAGCATGGTCTGATCAAAGAGACGAGATAAGCAAAGAGATGTTAGAAAATGCTGTGAATGGTACAGAGCAAACTGTTGGTTTTAGTGTGAAAAATGCAGTTCTCTTCCCCACTGAAGTGGAAAAAGGAATGTGGCCAGAGGACTATTCCCTTTCTGATCATGCTCGACTTACTGTAGTATTTTCTCCCGTTAAAATGCCATGCTCCAGACTTGTGTTAAAGTGAAGTATTTGGGTCCATACAAGGAATGTGACATGCGAAGAAAGATTGTGAAGATGAAGGAGAAAAGTTTGTGTCTTCAAATGTTGCACCAGAAGTTAAAAGATACGAAGATTGTGAGCGCAGTTGGAATATATTATACTGCCTATGCGTTCCTAGGGGAGGAAATAGTTTCCATGGGGGGGCTTGATGATGGCTTGCTTCTTCCAACCCAGTTATAGAACAAGAGGCTGATATATAGCCACCATGGCACCACCGTGTCCGAGGCCGGCAAATGATACTCCCCATAGGCATGGGCGCAACATGTCACTTTTCGGCAGGTGTTCTTTTGGCCTTGTGCATTATCCAGGTTATAGAAGATTGAAAGCGAAAGTGAAAATGAAACCGGTAAACAGCTATTGTCAATTGTCATAGGCCCAATATCAAAATGAAAGCTTACATACCCCTCGAGTTTGATGTCTGCCTCTCCCAATTGCCATCTATCGTCTAAAACTAGAGGAAAGAGATAAGAAAGTGTGTGAGAGAGAATATTGAATTTTATATTAAACGCCGTTGAAATCATCTTTTTTTAAAAAGTAAATAGTACTAGTAATTAATTTGGATAATCTTGTTATTTCATTCTTCTTTTTAGCAAGTCAATGTTGTTTTTCTGTTCTTGGGTATGAGAAGTCGGTTTTCTTTTTCTTTTCTTCTTTCTCTTGAAAATATGTAATCCCTTGCGACCAATTTAAAAATTTTCAATTCAAATTGACAAATCTTTCTTAAAAGAGTAATACATTTTTCGAATTTTGTAGATTAAATGTATTTTTGTTCGCAATGACTATTAAGTGTAAAACTTCTTAAATTTCAGCATGATTCGCACTATTCTCTTAAAAACTCTAACACAGTAAATTACGGGATCAACGTAAATAAATTTTATTCTCAATTTCTAATCAGTTGAGCTATAATGCTAAACATTTCAAACTTGAGACATCTAATGTCTCCAATTTATACCATTTTTAAGTTAATGGTATTCGTTTGCGTAAAAAAAGAAAGTGAATCAATGCAATTTAGATTGACACAATTATTTAAGTACTGTAATATATCAAAAATAACATTATGAAATTTCGTATATTCTACTCCGTATATTTTATTTATTTATGAATCTCATCAATTATAATTAAAACTTGCACTAATATATCAAAAACTCACATGAATGAACTTCAATCCACTTGTACCAGTAAAATACCAAACGCGTGAATCAAATAAAGAGAAAGTACGGAATTACTGTTACTACCAAATGCTTTAATTAAAGAAGATACGGAGTACGTCATTACAAGTACTTCTGAAATCAAAATAATTGTAAACATTATCGACTAGAAATTTTATTATTTTGAGATTCTGAAAATTATACTGATAAATCTAATTAACTTCAAAAAATGGAACGTGTGTTTAATTTTACAAAGAAGAATGAAATATATTTATTTATATGTTTTGGTAAAGAAAAATAATATAATATTGATTTATATGTACGAATACAGTCTTCTAGAGCCACAAAAAACAAAATAAAAGGTGGGCCGGAGGGGTTCCTAGTTCCTTCCGCCCTCCCCTCTTCTTCCCGTTTTAACTCAATAATTGAATTGCCCCTCAATTACCGTACAAGTTACTACTAACAAAACAATAGATTAGTAATTTTACGTCATCGATGTGGGTCCCACCTGGATGTCTGACATCAGTCTATTGACGTGGAAACTTCACATTGGGTTTGTGACAAAACCATCTTCAGCTTCCGCCTCACGCTTCTTCTCCATTCCCCATATTACCCCTATCTTCTAACGCCCCTCTTTCCTCCCCAGTTCTTCCACTAATATTGGTACACCGGAAATTCAGGTGATTGTAAAGGGTATTTTGGGGAATCCACGACACAAATCAGGACACTTATTGTACGCGGTATATAATAATTTATATATTTATTTGTAACGCGGCTTCATTCTGTGTACTCTATTCAGCTACTCTCTCTCTCCTCAGCCTCTCCAAGTCAGCGAAAACGAAATACTCCTGCACTTTCCCTTTTTTCCTTTCTTCTATTTGTTTCGTGTTGAGTGCATCTTCTGATTTTAAAGATTTAAGGGGGGGTTTGATTTGTCAGAAAATTCTACAGTACCTTTCGTTCCGTCATCAAAATTTATGATCTGTTTGATATGATTTGATTCCCGACTGTGAGCTACATCTCAGTATTATCTTCTCCTTCTCCCCCGATTCCTAAATCTAGGGTTTATTGCTCCTACACAGAATTATTCTCCGTCCTTGTTTAATTTGATACCCCAATTCTATTATATACATACATACATACATATACATACATATATATCCATATCCTCCTCTTTCTCTTCTGATTGGATTTTGGGTGCACAAATGGCGGTTTTACCTATGGGGGGTCTGCCGGTGGGGTACAGGTTTCGACCCACGGATGAAGAACTCATAAATCACTATCTGCGATTGAAGATCAACGGCTTTGAGAAGGAAGTCAGTGTTATACGCGAGGTGGATGTATGTAAATGCGAGCCTTGGGACTTGCCCGGTACTTACTTTCCTCTATTCTTTCTTTCCTTTCTTATTACTCACTATCACCTTCGGGGGCTTCTTTTACTTTTTTCCTCGGATTCGTCTTTGAACTCGATAATAAAGATGGTTCTTCCAAATGATCTATTGCAAATTCACACAACAAACAGACAATTTTAATCTCTCATTTAAAACATATGGGATTACGATTCTATCGATGTGAAAGCTTTTCTCTTTCTTGTTCAATTTTTTTGTGTTTTTTTTCCATCTCATTTAACTTGTGTACTTTGTAATTGTAATGACTGTACGAGTACTCATTTTGTCCATTCTCCAATCAAAATGCAGATCGGTCGATGATAGAATCAATTGATAACGAGTGGTTCTTCTTCTGTCCCAAGGACCGGAAGTATCAGAACGGTCAACGTTCCAACAGAGCAACAGTTGCTGGGTATTGGAAAGCCACCGGTAAAGACAGGTTTATAAAGTCGAGTAAAGGAATGAATGTGATTGGGAGGAAGAAGACTCTTGTCTTCTATACTGGCCGTGCTCCCAAGGGTGAGAGGACTCATTGGGTCATTCACGAATACTGTGCTACTGATGAGTCCCTTAGCGGCCAACATCCTGGACAGGTTCAACTTTTGATCCCTTTCTTTTACTTGTTTCAGATATTGTTGAATTTTGTGCATATAAGTAAGCTAAATGTATCTGTTGCATCTTTTTTGCTGAAGATGCAATCCTTGAAAAATCAATATTGAAATCGTACAATACTATTTCATTTGACATATAGTATGATTATTGTGGGTTATATACTTTGACTTAAAAGTGATACGATTTGATTGAACTTTTGAAACGTACCAAACTGCATAAATTCGCACATTATATGACATCTCTGTTTAAGTTGCGTGTAGCTTATGGAGACCTAGAGGTTCAGATTTACGTCATCTTCAAACACTAGTTGGAATGTGCTTAGTTTTGATGCTTATAGTTGGATCCTTACCGATAGATGTGCCATGTATTCTTGTCGTACAGGGGGCGTTTGTACTCTGTCGTCTTTTTAAGAAGCAGGACGGAAAACAAGATGAGATGGCTGAAGAAGTTGAGCAAAGTGCTGTTTCTCCTGCTGTAGTTAAATCTTCTGCTGAAGATGCTCAATCTGAGCCAGAAACCCCTATGTTAGGTGGTCAACCTGAATTGCAGTCTGTAAGTGCTGAAGTATGTGTTTCTGGAAATGCTAACACAACAAATTATGACACCTCTTTAACTATTGAGCAGTACAGCAATAGCTGTACTGCTGATGAGGCTGAAGGTCAAGTAGTGGACATGACATCTATCCAGGTGAGAATTGGAACTTATTTCATCTTAGGCTGTGAAACTTTGTTTTTTCTTGTGTACACATTTAAGTACTTCTCATTTTTCTTGTTTCTTACTACAGCCAGATCCAGACTTGGAAAATGCATTGAGCAATTTTTATGATTTTCCAGGGCCTCCTGATTCAAAAATATTCTCTCCTTTGCACAATCAGATGGTTAACGAGCTTGGATCTTCGTACTCGAACCCCTCCACCAATTTCAGCAATGACAACAGAGGAGTGCAGTTTCAGTATGATTCAAATTCTTTGGATATTGCAGAGTTTTTGGACTCAATTTTGGTTGCTTCAGATGAATATTCTTTTGAAGATTCTAGTACTCATCATATTCCTTCTCTTGAAAATGAATCCTCCAAGTGCATCAATTCTATTGAGAGCGTCTTTGTCAAGGATAGCGGATATTCCAGTGATGTTGAAAGAATGCAAGGAGAGGTATTGGCTTGCCAGTTGCCTGTTTGACTTGATTCTTGTGTATGTTATGATTTTGGTATTATAGTGCATAATTTCATGTTGCTTTGTTACTCCTGGGTTGATCAGGGATATTTTTTGGAGGCTCAGACCCTATTGCCGATGGAAACACCTTCAGAAGATTGCACGACTCCTGACTTCTATGATGTTAATACGCTAAGCAACTTGTGTTCCCTGCAAAATGGACCGGATGCTTTGCCTACTGTTTCTGCTGGTACTGGAATTAAAATAAGGCCTCGCCAACCACGAAACCAAGCGAGTGCCCAAAATGTTGCAATGCAAGGAAGTGCACCGAGAAGAATCCGTTTACAGTTTGAACTCCAATCCGGATCAGATTCTTGTATCCTGCCAGATTTGAGCAATGTAGAAGGATACAGTGAAGTAAAACTTTCTACAATCAAGGTGAGAGAAATTGTTCGTTGAACTTTAGGCAGCCTTTTCTGTAATGCTTATGTTGTCTACTGATTCTGTGTAATTGGCATGTATAGGCAGAAGAAGTTGCAGAGAAGTGTACTTCTGTCATAGATACAGACGCTGCTTTGACTACAGATGAGGGTGAGGTGATAAATGATTGCGTTGATGAATTTTCTGAAGAATCAAATTTGAATGTGAAGCCAAATATTGAAAAATTTGGTGAAAAAACGAATTTGAATGTGAAGCCAAATCGTGATTTTCCAAGTAGTGGGAGGGCGACAAATTTTCTTGCCGCAATGGCTCCTTCTCTGCGTTCTGTGGTCATCGGTTTGGTTATAGCGGTGGTTGGCATTTGTGTCTACTACCTTATACCATGAGGGGTTCTTTTTATGTGTAATTCCCCAGTTAGTGTTACTTTTGACCGAGTAGGGCAAGACAGTTAGGACCGTTGGTCGTTTTGTTGATACATGTATCTTTATTTATATATAGATTAAATTAGGTCTAACTGGACTCTTAGACTATAGGGTATGCTATAATAATGGCCCTCATCCTTTCTTGAAAATATTAAAAGTTTTACCCGAGTTACAAGAGTTTGGTTTTTCGTGTTGGAGAGTTTAATTTCACTTAAATAAGTCTCCGAGTTTAAGTCTTGTTTATTTAAAAAAAATAAGTGTTGGGGGGATGTAAGCATTACTAAGGTTTTTCTTCTTCTTTTTACCATTTTGATGGTTAGACCATAAAATCTGAAAAGTAATAAAATTATGCCAATTGATGTGATGATAATTTTATACCCCTTTTTGTTCAAACTAGGTCGATTTTAAAGAACGTTATTCGGTTTGACAATGTGCGGAATATTGTCTATTATGTAATCAAATAGATATATACCCCTTCTATTTTAAATTGACTCGTCATCAGTTTTATATTGATTGACGTTTTAAGATTTTTAAGAATAGTGTTTTAACAGTTTTGCAGAATTACTCTTGGTATAATTACAGAGAAAATTTACAGTAGGGTAGCGAAGTATACTCCACTTTTAGTTATTTTCTTAATGGTGTACACTTTTCTTAACAGTGGTACACTGCCTAAAATTTAGTCAATTTGAAATGGGGGAGCCTGTAACACCTCTAGGTATAGAATCTTTGGAATCAAAACGTATTCCTAATCTAATTTAATGAAATATCAATTGAGATTAAATTTTACCGAAGGTTGATCTTTGGAATCAAGACGTATTCCTAATCTAATTTAATGAAATATCAATTGAGATTAAATTTTACCGAAGGACGATGAACCTATTAAATGCTACTTAAAATAGAATAAAATAACTAATATATATTGATTCAAATGAAAATGGCAAATGGCTTGAGTTCAGTTAACCAAGTATCTCAATTTTAAGTTCGGAAAAATAAAGTATACTGTTGAGAGCATTATTTTCGAATTATGTCAGAAGTATCAAAAAATATAAAATAATAAATAAAATAAAATATATAATGAGACATCATATAATACGAAGAATTTTAAATCATGTGATAGATCATATTTAATGCATAAGGTTATCTATAACAAAAATATCTAGGTAGTGTTTTACAAATTGCCGAACCTTTTATCCTCGACAATATGCAAATATGAATTTCTTCCTTGAAAAACGAATTATCTTCACTGCGGTCGTATCTGTATGTCACCCAAAAAACTTATTAGCCATCGGAGTACATCAAAATGATAATTAAAGGCGGAAAAATATGGGCGTCATTTTGATTTGCCGCTATCATCATCTTTCTTTCTTTTTTTTATTTTTTTGTTCCCTCTGATTTCTGTAACAATATACTCTTTGTTCTTCTTTTTTGTCAAAAACACTTTGGACAAACATGGTTTTTGTCTATGTTGTTTTCTGTCTATGTATTACATCAGTCTTTGCAATTGAGGTCAACTTCGATCAGAATTACGCAACACAGCTTCTCAACTTAGCCAAAGAGGACAAAGATTGGTTAGTATCCATAAGAAGAAAAATCCATGAAAACCCAGAGCTCAGATTCCAAGAACACAACACCAGTGCTCTTATTCGGTCTGAGCTCGACAAACTTGGCATCTCTTATACTTACCCACTTGCTAAAACCGGTTTGGTTGCTCAAATTGGAACTGGTTCTTCCCCTGTTGTTGCTCTTCGAGCCGATATGGACGCCCTTCCTTTGCAGGTATCGATCCACTCCTTTACCCTTTTGTTTTTTCCTCTTTTATGTAATTTAATTAATTGTTTTGTATTTATGGTCATGATCTCTTGTTCTCTTTTAATTAGTATTACTTTGAAATTTTTACATATATGTAGGAGCTAGTTGATTGGGAGCATAAGAGTAAAGTTGATGGTATAATGCACGGATGTGGGCATGATGCTCACACAACTATGTTGCTTGGGGCTGCTAAACTGCTTAATCAAAGGAAAGATAATCTTAAAGTGAGTTCGAATTGCGGCCTAACATGAATATCGTACTTTTGAATTGTTGATGCTATTTTGTGAAGTGTTTTTCTGATGTGAAATTTTCAATTGTTCATTTTATTGGCCTAATTCATGTGAAAGTTTAGGAAAATACTTATGACATGCCTTTTACTATCAGTATCTTATGATCGTATTGAGTGACAGGGACATCTGAAATGATATTATCCTTTAGTGAGAGAGGATTAAATACTCCATATGAGATACTACAGCCGCTTCAAAATCAGAAATACAGTTGGCTTCATACCTATTTCATTCGTGAAACCTTAAGATTGCGTTTGGATTGAGAGAATATAATGAAAGGGGGAATGAATTTGATCCATGTGTAATTATTATAGGAGATCATAAAATTTTATGCTCTCTATGAGAGATGGTGGAGGAATAAATCATTTCTCTTATATGTAATTTTATTCCATGTGTAAGGAGGATGAATGATTCATTCATTTTTTTTCATCGTGATTCTCCCTCCCATTCCTCTTCATCACTCTTTCCACCACTATTTTTCACAAAATTCTTCTTAATTTTTTATCTATTCATTCTCTCATTCCATTCCCTCAATTCAAATGTAACATAAGACTCAAAATATAGTTTCATTAGCAGTATAGAAAATATTGGAGTTTTATTTAATTTAGTTTTTTTTTAAATATAAAATGTTATCTAATATAAGATTTAGGACCTTAAGTTGTGGTATCTAAAGTGGGTTCTTATTTGCTTGACGTCGAAAAAGGTATCTGGGATTGCTTTTTTTGGAGCAAGAGTTCGTGCAACACTGAGAAGTCTTCGTATAAAATAAAGTAAATAAACATGATATTTATCTGTGATAAAACAGGTAAAAGTTGCCAAAAGATAGAGGGCATGTTGCCGAAAGATCAACACCCTGTGAAACAGCAGTCAATGTTGCAAATTTGCTTTATGAAAAATTAATATCTATAAAGCTTAAGCTAAATTAATCTAGTAAAAGGACGGTCTGATACTTGAGGCTTATTAGCTTTTCCTGCACAATGTATTCTCAGGGAACTGTGAGACTTATATTCCAACCAGCTGAGGAGGGAGGTGCTGGTGCTTCTCACATGATAAAGGAAGGAGCTCTTGGCAACTCAGAGGCTATATTTGGAATGCATGTTGATTTTACAAAATTAACAGGAAGCATTGCCACTCGTCCAGGACCAGCTTTAGCGGCAGTGAGTTTCTTTGAGGCAAAAATAGAAGGAAAGGGTGGACATGCTGCAGCTCCCCACAAGAGTACTGATCCAGTACTTGCAGTATCAGTTGCAATTTTGTCATTGCAACAACTCATTTCCAGAGAAGTAGATCCCCTCCATAGTCAAGTATGTCTTTATTTTGTATCTTTCTTTGTGTATATACTACCTGTTATTTTTCTGACAGATGTATTAACTAGCAACTGGCTGAAAGGATTGGCAGCAAATTGTCTCACAAAATTTCAAGTTTCACTTGTTCGATACATATCTCTCATAAAGTCAGACTATATTGTTAAAAACTGCTGCTCCTATGTTTTACAATGCAAAGAAACTTACCAAAGCTGCTCCCAAATCACTTAGTTCATGTCTAACCATGTCTAGAATGACTATTTCACTTTAGCAGTAGGTATAGTATGTGGGGTCTCGGCTCTTCTTTGACAACTTGAGGAATGCAGAATATCCAAATTATCTGTAATATAGTAATATACTATAATGTGGATGATTGACTTAACCAAACTTGTAGTGGAACTGGAATCCCTTATTGCTTTAAACCCTATAACCCCAAGGACTGCTTTTTTCACTGATATTCCCTTCTTTATTTTCTGAAAATAAACATTGAAGTTCTGTCAACTTTGAAGATACTTTTTGAGGACTGGCTTGAATAGAATAGTGACAATATTTACGCTTTATCTGGGTGGAGGGAAGAGAATTACCTAATTCCTTTTTCTTTTTTTTTTTTGGCTTGAATTAAGTCTTACTTTTGGATTGATAAATGCTCTTCTTGTTGAAAACATTATGTAAAGTCTCAGAGATTGATATTATAGAGCTGTTTTCTTTTTCGCACATAACACTAATTACCATCTCTTGTCTTGGATTTGGCTGAAGGTGCTGTCTGTTACTTTCATTGAAGGGGGGACAGCATCAAACGTAATTCCACCATATGTCAAATTTGGTGGTACTTTGAGGAGTCTAACCACAGTGGGCTTGTATCAACTTCAGCAGAGAGTTAAAGAGGTGCTGAGCTAATCTTGAACATAAATAACTAAATAGTAAATACTTCGTTGCACAACCCTGAAATCCTGTTGAAAGCACTGGATGGTTTTATTTTAATACACAGTTGATTAAGGTATAAACATAATTAGTACTTAAAATATTAGTGTATGATGATGTCTTAAGCATGTAGGTAATTGAAGGTCAAGCAGCTGTACACAGATGTAAAGCATATGTAGACATGAAGGAAGCTGAATTTCCTGCATATCCAGCCACTGTGAATGATGAGAGCTTGTGTCAACATGTGGACAGGCTCGGCAAAGTCATGCTTGGTTCTGAGAATGTGAAGACAGCCAATATCGTAATGGCAGGTGAGGACTTCGCCTTCTATCAAGAGTTGATTCCGGGAGTCATCTTTAACATTGGAATAAGAAATGAGAAAGTGGGTTCAGTTCACTCTCCGCACTCACCACATTTCTTTCTTGATGAGGATGTCCTGCCGATAGGGGCAGCTTTAAACACAGCAATCGCTGAGATTTACTTGAATGATCATCAGAATTCTGTTGTGCCATAGACATTTCAACTAGCTAATACAGTAACTGTCTGGGGTGCATAAAATAATATATCACTATTTCAACCTTCTGTGCATTTCTGTTTCCATAATTTAGCTGCAGCAGCGTTGTAAATGCAATTGTAAAACCGTTAAGACTGCTAAAGTTACATTTCTGTTTTCATAAACTTACATTTTCTAGGTTGCGCAAGTATTTGCGGATAAAGCTGTTCTCTTGGAAGGGGGATTACATAAATTAACCTTTAAATGGAAATGCTGGTGAATAGTTGAGTAGTTGTAGGTCCGGACCCTAGGGCAATAGGAATTAGCATCTTCACACCGTGGAATATGAGTGGAACTGGATAAAAATATAAAAAGAGAAAAATAAAATCCATATAAGTTGATGAAAACACTTTTTCCAAAAACTGGTGAAGACATATCAAAGAGTTCAGAGGCCAAATCTGTGGACACTAAAAAATTTGAAATGAAAATCATAAGACATTCATATCATTGGTTTCCATCCCTATTTTCGTGCAAGTACAATTATTATCAGTGCACTCAAGCAAGTGCAACCTATGTACCCACATCTAATTGAATGACAGGAAAATATCATGCCTCTTCTTCTCCATAACTCATTTTGCAACGTACATTTCTTGTGCTATGAAAGCTCGGCTGCGGAGCTGAACATAAGAATTGGTGTATTGGAGCATATAAATTTACATCTAGAGAGTTAGCTTATGTGACATTCACAGTAAGCAGATATCGCGACTGTCTTCATCTCGATATAGTCATATGTTACTGGACCTGACGCGAGATTAATTAAAAAAAAACAGCTTCTCTTGATTATCATCATTAACCTATTCCTGAACATACAGCAGTGCATCAGATATGTCAGGCGCATAACCCAGTTGTGTTTCTCGTCTAATATCCGAAAGCATGCTATATATTGAATATGCATCCTTGTGAGTCCTGTCACCGACCAGAAACTCGTGAATAATCCCATTTATTTCGACCCAACTTCGGCCTGGAGTCTTCCTCACTTGCATCTCAACCATCATCCGTCTCACATTGACAACATCCTGCCACCTCTTGGTAGTTGCATATACATTAGATAAGAGAGCAAGGTAACCAGCAGCTTCGTCAGGGTCAAGATCCTTAACCAACTTTTGAGCTACATGGGAGGCAAGCTCTGGTTTCTTATGAATTCTGCAACCACCAAGAAGGGCACCCCACACTGCATAATTTGGTTTCATAGGCATTGTCAGTACAAGTTCATAGGCTTCATCCAAATAACCAGCACGACTAAGAATATCAACCATGCACCCGTAATGCTCAATCCTTGGCTGAATTCCCCAACTTTGGATGCACTTAAAGAAATAACGTCCCTCATCAACAAAACCAGCGTGGCTACAGGCACATAAAAGGCCTACGAGTGTTATTCCATCAGGTCTTACATCATTGTCCCCAAATCTTTGCATCCACTGGAAAACCTCAAGTGCTTCTTTTCCACGGCCCTGTTTTGCAAAACTTGTAATCATAGTTGTCCAAGAAACGGTGCTTTTCTTTGGCATCCCTTTGAATATTTGGAAAGCTTCGTCGATAAAACCGCAACTAGCATACATATGGATGAGTGCATTATTCAATGACACCAACACCGGTACCTTTGCAAAAAGCAGTTTCCTGTGAACGAAAGAGTGAATCCACCTTCCCAATTTCAAGTTACCTACCTCAGCACAAGCCGATAGTGCTGCCACTAGTGTCACCTGATCAAATTGAATGCCGGCCCTACACATGTCAAGAAACAACCTCAATGCTTGCTTGCACCTTCCATTTTGGGCACACCCAGCAATCATGGTTGTCCATGAAACAGCGTTCCTTTCCATCATCCCATCGAAAATGTTACGCGCTCCACCAATATCAGCACACCTAATATACCCCGCAAGCAACGAATTCCAAGTCACGACATTTCTCTCAGACATTTCATCAAACATGCGTCTCGCATTTCTAAAACCAGCATCCCCTCCAACCATTGCATACAAATTAACCAAATTTGTTTGAACAACCACATTCCAGAAAAACCCACTTGAAATCACTCTCCCATGCACCTGCATTCCTTCCCACAATTTCCCTGCCTCAATACACGCACTGATAACTGTCGAAAACGTATACTCATCAGGCTTAACTTCATTCGATTCCATTTGATTAAGAAGCTCAATTGATTTGTGAGGTGTTTGGCTCGTGGAATGACATCTAATGATTTGGTTCCAAAGGGTAGTACTTGGGGTTTTGACACTATCGAAAATTTGATGGGCACTAAGAAGATAGCCAGAAGATATGTACAACGACAATAGCTTGACCAGAAGAAAATTCTTTTGCGTGAAGCCATTGATGATTATGAGGGTATGAATTTGTTTAAGTTTTTGAAATGAGTTAGAGTTGTGCAACAGAGTAAAGAGGTGCTGTTGCAGAGCTCTGGAGGTTGTCTGATAGGCGGGGGTGGCTTCGTTAGCTAACATTCAAATTATTCATATAGAAAGCCAACAAAAGAAAGGGTCTTGTATTTTTCGAAAATGCAAACGCTACAATTATCTTCCTTTTGTATATGAATGAAGCTAATCGACTGGGAATAAAGGAAAGAAGCAGCCCGCTGTTTCTCTTGTTCGGTTGGGAGTGGAAACTGGTGGCTGTGGTGGCGAGTCTGTTGCGGTGGAGAGTTTAGAGGAGTTATCATCTCATCCCCGAGGTTTTATGGCATGCTAATGCTGCTCTTACAGGACTATTCGCAGTTACAACCCTTTTTCTGTCTTACTTGATTTTTCCATAAAATAAAGCAATTTGTATTTTGATGTTTGCGTATCAAAAAGAGAACCGCATAATAAGCCTTGCGAGTTGTGACAAATATTTACTCGTATTTTCTTTTTCTAACAAGTGTGATTAGTAATTCTGCCTAAATTTTTAATTTTTCCTCCTCCTTTGTTTTACAAGAAACAAATTCTGAAATTGGCACGACCATTGGCCAAGTTGAAATATATTATTGATTAGTTGTGTTAGTGAGTGGGTAAATTTGACCAGTGAGTGGGTAAATTTGACCTCCCATGAAACAAAAATAAAATTGATGTTGAAACCTGGTCGTGCTGTCATTTCATGTCACTGATGATTTTTTCAAGGACAGTGCAGCCGAGCTTTTACAGAAGCATCAACTCGCAAGAGCTTTCACAAAAGGACTTGCATTTTACATAAACCAAGATTACGAAAAGCATTACAAGTTTACAAAGTGTACAATACAAGCTTATTCAACACTTGATTCAGGAGATTAGGCACAGACATTTGTGCATATTCACAACAAAAGCACAATAAATGCTATGAACTGTAAAAGGGAATAACTATTTTTCTACAAGACAAAGTGCTGCCAACAAGTCTGAATCATCAGCCACCTACTGAAAATTTGCATATTGTTTCTCATTTGAAAACTGAAACTTATTTCTATTGATATCAACACTAGAAAAACAACAGGTACAAGTATCTGACAACAAGAGGATAGCAATAATCATTCCGTATTGTTCCTCCTGTATCTGTGCATGAAAAACCAACTGCCTTCAGAATGTGTATATTATAATATGTGTGTGTGCGCGCACAAGTTCATCCATGGATGTGCAAGCGTGTCTGTAATGAATAAACAGCAAACTGTTTCAGTATAAATCATATAGTGGAAAATAGTATTTGCAGATGTGATATCCCACAAAGCAGTTTGCTTTGTCCAATGAGGGAACATAATCATAACTAGAACTTCTGAATTCGAAATATTTGATAAAATGTCCCGCAGGTGGCAACAGCATTCAGTTTTATTGTTTCGCACTCACATAATTAGGATTTCATCTACAATTTTGAAACTGTGGATTTAAGGGGAAGAAATTAAGCTTCTATGTTATATTGTTCTTAAAAATGAAATTGTACATACATGGGAATGAAGAGTGCTGGAACCAGATATCAACTTGAAATGCATGACGAAGTTCATAGTTCAGGCAGGGATTGCTACAGGCCTGGTGCTGGTTTTAATACCTTTTATCGCTGTAATTCATTACAAAAGAAATGGTTGAATACAGTAAATTATGAGTGTAAACATAAAATGTCCTAGTCAATATATGTCAAAATAAAATAAAATAAAATTGATCGCATACCTTCAGCATAATCTTTAGCACCAAAAACAGCAGAACCAGCTACCAAAGCATTAGCTCCGGCTTCAATAACCTGCCATAACAATTTATTCTGTTAGTCTATGTTTTTCCATAACAAAGAGCTTATGGCTTTCAGTAAGGCACCTTGTATGCATTTTTAGGACCAACTCCACCATCAACTTCAATCCATGGGTTCACTCCCTGCAATATAAACATAAAAATGCGATGATTTATTTTCCATCCCTTCAAACGCTGCACATTTCACATGATTTGAGACTTCAATACCTTCTCTACACACATTCTTCTTAAGTCGGCAATTTTCTTAACTTGACTTTCAATAAAGCTCTGTCCACCAAATCCAGGGTTTACCGACATAATCAAGACAAGGTCAACATCTGTTACCAATTAAACAAGGTTATCCAACAAGTATTCCAATAATAAAAGGAAAAGAAGAAAAAAAGGAAAGCAAAACACTCTCACGATGAAGACACAATATGTTGTGATCATATAATCTGCACTTGTTCCTCTTTGCTTAGGCATAGCAGTTTATTTTTTAACTTGGGGTAAGAAAAAATCAGACAATTCACAACTCTATTTATAATCTGGGCCTAGAATGCAGTAAAACTTTATTGCCTATATTAGATAACTTAACCATCTGTCTACCAATTATCCTTGTAGAACATGGACAATGCCAATAATATCTTTCCTGAAAATATAACAAACTCTTCTACTTTTGCCCCCTAGTTTGATAGATAATTGAAACTCAGACACCCACACCTTGCCAAGGTCTGAACCACCAACCTCTTGTTTGGAGAGAAAGGGGTCAACCATAGGACCACACTCACATACCCGAAAAAATAACAATTCTTACCATCGAGAACATATTCTATGGTACTTAATGGGGTTCCCGGGTTGAGGACAACACCAGCTTTTGCTCCCAAACTTTTTATCTGAATCATACAAGCTAAGAGTGGTCAAATGAGAGCTGTAATACAGTAGATGAGAATATGAGCGCTCTTATAATTTCCACAGTACTCTTACTTGATTAATAGTACGATGCAAATGAATCGTGGCAGTCTGCTCACAGTGGACGCTGACTATGTCAGCTCCAGCCTTAATGAAATCAGGCACTCGCTGCTCAGGTTCCACAATCATCTGCCATGCTTTAAAGATATATTAGTAATAGTGAATTGCATCTGACAACACAGTAAATGTAGGATGATGTATTTAGAGAGAAGTATACAAGATGGACATCCAATGGGAGATCTGTCACTGGGCGCAAGGCATCAACAATGAGAGGGCCAATTGTTATATTTGGAACAAAACGACCATCCATCACATCAACATGAATCCAGTCACAACCTGATACTTCCACTGCTTTTACCTATACAATCCATATGTATAACAATCAATTTCCACTTAATGTCTCACACGTTGGTAATGATGTTAATATAAAACCAAAATTCTTTTTTATGGTATGATTTTTACCAGAAGCAGAGAATGCGTAAAAGACAAACCATCACCAGAATTGAAAATTATAATAACTAGAAAAACACATAAGACTGTAAAACTGAATGGTGGAAATCACAAAACAATTTAACCACATGAAGATTTACTTAGCAACTAATGAAGCTCCTATTGAGAATTTGAAAAAGATCATATAATTCTAAAATTTATATGAAAATAGGCGACCAAGTATAGCAATGCAAAATTAAACCTGCTCTCCCAACTTTGCGAAATTAGCAGATAGAATAGATGGAGAAACAATGACATCACTTTTCGAGAACTTATCAACACGAGAAGTTGCCATTACTCTAGATCGACATTTTCTCCTGAAACAAGAAAAAGAACATCTAGCCATCAGATATAGTAGTAAATACTTTCTCCAAGGGACATAGCTCAAGATGCATATTAGTTCTGCAGAACATGACTATGAAGTATCAACTTATGGACAATGGACAACATGACCTAGGTTATGAAACATAAATTGATTAGTTACATTAGGAAAAGTAGGCAGCACTGCTTATTATAGCAGTTGAGCCAGATACAAAAGAAACAACTTACACTCGCTAAATCCTGCACAAACTATCCAAGTAGAACAACCAACTAACTTGTCACTTTTGAAAGCAGAAACCTAAACATGGAACTGAAGTGAATACACCGCAACTACTACAAAAAGTAAAATCTATGATAATGATGAAATAAAAGAAAATTAATATATATATATATATATCATATTATCGACAAGTTTAGAACATCAAGCATGATGCCTCTAGCCATGTGATCTAAATAACTTAATTATTTCACCATATCATTTGTTACATACATACTGTAATTTGTTTCTTTCCCCTTGCTACAATGAAAATGGCTTTAAACAAATCCAATAACTTTGTTTCCCAACCCACCCACACTCCCCCACCCCCACCACTACTAATTTTTAGCATAATAAATCAATAAAACCAAAACGAAATGAATAAGAATAATTAAGCAGAGCGTAATAAAGGGTAATGGAATAGAACCTGAAAAAGATGAGTGAGCTGGGGTTAGAGAGAGAAGGCTTTGAAACCATAAGAACCCCACCAAAACCATTGACCTGCGATTGAGCCAGAGTTGACGAACCCAGAGATGAAGTTGCCATTTTTAGCCTTACAAAAGACTGAACTTTCTCTGTCCCTTTAATTGGAATTACACAAATCCCACAAAAATAGAATGTTAAATGGTTTCCAAAACCTAGACTATTCAGCTGCGAGTCGCTCGGATCCCAAGAACTAATAAAATTATCAGCTCAGAATCGCGGGCGAACAAGAATGATGAAGACGACGATAGTATGGTCGGGATGAAGAAAAAATTATATATGAGCGATTAACACGCGTCAGGCGTTTGAAGGGGTTTGCTTATCTGCAAGGATTGGCCTAGGGATTGCTGACTCGATCAAGGGACAGAGTGATTTGAGACGCTTGCAAACAAGCTGGAGAAGAATTTGGGGGAATATGCAACGAATCAGCTTAATAATTTGTAAACATTTTAGAATTCCAAAATCTCTCAATTTTTTCGAGTGAATGTATTTTAACAACTCCCACTTTACTACTATACTGCTGTATACGGAGTATAAAATTGTTTTTATCAATATTAAATAAATTTTAATAATTGAAAATTACAATAATTGAATTATAATCGTCATCTTATATTAAAAATGAGAAATTTTATTTTTCACAATATTTTTTATACTTCAATTAATTTAAGAAAGAAAAACTTTCGCCATTATGATATTTTGAAATTTCAATGGCTCGTACTATGAAACTTACAATATTATTTTAGGACATATCTACGTACATTTTTTTAAATAACGGCATTTAAACATATTTTTTATTTTTTAAATATATTATTATTGTTATGTCATTTGAATTAATATTGGGGATAGTTATAGGATAAATCTTTAAGTAATGAAGATAATAGAATTAACTAAAATAAATAAAATGATATTTAAGAAACTTCATAATATTATATAGTTTAAAAATATAAATGTATTTATAATTTTGAAACAACTAAAAAATATTGTAGATAACTAATTTTAAAACGGATGGAATAATATAGAATATTAAAAATACATATGAAAATGCACTGCTCTTCTTGTATATAAAAAAGCCTATATTAATTATATTACTATTTTAACTCGGTTCAATATTTAATAAAATTATAAATCGATAATGAATGAGTTAAGAAAAGTCAAATAAAGATTTTATCACTAAAAATTCTCTAATTTTATTTTAATTTGGTTTAACATGACTTATCACTTTTTTAATTAAAATTTAATTTGTAATCAAATATAATTCTTATATAATAAAACTAATTTATTTAGAGTTTTAAAATTTTAACTTCTTATTACAATAAAATTTATTAAAATATGTACTAAAATAATAAATGATAATAAATACTTATATATGATAAACAATTATAAAACTAATGTATTTTTTAAATTTTAATTATAAAAATATATAAAAACATGCTTGATACAAGTAACAAAGCTTGTAATGATAAAATAAAGATTGATATATAGATAGATTGAACCCAATTTTCTACTATTTTTCTTCACAACCTAAAAATAAGAATTTTGAGAGTTTTGATGATTCAGCTGTAATTGCTCTTATTCAGCACATTTTTCTATTTTTGTTTCATTTCATTATATTCGGATAATCCCCCATAAATTTATTTTGATATATATTTCCCAACTTTTTACATATGCGGTTTGCAAAAATAGTAGCTAAAGATTAAGACATGATACATCTAATCTAATTTCTAATTGAACGACAACAAAAAGAAAAATAAATCTGAATCATGCAAAAGAAAAGTGAAGATATTCAATACTAAATTGAAACTTTTCATATGTTTTTGTATAAATTAAATAATAATTAAGTCTAAATTTAAAACTTCACAAAACAAAGTGGCAACTTTTTTTCCTCTCTTTTTAATATTTAAATTTTTGTAATTTAATTTAACAGGGAGTAGTATATTTTCAGAATATTATACTCCCGGAGCAACGAAGTCGAGACGATTCAGAAAAGGCCCAGCATCGAAGGAAGTTGCCCTTCCATGAGAGCAGACCACATTCTTCACCCCAAATTTGACTCGCTATTTCATCTCAATTCTGAAAAAAAAACAACCCTAATTATCGCCTTTCCTTTTCCTCTGAAATCGTCATATTCTGATAATGGAAAAGTAGGGACATGGACTCCCCCTCCTCCACCGCCATGATTGGGACTGTTCTTCCTCCGGTATCTTCCCTTTCTCCCTCAGTCATATCGTTTATCGACGTTAAACTCCATACCAAGCACGATCAAGAATCTTCTTCCACTTTGGTCTTAGACTTACAGTCCCAGTGTAACGCATTGGACCAAACCCTTTCAGATCTTACCCAAAGCCTTCAATCTTCTCTTTTTAGGTATGCCTTTTATTCCGATCAATTCACTACTCTCATCGCCTCTCTTAATTCCAATTTGACCCATCTTCATTCTTCCACTTCCGCTACCTATCCTTCCTCAGGTCTTAACTTTCCCCAAATTTCTATGAATTTTTGTAATACCCATCATTTTCTTAAATTTATATTCATATCTTTTGTACTTTGAATTTGATATTCAGATGGAAGTGGGGGATCGGAGCAAATGTTGGCGGAGGAGCTACCAGCCCTTGCAAAGGAAGTGGCCCGGGTTGAGGCTGTACGACTGTATGCTGGTGATTATTTAGTGTTCCTTCCTTTGTTTGGTTTCATTAAAATAATTCTACGTTATGGGAGTGCTCCCAAGCATCTAACTGGAATTTCCTATATTGCTTGTACTGGTTGAGAAGAATTGTTTGGAGCATTAGTGACCACAGTGATAAATATAAATATTGTTTTGCTCTGTATGGTACTTGATGTGAATTATGAGAACGATATTTGACCCCAAGTTTCTGTAACCTGAAGTCCGAGTTGTCCCATACATGGGATACTAACATAATATCATGTACATTGTAACAGCAATCGGGATAATCTTTTGTTTGGGAGCTGATAGGAGTGAAGCTAGAAATAAAGTGACAATTTACAGTTATTTGCACAGTTTTTATCTTTCTGGTGCTTGTGATAATTTGGTTACATAAATACATTATTTGGTAGATGTCCCTTGATCTCTTTATCTCCCACAATGTCGTCATACCATCTATACTGCCTGTGTTATTTGATCTGATTTATGGACTAGCTCTGTATTCCCATCTACAGTAGTATGTGTTAGTTCAGCTGAAAATGTTCTGTAAGTGTTTTCACCAACTTTTGGATGGTAAACGTATTAACTTCAAAATATATGCTCTTTTATAGGTAGCTATGTACATGAACATTTTGTTTCAATCCTCAGATATGAACCATATGGCGTCTTTTATAAATGTCCCTTATCTTGCCTCTACTTATATTAAAGATATTCTGAATTGGTAAGTAAGCACATAGAGTACAAATCTCTTTCTTCCTGTTCCTAGTCTCTCGGACTCTTGTGAGCCTTGAACCCAAAGTTAGGTAATCAGCACGAATTCCTTTAAATGGATCTACGTAGCTTAAAGAAAAAGGAGTCTCTTACAGTTCAAGCTGCTCCGGTTTGCTAGCATAATCTAAAGCCTTTGCTCTTAAGCTGATTGAGCCTAGAGTCTAGCTACTGATAAAATCTGTAGGAGGATGTTGATAGTTGTAAAGGAGACCCACACAGGAGCGATGGATGATTCCATCTGAATCCCTTTCGAACAACTTAATAAACGTGGTCTTTAGTTGATCCATTTCTAGCAAAATTGGGCTCTGTTGGAGTTATATCCTTACTGTGGAGTTATGCAAAGATGATCATATAGGGGTTTAGACATATTTTAATGGCTAGGTTTAATAAGGCCTTAACTGTTCCGACGCTGACCCCACTGCATTTGCTAGGATGTCCTTAACGTTATCTCTCTGCATGCTAGGTCTTTTACCAGTTAAACTATATATACCTTTAATTTCTTGTTTCCTTTTACTAAAGTTCAAATTTCACCAGAGACGGCACTGAAGCTCGACACCTTGGTTGGCGACATTGAAGATGCTGTATCATCCATTGTCAAAAGAAATTTGAGGAATCATCCATCCTCACATAATTTAGAGGTAACTATGATTGATAGTTGATATATATACACATTCACACACATGCACACATGTATATACACCCGCACGAATTTCACATTATCTAAGCACAATGTTTTCTTTTCCAATTTCTTAATTTTTTTTCCTCACAGGATGTGCGTCTGGTTGCCATTAAAGCTTTGAAGCAGGCAGAAGAAGTTCTAGCATCAGTTACCAAGGCCCGTCCTCAGTGGGGACGCCTTGTGTCAGCTGTTGACCACAGAGTGGATCGGGCTTTAGCCATTTTGAGACCTAAGGCAATTGCAGATCATCGATTGCTTCTTGTTTCCCTTGGATGGCCACCTTCTCTGTCCTCTTTGGGTTCTCCTGATTCTGATACAAAGAAATCGACTAATGTCTCTAATCCCCTTTTTACAATGCATGGTGACCTCAAGGACCAGTATTGTGAAAGTTTTCTTGCTTTATGCAGCCTGCAGGAATTGCAGAGGCAAAGAAAATATCGGCAACTAGAGGGGCATAATCTAGAAGTTGCTAGGCATCAGCCACTATGGGCAATGGAGGAGCTTGTGAATCCTTTGTTCATCGCATCCCAACTTCATTTCATGAAGTGGGCAGATAAACCAGAATTTATCTTTGCTCTTGTATATAAAATCACTCGGGATTATGTTGATTCCATGGACGAGTTATTGCAGCCACTAGTAGATGAAGCAATGTTAGCAGGCTACAGCTGTAGAGAAGAATGGATCTCGGCAATGGTAACATCCCTATCAACATATTTGTCAAAGGAGATATTTCCTATATATGTTGGTCAGCTGGATGAAGAAAGTGTTCCTGAAATTCGTTCACAAGCTAGAGTATCCTGGCTACATCTTGTTGACTTGATGATTTCTTTTGATAAACGTGTCCAGAGTCTGATAGTGCAATCTGGAATCTTGATACCCCTTCACGAAGATGGAAATCAGCAGAAATTGACTTCATTATCTGTATTTTGTGATCGACCTGATTGGCTTGATTTGTGGGCTGGAATGGAACTCAGTGACATACTTGATAAGTTGAAAGTAGAACTGGATGATGAGAGAAGTTGGTCTATGGATCTTCAGGGGGCAATTATTTTGTCAAGTGCTGAAGAGTACAAATCTCCTGCAATTTCAAGTGCTTTTCTTCGGCACTTAACATCCTTGGTTGAACGTTGCCGATCAATACCTAGCATTTCATTAAGGTCAAGGTTTGTAAGAGTGGCAGTGGCACCAGTAATACACAAATTTTTGGATTCCTTATTTATAAGATGTCAAGAAGCTGAGGGGTTGACTGCCTTGACAGATGATGATGCTTTAATCAAAGTTACAAGATCCATTAATGCTGCTCGCTACTTTGAGGCTGTTTTGAAGGAATGGTGCGAAGATGTCTTCTTTCTTGAGATGGGGCTGAACCAAGGTGATCCATCCGGTATATCATTTAGTGAGAATAGTGTCAGTGGAGAATCACTGGAAGATCCTGGGAGTGGTATTCTAGGTGCAGAAATAGGGAAGCTAGAAGATTTTAGAGCAGAATGGATTGAAAAGTTATCAACTGTTGTCTTGAGGGGTTTTGATGCTCGTTGTCGAGATTATATCAAGAACAGGAAGCAATGGCAGGACAGAGGCGAAGAAGGATGGGCAGTATCCAAAACATTGGTTGGGCCACTAGATTATCTGCAGGGGAAAATGTTACTATTGGAAGGGAGTTTGAATAAGATGGACTTTGTTAGTGTCTGGAGAAGTTTGGCTTCAGCAGTGGACAAGTTAATTTTTAATGGTATTCTACTGAGCAATGCAAAGTTTCATGATGGTGGCACTGAGAAGTTTGGGAATGATTTGTCAGTTTTGTTCGGGGTGTTTGGCGCCTGGTGTTTGAGACCTGAAGGCTTCTTCCCCAAACTCAGTGAGGGTTTGAAGTTGTTAAAAATGGGCGAAAAGCAACTTAAGGGTAGTTCCTCAGGTGGGAAGGGATGGTTCAGAGAGAATGGGATTAGGCATTTGAGTGCTTCCGAGGCTGAGAAGATTATCAAGAACAAGGTGTACAACAGTTGAATTAAATCCTTTAAACATCAGTTAAACTTGGTTTTATGAGGCGGAGGTGAGTGACGTTCATGCTACTGCGCGAATCACCTTCCTAGAATACATAAAGCTATACCTTGAAGGGCAACATCAACATTTTCGGAGAGGTTTACTTTTTACAATTGTATTAATGGGAGAGGTAATTCACGTTATCACCTGAGTTGATACTCTCAACTTTTTGACATAATTTACAGTTGGAGACCTAGATGCTGATGAGAGAGATTAGCTTAATATATATTTCATGTATCATCTTGTACTTCAATCTTCTCATGTGTACCTTCTTAAATAGGATTTTAGATTTTTATTTTTATTTTTTAAAAAAAATGAATTACGCACACTAGTGAACTTCCTAAAATAGGTTGGTTGAAACAGATGAGTTTCAAAAATTCAAATTTATATGATGTTTAATAATTTTGATTTATATAAAACTAATTATTATAAGTTGCACATATATTTCAACATGAAAATTTCCCCAAATCATAGACCTAAATACCAATGGAGGATAGTGTTGACGTCGGGCTGCCATCACTATCCATATACTCCATATCTCTAAATTTAAAATGGAAGGGCGTATGTATATTTAAGCGTTGTGGTGAGACAGTCTATATTGGAAGCGAAAGAGAGAGCTGGAGAGGAGTGGAATAGCCTTATTGCAATTTCTTTTGTTGAGGCGTCCACATCACATTCGGTTGGTTGGTAGAAGAAGCCAAAAGCTTGAAATTATTGGATAAGGAGCTACTACTGTTATTGCTGCTAGTACCAGTAACTAGTACTAGCACAATCAATCAGTCAGCAAGGGAGGGGGAGGGGGAGGGGGAGGGGGAGGGTCCCTCTGCTCAAATGCCTCCTACATCTCAGCTATTTCAATTTCCAGGTTTAGTCATTCACTCCACCGGTCCACCCCCATCCCATCCGTATCATCAACTCCAAATCAATGTTTATGAATCTCAAAAATCTACCCGCTTTCTTCGAGAAAATATAACTGAAAATTCATTTTGCAGTAACATCATCGGCTGTAAATCTGTGCATACTTACACCATGGGCAACTTATGATGGTTGAGCTTGTGTTGGTCTCAAACTTTTGATGAAGATGCATCATGCACGTACATCATGAAAGCATCTGCATCAAAATTACGACAGGGTTTCCACAAACATCTTACTGTTGAGGTTTTGAGAACCCCCCCACCCCCACCCCACCCCAACCAAAAAAAAAAACACATTAAGTACTTGATGAAGAAATTACAAAGTATTCCTACAAGAATTGACAGGCCACAGTTTCTATCAGCATCCGCTAAACATGCCGACTACTGACACCTAAGGAGCCTTCCTCCTAGCTTAGTTGTCGTCTCAAATTAAGAATTTAGCTCCGACAATACTGAAACATTAAACTATGAGTTAATATTAGCTAAATAACAGATCCCCCTGCAGCAAACCAGACTAAATTACCATCTGGGTGCTGATTAGGGGGGAAAAAAGAAAATAAACTGTTCATCCATTGTACAAAAACTGCATCCGAACCATCCATCCACTATCCTCCATCAACGACCATGAAATGACATACAAGATTTTCTAGTGGAGCCTTTTCTGGTATCCCTAATATCATTTGGTTTATCACTTTGTCCCAACAGTTGACACATATTATATTTTAACCATCTACGCTACTAATAAGACAAAATAGGAGGCAAAATGTTTTTAATTAGATTGCAACTATAAACAAATCTTTTGGACTTCTAACCAACATGCAATAAGTTTATTGCGAGTCCAAAATCATGATGGAAGTAGATATTGTTTTAAAGACGAGAAAATTAAATTTGGGAGACAAACTGCAGCCCAAGAAAATTATGAGCTTAGAGTATCATTTTTGTGGAGACAAATGATATAAAAAATAAAAATAAAAATACTCAGTTTGGAGAAGATGAAAGAGCATTGCATGAAACAGACAAAAGGAGGACAAAGACCTCAACCTACCTGTACAAAATAGCTAATACAGAAAATAATCGCGCAACAGTTCATCTTTCATTTAGCATAATAACTTTCATATTAGTGTACTGCACACTCAAATGCTTAAAAACGTCTATAATTAGGGAAAATGCAATTTTCATTTCTTACTAGTATAAATTTGTATCAGAAGTAGTTGAAGCTAGATTTTGGGAAACAAATAAATCAGGAGGGCCTTTTTCAAGACTAAAGTTGCAGCAAAGTGAGGCAACTGGGGCCCCTGGAAATTATTTCACCTTCTAATGTTTTGTGTTTCATGTTTCTCTCTTACCCAACCCTGTTCAACATCACTCCCCATTGCCTTTTTAAGCAACTTAGTATTCCCCACTTCAACTCCCCGGCTCACACACCATTGTCCAATAGAACTAGCGAAAAAAACAAGAGAAGAACGAAAAGACTTGTTGAGTTAAAGTCATGTCTAGCAGAAGAACAAGAGCTACTACTATCACCGACGATGAACTTACTGATCTTGTCTCAAAATTAAGAGCATTGCTTCCAAACAACAGTTCAAGGTGCACTACACGGGTATGTCAATGGTCTCTTTATTCTTCCTTACTTTTTGTCTTCCTTTCACATGTCACTTAATTAATATGACTCTATATCACCTGAAACTTTAATTGCTATGACAAAATCATGTATAGAACTTTGGATTGAACCCGAGTGAAGATCACTAATGAAAATGTATAATAATTAGATCATAAGGTTCAAATCGTTCAGTGCATCAAGAATTGTGTAGTAAATTACCATGAATTGGCCATGAATCCATGATATATTATTGTACAACATGGAAAGTTTTGTCCGACTTAAAAATCGTCGATATATAAATTTTGGACCGAAGCCCCATGAAGATCACTAACGAAAATGTAAGCAATAATTAGATAACAAAATAGTAAGGTTCAATGTAGCACTAGCCATATATGTCGTAAACCATCATAAATTGTACTCTTGTTAAATTTGAAATTTGAGCAATCAAAATGCAGGGTTTATTGAGAGAATATAACAAGTGCATACAACTAAATCATGTGTGTTGACTAACAACATTGTTATTATGTAATAGGTACCGTCATCAAAGGTTCTCAAAGAGACATGCGATTACATTAAGAAGCTACACAGAGAGGTCGATAATTTGAGTGACAGACTCTCTCATTTACTTGATTCCATGGAGGGGGACACTCAGGATGCAGAGATTCTCCGAAACCTTCTGCAACAATAGGGAATCTCCTAGTTTTATAAGTCAGAACGACTATCATATATCTACTCCCTTTCTTTTAGAAAAGAGGAGTACTCTATCCTGTATAATTTTTTAGACCGAGGTTGTATATTGCAATTTCTTCTCTATGCTATGTGAAACCTTGTATCTTTGTTTTGTTGGATTTCAACTAGAGAAATATAAGATTCTTACCTTTATTTTCTATCTCCCCCTTTGCAGAAGGCGTAAACATATTTCTTCAGAAAATATCACAAGTAATTCTTTCAAAGATGTGAATTATGTACCGCATTTCTTGAATGTTCTAATCTAGTTATTGATCAAGATATAATAATAAGGCCAAACAAAAAAATAATAATATTACGGAATGTTATATGCAACCTCATAAAATGGGGAGGGAATGTATAGACTATACTATCATTCCTATGCACAATCAAAAGGAAACGTCACCATCCATAATGATCCAACACATCTATCAGATGTATTGTTAAAAAAAACACAATATCTGTTGCAGAAGTTAATTTTCTGACCACCCAGATAGAATTTGCTGTTAGTCGACTTTAACAACAAAACGTTTATTGGTCTATCCTGAAACAAGTCAGTGCCATCAAGCACATGGTATGCCTCTTCCGGCAAAAGTTCTTGTTTGCTACATTGTTCAAGAGTTAAAATACTAAAAACGAATAAAATTGAGTTCTGAAATGTGTGTGACTGTTATTATTATCAAGAAGAGGAGATTTCAACAGAGGAGACAACTAGTTTTCACCACGAATACTGAAGTTGAAATAGATAGCGTTCAGGTGAAAGTCTAATGAGAACACCTTCTATTTTATTAGTATAAAGGATTGCATTCTTTACAGCATACCAGCAAGGGAATCACTGGAATGAAGTGTTTGCTGATCTCAAGGTTTTAATTTGGCTCAAGCCTTATGATATCATATAGCAAATAATACGTAGTATATACTTCCATACCAAAAGAATGATTGACAGTCTCTTGTGCATTGTGATAAAGGAGTAGAAAATTTTATTAGTATTGGGGGAAAAAAAAACAGAAGCAAAATCCAAGAGGATACTTAAAAGGGTACTGAAAACTTGTTTGGCAATTAACAAAAGGAGTTTATGGTTCGAGGTCAAATTAAATACAATTTTGACTCAAATACAATTTGTAGCAAGACGATTCAAATCTTTCTACATAGGCCAATCTTAGAAGAATTGTGAAGTTGGTACATTATGGAAATTATTGCGCACAAATTTCCAACCAGATTATTTTCTGAGTTTATATATTTCAGTACTAAAGAGCGCTTGCAGCACATCCCCTAAAATTAAGTATGTCATGTATTTTAGGGAATGAAGTTAAAAAATTAAATAAAAACCTTACTCCAATATATTCTTTATAACAGTGTTATGTGTATTTTAGGGGAAGGGATTGAAGAGTGATCCTCTATCTTTAGAAATCTATTATTCACATTCTTTCCCTTAACAAAATATTAAAATATTTCTTTAGACCCACCACTTTTTAATTTTTTAACATAATTTTAATATATATATATATATATATATATATGTATGTATATATGTATGTATGTATTACATAATATTATAAATATTATATAATATATATTGAATATAATTAATATTGATACTAATTATATTAAATATATATATATATATATATATTAAATTTTAAAATTTTCTTAATAATCAAATTTATATATTATATTATAATATATACACTATTTTATAATATGTGATATATATTATAATATATAATATTATCTATATAATAAAATATAATTTATAACCACATACTATATTATATTATAATATATATATATATATATATATATATATATATATATATATATATTTATTTATTTATTTATTTATATACAATTGTATTTATCTGTAAAATGGAGAATGAGTTAAGGGAATATGCAGCAATTGGCCTAAGCTCTTGAAACTATTGAGAGCAGATTTCTATTGAAAGAGAACATGATGCATACATATTAAGCTTTTGTAAAAGTAGATTTTCGAATTAGTCTTTTGCATTCTTTGAATTGCCAAGCCTTTCAAGTTGTGAAAATGATTTTTCCATGGAATACAATTGGTTATCTGGACTAGCAATGGTGTGGATCGATTTTGGTTTTTTTATGATCTATCGAAAATCGTACCACACCGATATTGGTTCAAGATATCTATGAATCAAATTGAATTGAACGGTGCAACGATTCGAACCGAACTGCATCAGTAAAAATAAAAAATTATATACCATAAATGTAATATACTTTTTATAAGAACTATATAATTATATAATATAAATTTTGTAATGTAGTAAATTTATGGATTAAAATTAGTATTTAAATAATTGAAAGTAACATTTGATGAATATGAAACAATAACAATTATTATAACAATAAGTATATTAATCAATCAACACATATAAATTCAAACTAAATGTTTTAATTATTTAAAGTATTAGTGCAGTGCGGTTTGTATCATTGATTTACTAACGAATATCAAAACTATACCGAACTAGTACCGATTCAAAAACTTATAAACTAAAACTGCACAAATTATAAACCCGGTTCAATTAAAAATTGACCGATTCAAAGCAATTCGACCGGTTTAAGTTCAATTACGGTTTAAATTATCATTTTTATCTTAAATACTTCTTTGCCCGGTGAAAGTAACTGTATGCTCATAATTAACCACCACCAACTAACAAATACAAGTACTACCAAGAATAAGAGGGGTATAATATCAGTTCACTAATACTAATAGTTATATTGCAGGCAGCTCACATCTTAAGATGTGTACTATATAACAAAGTACTATTTGCTAATAAGAATAATATTTTATTTGAAGTGAAAACATTATCATTATTCAGTACACTATAAATTTTTTTTGGTTAATTACAACATAAAATTTTTTATTACATATCTGAGGTTCTACTTTGATAGTAGACACAGATAAAGAATATTCAGAGAGTATCATATCAACCAATAATATACACAATTCAACATAATATTATAAGACTTCAAAAAGATTACATATACAGAGAATTACAAATGCAAACCTCAATCAGGGGGAGGTGAAGCGATGGCATGCTAGCGAGTAATGCTAAAGTGTAGCTCATGCATTTTCTCGATCTCTGCACCCTCATTCGGACCTCATCAACAACCGTCGACCCCATCTCTTCCAACCCATCTATACACGTGTCTTGATCAGTCATTGCAGCGCTTATCCACGAATTCAAGTCTCTAATCTTTCTTGCGGTTAACACTTCTCCTGGGCCCATTGCAGCAATCGAGTCGTTCAGTTGACTCACCGCGGCGTCAAACAGAGTCGCGCAGTCAAGCAGAGCTGACACGGTTCGCGGGTCGTTTGACTCGGAGATTAGGGTACTGGGGAGAGACGACAGATTTTTGAGTTCGTCAAGGGAGATATGAAGCGATATGATTAAGAGTGACTCCGGGTCGGGTTTGGGTGAAAGGTCGGCAAGTGAGGAAATAGGGAACCGAGTCACGTTCCAAGTTGACTCGGGTTGATCAGTGGAGATATACTGAGTGCCAGTGGATGATGACTCGGTGTTGGTGGTGGTTGGAGTTATAACGACACCGGTCGCAGCCAAGAGGAAAGCTAAAAGAATGAGTATAGACATGACAGCGGCACTGCGACGGTTAGGTGCGGTTGATTTGTGCTCCGTGTCGGAGATTTCATCGTCGACGGTGGTGTTGTGGAGTTCGCCGTAACCATCGATGAAGATTATGGACTCCATTTAACTCGCTGTTTTTATGAATTTATTGTTTTGGGCTTTTGAAGACGATTGATTATTGGTGCGGAGTATTATACTCATCACTCCGTATGTGCTGTATACTTGTGAGGTGTATAATCTACGAATCTTCTATGTATAGTATTTACTCCGTAATTGATCAGTTTGTTTGTGTGCTTAGCATTAAATTTGAGATATACGTACTTACGGGGTAACTCTAAACAATTACTGATGAGTGATGATTGATTTCTGGCTTCCTTAATAATCTACTCCCACTCTTCTTTTACACGCTCGGAGAAAAAATGTTTATATTTTCGATATAAACATTAATGAATTAGATCTCTATATTAAATGTTTACTTCCTTTGTCTTTTTTATTTTTATCAATAAAACTTAGAGGGGTAATATTAAAATTTTATACCCCCGCCATATATCACGAACACATGGATGCTTTTGTAGTTGTTCTTTAATTTTATATACTTCCTCATCCCGCAAAAAAATTAAGTCCCATTTCATTTTATTTATACCATACAAAAGTTTAGCAAGATTTTCGTAGAATATATAGATTCAAGACTTGTTGGGTGAGATTTAGACATAATCTCCCTTATAATTAGAAGAAACAAAAAATCAAATGCAGACCAATCTTTTGCCAATAAGTTCCGGTGGTTTTGATCTAATTTGTGAGTATTGATTTGATAAAAGAAGACGAAATTTCCCAGAAATCCACGAAACAAATAAATCTGATGTGAAATATCCATCCATCCGTATGCGTTGATGTTAGGCCACTACCTAATATAATTGTTGATTCAAGCAAAGGAATCTCTAGGTACAATTTCACGATCAGTGCTAAAACTATTTGCGTTGTTTTTCTTCTATATCTTTCCATATTGTAATTTAGTAGTTTAATTTTACGTTAACAAATGATATGCATTGTACATATACTTCATCTGTTACAAATAAATTAAATAACATATGGAGTAAATAATGTATAGACAGAGTATTAGATGTTTTTGAAAATAAATTTTGTCACCAAATTTCAAATTATTTTAGCAGCGTGCTTTTTAATCTGCAATATCATTTTCTTAAAATTTTAAATGCAATAAATAATATTGTGAAACATAATTTTGTTGTTTTAAAAATTAAACTATATATATATATATATATATATATATATATATATATATATATATATGTACAAAATTTAGTTATATCTCCATCATTTGAAATGAAGACTAAATACAGAGCATCCTATGGTCAAAAGTTAAATAGAATGAAGAATAATGTGATTCCAATACTTCTCCCCGGTGTGTGTGTGTGTGTGAAGTTAATGAAACATAAGAACTTGGGTTGTTGAATTAGAAACGAAATTTATTGAATACTTCTTTGCAAGCCCAATTTTACTTTTTACGGACGTTAAAGGGAGCCTAGCGTTTAGACGGATTAGATGATAATAATGTTTTTGTTTAGGTGGATTATTATTACTATCCTTATTTTTATTGGTGAATAGATTAACACTTTTTTAATAAATTCAATAAAATTAATACATAACTATACACAATTAAATAATTTTCTCTTTCAGCAACTATATGAGGATCAAAAATTTCAAAAATATAAAATAAATATAAATCTTTGATTATATTACACGAACATTATTTTCATATGGTGTTATTATTGCATGCGTATAATCTCTTTCTCATTAGAAATTGAAAAAAAATATTAAAAATTGTCTGCCTAGACCCCCCTAATTTAATTCAAATATTTTTTTAGTTGTCCAGATAAAAAATCAGACGGTCTTGGGCCACTTACGCCTATGCGCCCGCCTAACCTGTATTTTAGAATCCTGTTTTATGTATAAAGATGTATAACATCATAAAAATTATCTAATTAGTAACAGTATCAAAGTGCTACCGGTATTTATTGACGGGATCATTATTGAAAATAATTTGCAACAAAGACTTTAGAATTAATTAGTTATTATAAAATTGAAATTCGGAAACCGAAAATCAATATTTGACATGCTAAATATATTTAGAGGTACAATAATCAAAGGAGATTACGAAACATCATGTCATAACAACCGGAAGACTGTAATTAATCGCGAGAGAGAGAGAGAGAGAGAGAGAGAGAGAGAGAGACGTAGTCTTCAATTCAAAGTCCGTGTTTTGCGTTTTAAGGCGTTACAGTAGTACAACTACTATACGTACAGTAAAAATAATAAAACGAAATGATGGTATGCACGTGTTTTGCTTCCTCTATGTGTAATGTTACACGTGATTCTTTTGAAGACGATATATGCCGCAATCACGCGTAACCATTACAAAGTACAAATATACATTGCCAATCCGATCGATGCAATTGACAGTCGTGTTATTTCATACTTTAGTGGCCGGAAAAGCTGAATGAATTCTTTGACTATAAAAAGCCAAAAATAATTAATCTTAATTCACACCATAATCCACCAATATATAAATCTAAAACTAACAACTTGCGGGAGATATATACCAATCAAAATTGTAACTTATCAAATGTTAGTTAGGCGAGCGTTGATTTTTTTTTTTTTTTTTTTTTTATAGTTTACATATATTGGTTACAACATTAGAATGAAGAACCATAGAACAAATATCGAAATTTATATAATAAATTAATGATTAATAATACGTACAATTAAATTGAAGATTGGTGTGCCAATTAGGGAAGTTGTTACTTGTGAGCAATGACTATGTATATATATGTATGTATTGTGAGAATAAAGGAAAAAAGAATAAAAGTTGGCATATAAAATATATTTGTGAGCTAGCTACGCATGATATGATACTCCGTATGTATTAGGACGTACTACATAAGTTTGGGACTATATATATATACCATATACTTACGCCATATATATATATATATATATATATATATATATATATTTTCGACTCCATCTCTCGTACCTTACTAACATTTTTCTTTCTTTTCCTAGCTAACGCCTCCATCGTTCCGTTATAATATATATATATATATATATATATATATTCTCTATCTATAGAGTTTAATATCTGGAGTAGTAAGTTCTACGCATGTAGTTATATATGTCGGTGTAGAGAGAGAAATAAGAGAGAGATCGTGATAAGGGTGGGAATGGTGGTGGAGCTATTGGAAGAATACAAGGAGTTAATGGGTTTGCTTAGAGAGGAGCTCTTTGATATACATCTCCCCAGAATATTTTCAAATCATTCTTCCCAGCACTTCACCTCCGATGCTTCTCATTTTCTTTTTTTTTTCTGATCCATTTTATTACCGTACACGCACACACTAGCTACTACTCGATACTTATACGTATGGATTTCTTTTATGTCAATTTATCGTTTGTGTATACGCATTTTAATATACCCAATATATCAAGCTCTATATATTCATTTAGGATATCTATTATAATTAACTTCCCGGTGTTTCTTTTCTTTTTTATTTAATTATTCCTTTTAAAAATGACACTGGTATTCAATCATGGCCGCTCCTGATTTTAGCATATGTGATATATGCTCTACAACTCCCGGAAAAAAAATTTGATTTAGAACTCTGCATAAATTAATTTGTGACATAAATATTGATTTATAATTGAATACAAATTAAATTTTAATTGGATAGGTGATAAATAATTTTAATTTAACTTTTCCTAATTCGTTCAAGATCAATTTATTGAATGTTAAACCGAGTTGGAACGGTGATAAAATTAATTTAGTCACCTATTTAGAAGATTTTGAATAAAAATTTTGTTTGATTTTTTTATATACAATGGAAGAAAAAAATGTAGAATTATTTCATTCATATAAAAATTTTAAAATTAGAGAAAAATTTAAAATACATTTAAATTATTGAGTAAGGATAAAGAAATAAACAATAAATTATGAGTCAATTATATGAAATACAAATGATTAAATTTAAATTTGTTGATAAATAATAATTATTTTTATTCTTTAACTTCGAGCCTTATCTTCAATTTCAAAATCGTCTTCGACTTTTGATATCTTCGACATTTTAGATTTTAAATTCGTCTTCAACTTTTGATATGTTCAATGTCTTAGAGATTTATGTAATAGAACTTTGACCTGATTCAAGTTATTCATTTTCTATCTCGAGATCATGTGTACAATCTTCTGAATCAATCATATATTGCATTCTTCCTTGTGCTACAAAATGATCTTTATGACATATGCATCCTTCAAGTGATACACATTTGAATCAATCATATATATATATCGATCTTTTATGTTTGATTAAGATTACATGTGTAAATAAAAAAAATTTCATATGAATTTTTTGTTGGTCCTATTCAGTTTCAATCCTAGTTCGATTTTGATCCGGTCACAATCCACTCTCGGTCCTTGTTCGATCTTGATCTTAGACCAGTATTTATATAGGTCAGTTCATACTAATTTTTTGTTTTAATATTACGAACTATTAAAGCTGTATGAATCGATCCTTGATTGGACCAATTTTTTATCAGACCAGTTTCAAATCCATCTCAATCCGAATTAATATCCCCATCTTTTTATTTATCCCAAACTCTAGCTCAACACCAACAGTTTTAAAATATTGCGTCCTTCAAATTGTTTTGCATGAATTTGACCAAATTTATAACAATATATATTAAAGAAACACACGAAATAAGTTGCCTATGAAACTCGACGCCCTTAGCCATTACTATTTCTATTTTTGTTTTTGTGAGATATCACCCTAATCATTATTAATTAATTTATACTTGAACTTCCTTTAAAATTAATTAGAGATATATATTAATTTTTTGATTCAAAATATAATATATAAAATTTTAAAATTAATTTTAATTTAATTAATTTTAAGTGAACAATAATTACATAATTTGTGTTTTAAAGTACAACATGGTATGAAAGGCTTTGCACTTCTGATGAGTATAACAAAAAATAATAGTCTTGATTGCTCCAAAATATAGTATGGAGTAGACGATTAGTTCTTCAATTACATTTGGTGCATGACGCAATCATCGCCAATTATCATGGTGGTATATAAATTCAAGTTTTATTATTTTATTATTATTATTATTCTGGAAGAAATGTTTTAGTTAAGTTAAATCTAAAGGCAATGACAGACCGATAATATCTTGTAAAATTGTGAACACATGGATACCATTATGGTGGTCATATAAGAAATTCAACGATTAAAATTTGATTATGACTTACATTTGAGTACGTAAAGCTTAAGCAATATCTGAACACTTTGATTTAGTTTCGCGGAAGTCGGCAACATGCTACTCCTAATGTCACAACCCCGCCCCCCCCCCCCCCCCCCCCCCCAACCCCAGTAAAAAATAAAACACAATTCTAAAATGATTATTGGTAATTATTTAAAAAAAAAAATAGAATGATGTATCATATGCCAAAAAGAGCAACATACATAGAAAAACTAGAATTCACATGTATATTCATAACAATTGTATTCGTACGTATAATTACTTTATCTCATTATCACTAAATGAAATGAATAAATAATATTTGTAGATAACTGCTTGATGTTCATATGTAAATTATATTTTTATATATTATTATCAAGATTTTAAATTATATCTATTAATTTTATAAATATAAATTTGTAAAAAATTAAAAATACATATTGAAAAAATATCAAAAGGTAATGAATGCATAATTGTAGAGGATTAGAAATCAGATAAAATAGACTGAAAATTTCAAAAAAATCCATTATAGGGTAAATTTCCTTATATAATTTTGATACATATTAAATATATATAACACTATTTAGAACCTTAAAGATTAATTATAATTTAATTTTCTTATTTTCTTTGTAATACGGGACTAGAAATATATATGCACAAAATAAAATACGGGGAAAAAACATGGAAAGCCCGCGATGGAGTGAATCCAGTAAGAACAAACCCGGAAGATACAGAGAACTGGCGCTACCTCCGTCCCTTTGAGTCCATCGTTGGCAGTGGTATGGTTTGATCGCTTTCAATCTCCATTTTTCTTCAAAAACATAATTTCTGATCGTCGTTCAATTTCATGTACTATCATTAAAATTCTTGAATGGAAATAATATACCCTATTTTCGTGCTATGATTGTTATGCCGTTCTTGATGAAATAAACAAAGCATTCCATTCTTTTGTTTTAATATATGATTGTCAATTAATCGTTTTCCTCGAAACTTTTGTGGGTTTTCTTCAGTTGTTTCGGTTGTTTTGTACCTAAAGATATGATGGGTTTAGGGTATTTGGGTGATGGAGGACCTTCATCATCGTCCTCTAGTTTATCGCCTTTAGCTCTCCCTTTTACAGTTAATCGGTCCAACCCGAAATCCGTTTCGATCACAGTTTCTGATTTCACTGAACCATTGCCATATGGTGTATCCTATAATTCTTCTTTGAACAATTGGCAATATCCTCACTCTTCCGATTCTGGACCTGATCTTCTTTCCAACTATCACTCAGAAATAGATTCCACGCCCACAAGTTCTTTGTCTTCAGCAAACAATTACTGGTATTTGGGTCCAGAGTATATAGGTGGTCCACCAAGTAAGCAGTCGGCTCCTTCAAATCCTATTCCATCAAACCCCACAAATCCATTTTCATTTACCTCCCAAAAATTCCATCATCCATATTCTTCACAGACAGCTGATAATGATTCCTCCTTGGTGGGCCTCAATGAATCTAATTACGCTATGCTGTCTACTTCTGGTCTTGTCCCTATGTTTGGATCATCAGAAGTTGATTACAATCAGAGCTTGTGTGGACTGGAATATCCACCATCATGGCGAAGCTTCTGGAACGGATTAGAGGAGGGGAAGCAGGGTAAAAAGACAGAACCTGATGGTGCTTTCCACATTCAAAAGAGAGATGCTAGCTCACTTGCTTATAAGGATTGCATGAAGCAAGGTAAAATCACAGCAGTTTATTTGATTTTCTCTGATGTTGAGTCTTGCCATTCTTGAGCTACGATGATTTTATTTGATATCTAATTTAGTTTCAGTTTGTTTGATATATCAATAGTTTGAGATCAGCATTATTTATTGAGGTCCTGATATGTTCTTTTTTCCAGTTATGCACTGCTCAAAACTTGAAAAATATATTGTCAAAATTAACCCCTCCCTTGACAATGTTATGCGTCTCGGATTTAAAAATTACTAAAGAAAAAACCTCATAAAATTTTCTTTTGTCTTTGGTATTATAATCCTGTTGGTATCACTCAAATGCAATGACTTGTCCCATGGCCTGTAACTTTAAGACAAGTTTTTGGCTTGCTCAAAAAGTCCAAGCCAGTAAATTTGTTCCTGTCCCTTATATCCTTGTAGGCCCTGACACAACTCCGAGGCATTGGTCATCTTTTTGTGGTTTACTATTATACTGTCATATGTACATGGTATATAATCAGAGATTAAACCCTTTTATGGATGTTATAAAAGGAGTAAAGTAGCGCAATCTCATTATGAGTGCAGCTCTAATTTTAACTTAACTTGATTATATGGAATAAGGAAAACTTCACTTCAACATGGTGTTGCATCAGAGTAAGGGCATATTTATTGCATGCGACCTGAACAATTGCTCCCTATACAATAGGTAGGAAAGCCTAAAAAAATTCTTCCCATTGGTTCATCATTTCCGGTGCTGTTCTCCTGTTCTGTAGTTGACCTCCTTTATGGTATTCTATTCATCTTATGTTGGCTTCTACCACAAGTCATGCCCTTATTGCTATATTTTTTCTAATTTACCCTGAACAGAACATACTGAAGTTCCAAAGGGTTATTCTCCACCTGAATTGAGAATGGACTTGATATAGATGGGGGAACAAGCTACAATCCTTCCCCCCACCCCCGCCCTTAAATTTTTGATTAAAGAAAAATGGATATCTAGCTATTCTCTGCATCATGTGCTTCAAAAGAAGTTCTTGCAACATTGATTTACCTCTCTGTTGTATTATTGGTTTTATGTAGGCGCTATTGCTGTTGACTGTTTTAGAGAATGTGAAAATGATTCTGCTGTTTCTCGTATTGGAATAGAAAATTCTTCCAACTCTCTGAGTAAAGAGCAATTGAATGACAAACTTTTGGTGCAAAATCTCAGGTTCATTCCTATTGAATCCTCAAAAGCACCCAATGTATTAAGTGGAACTGTATCTAAGGAATCTCATGTAGGACTACCTTATCTTGAACTGGAAACATTAACCTGTAACCAGGAGAACTCATATGGTCCACGTGAGGAAAGGTTTCAAGCATTCAGTTCTTGCATTGGTGATTGCATATCAGTAACTAAAGCTTCTCCCATGCTTACTATTAGATCCCCAGTCTCTGGAACCAAACTTTCTGTCTCAGATCCAGTGTCGTACAGAAGTGTTGGTAGTGGTAGTGATGCTTCTGCTAATATTGTTACTGGTGATCAGTCAATCAAAAAGGAACCTCATCTGCCCCAAACTTTTGATGGTGATGAAGTTTCCTTAAATGCAGTTGACCTTAGCTTTCACATGGGTAAGGAAGACCAGGAACTCTTTATGACATCATCCTCAAATAAAGAAGATCAGCAAAACAATCTGTTTTCTAGGAATACCATAGACTGTGCAAAGCAAGCAAGATATGAAATTCAAGCTCTTGATTTGAATGTTTCACATGGTTTCTCTTCGGCTGTTGCTAGTACTGAAGCCTACTGTCATACTGCCAATTCCTCTGAGAGTTTAGATAATTGCAACCCTGCTGAGGATTCACCATGCTGGAAAGGAGCTCCAGCTTCTCATGTTTCCCCATTTAAAACTGTAGAAGCCATGCCTCTGCAGCATATAATGAAAAAGCCAGAAGCATCTGGTGGATTAAATTTTCTGGGGACTCGAAATTTTTCTTCCTATAAGGATTCTGCGAAAGCATCTTCTCAGGAAGCATGTGAAACAAATCTCCAGAAAGAGGGTTTATATACAGATAACTTTGCATCACTTCATCCGGAGACAAATTTCAGTGCTAATTCTCCAGCCAAAAGTCACACTGCAATTGATTCTGCTGGAGCAAAGTCTTCTAATGAAGAATTGAACACGAGTGACAGAGTAAAATTTTCAGAAAATGCTGACAATCCAAGAAAAGAATATGATCTTTCCAATGGCTTTGGGAGTGATTCCGGCTATTTCCCACTTTCTGCTGTACTTATGAATTCTGAACAGGTCAAGTTTACATCCAAAAGGAAGCTCAACCTAGGGAATGCTGTTGTTGATGCTGGGTCCGCTTCCACTGATACCATAGAAGATTGTCGTGTCCCAACCCTCGCTGTGGAAAATGCTTCATGTTCTGCCTCTCCCAGAGAAGATGCAATAAAGCTTCATATGGTTTCAAGTCCAAAAGTGAATGTTCAGATGCTGGTTCATGTTATGCATAATCTGTCAGAGCTGCTTCTTTTTCATTGTTTAAATGATGTATGTACCCTCGAGGAACAAGACTGTAAGGCCCTTGAGAATGCAATCAGAAACATTGATATGTGTCGGTCAAAGAAGATTCCTTACGCAGCACTCGAAGAACAGTCTAAAATCCCCAGGGAGGAAGTCATCTCTCATTTGTTTGAGGAGGTATATTATGCATTTGGTCTCTCCATATGTTCAATATTTTAACTTCTGTACTAGGGGGCAATGTCTCAATCATCCTTCTCATATAACTAACGCATTAATATGTTTGTGAAGGACTTGGTCCAAAACTTATATCTTTAGAAGGTCCAAAAAAGATATATCATATTCTATACTTTTGTTATCTCCAAGTATGTCAAGATTAACGACATCAAATTTCAATTGTCTTAACATATATACAAATCAGCCTAGGGGAAATATGATAATCATTGTATTACTAACTCGTATTTCTTTGAGAACTTCACAATCTTGCGAGGATTAAAAATTTCACTTCCATTGAATAGCACAAAAACAACACCACATTTCTCAACCTAGGGGACATGCATGGATTCTCATTCTTTCCTCTCCCTTTTCTCACATATATTTTCATGTAAGCTTATTTAAATTTCTCTATAATTGATTGATATATACATTTATTGATGACCATTGATCATGTTTCACAATTACCACTTTCTCCAGGGGGCCAGAGAGGTAAGGCCCCAGCTCTCAAAGGAAGTTGGTGCTGCTTATCATGGCCAGCTTGATTCTCAAAGTTCCAACGAGTGTAAAAAGAACTGTGATGCAGCTGGTAAGAAGTTTGAGAAACTTCCGTATTCTGTTTATTCAAGGGATGATGCAGACATTTCAAGACAACATAATATGGTCCAGGTAATTCCTTTTAAATGGTTCTCTTATGTACAAAAGTGACCTTGCTGAAAAAGAATGATAATAAATTCTGCTGTTTCTCTTGTTTCATTTTTAAGTGAACTTACTTCATTGATCACTGCTTGCAGGATATAAAGAAGGCCCTCAAAAAACATTTCCAATTGGATGAAGAAATACATTCTGAAAATATGTTGTACAAGAATCTGTGGCTTGATGCAGAAGCTGAATTATGTTCACTTGGTTTTAGGGCTCGCCTTGATCGAGTGAAGATTCAGATGGAAAAATGCAAGTCAGACAAAGCAAAGGGTTGGACCTCTATCTCTAACCCTCTCTTTCAGACCTCTATTGCCACCTTTCTTGTCTAATTTATTTGGCTTCAAATTTTCAGAAAATACGATGTTTGTAGAGAAACTCCCCATCACGGCTGTATGTCCTGAACTTAAAATTAACCACCCATCGACTCCCAAGGCTAATGATAGCGCAAAGCAAAAGGCATCTCTCCAGTATTCCTGTATATCAAGTCAAGGTAATGTTGATGATGCTGAGGCTTCAGTTATGGCCAGGTTTCATATTCTAAAATGTCAGGGTGACAGCTTTAGTACTACTAATGTAGAGGAGAAGCAACTTCCGGAGGTTGTTCATGTTGGGCTTTCGGGTATCCCAAATTATTCTCCAGTAGTTGTAAATCGAAACAGAAATAAAAGCTTTGATGTTGCAGTGGGATCTCCTTTAAATCATCATAACAGCAGGAGTAATGAAGACAAAGCTAACTTGTTTCTGAATGAGCCCCTGCATGAAACTATGGAAGAATTACTTGTGGGTGCGACTGATGAGTCCACTGTCCAACCTCGTAGGATGAACATTCTGCAGAATCATTTTTCCTCAGGATTAGGCTCAGGCTGGTACGATTACTCCCCATCAGACTGGGAATATGTGTCCAACGATGGTATCACATGGCAAAATTGATGATCTCAGTGAAGTAATTTGTGATCTGAAGGTTCCTTGTAGTGTTGGGGCATATAAACATAGAATGCTCTTGTTTCTGATAAAATCCTTGTAAATATTGACGCTTGTGTATGATACTAGAAATTACATTCGAACTTGTACATATTTTTTTTTATCAAAACTTGCGCACCCCGCAATACTCGTGTCTGCATGTTTTATTGTTTCTTTTGTGTCTATGTACTTCCCGCAGGCACAGTGCCATACTTCAAATTTTTCCTCGGCCGAAAGGTGTCGTAATCTAATCCAGACGATTATAACATCCTACAGAGCTTAAATTTGATGTTGCTATTTCCTCCCTTTTTAAGTATGCCAAGCGTTGCTCATCCTGCAGTGATCAAGTACAGAATGTCATTAAAATTTTAATTTGTAATAATAAATTCTTTTCATCTTTTGGATTAAAAAATCTTAATTTCAATCATTTATTCGATTATACTCTATTCAAATGTGTTCTCACTTAATATACCACTTTGGTGATGGGACGGGATCCCTTGTGTTTCTATCTTCTTTTACTGCACTTTCAGATTGCTTCTGGCAACTATTTTGTGTTACAAAACGGATAAAATTGTCAAGACAGGAGAATTTCATCCCAAGCCCTTCTAAAATTTTTGAAAATTAGTGTTTTCAAGATCAATATGTACTGGTAACTTCTTCTGTTTTTTTAAATTTGTTACAAAGGAGGCTGAGATTCATGCACACCCTCTCAAACCTATAATAACTATGTGTCAACTTTATTATTGCATTTCTTTGTTCTTATTGTGATAGTAACTAGGTATATCTGGGGTATATAAATTCGTAACACAATTTGCACACAATATATATTCAGGAGTAAATTTTTGTATTCTTACTATATTTCAACTTAATTTCGAAAATTATTATAAATAATTTGATATGACTAAAAAAAGAGTGTAAGTCAAATAAAATAGTCATGTCAAGTCATGTCATTTATGGAGATGAGATATTGTAAGATATAAAGATTTATTCATATATTCACATAAAAACTGGAAAGCGACACCGTTAACTACTAGCTCAAGTAAGGGGTCATCTGGGCAAGTGATCGATATTCAATACTAAAACTTATATTTTATTAAAAAAAATATTTTACTATATTCACCGGCAAAGTGGATGCTCACTAGGCAGTCAAAGTTTCAAGCTAGTTTTGGCTGCTATGCAGAAAATCTTTTCCCCAACAGTAGTCGAGGTGAGTCAGATTTAGGTCCACACACAAGTACTGCTTGGTCTGGTCATCAACATATATGCGGAGTATTACATTCAACTTTAGGTCACTAATCACACATTTATTCTGTTCGTTAAACTTTAATTAATGATGGGCTTAGTTACTCCTAGAAATAAGAATAAGAATAAAAAATAAAAAAAAATTTTAAACAAAATAGCGATGTAAAATAATAACAAAAACTTAGAGTAAAAAATATTATGAGTGTTAGAATAATAAATGAGATATATAGAAGATTCGAGATACCGACTTTCATGTTATGTAATGGTAAATGATTAATCAGCATCAACACTAGGCCGACATGTTTCATGTCAAATTAAGAGTAGCTAGCTCGATCGGAAGGGAAGTGGTTGTAAATCAAATTTAAAAAGTTAATTGTAAGTGATTATCCTCCTAGCAATATAAAGAAAGACCAACATAAACATTATCTAATTAAATTAATCATATCCGGATTATGCGCAAATTAATATTACCCTATCACCAAACAAATTAACAGCAACCCACCCACCACAAAGAAAAGAAGGTAAGCGACGCTAGCTAATTAAGTATGCAATCTAATTAATCATCAGAAATTACTAAACCTCTGTTACATGTATTCATATATAGAAAAGCTCTAGCAATACACATCTGACATGCGGGTACGCGCACACATTTATATGACCAATCACTAGGATTACAATTGCACCCAAGTCAATGAAAGTGATCCCCGGCCCCCCCATGAATTTGATGACCTTATAAATTAATTAATCAATTAATCTTATTCATGCATGAACCTTTTTTTTGTCATAATATAATTGATTATGAATATACAACAAAAATAGGAGCAAAACTAGTCAAAACCCACTCCCCTTGTCTTTTTTACCTATACTCCATTGAAACAACTTGTGAGATTTGAGAATCAAATACAAAAACAAATACTACATCCTAATTGTCATTTCACATCGCACTAATTAATCATTCAATAGGCCACAACTATGAATAATTTAATATTTAATCTACACTATATATATATTGTGACAGATATAATCAGTGCCTTAAACAAAACCATTAGATGAAGAAGAATTAATTAATTAAATTAGATCTTCTTTAATTATATAGTATTAGAATTACTAAGATATGATGGTAATGAGGAGTTCAATGAAGCTAAGTCGTAGTGGTATAGTTATAATTACAATATTAGTTTTGGTTTGGTGTAGTTTGATTGAGTTGGAAGCTCAGCAGCAGCAGCAGCAGCTTCATGTGGGATTCTATGCAAATTCTTGTGGCTTGGCGGAGTTCATTGTCAAAGAAGAGGTTAGAAAAGCCTTCTTTAGGGACTCTGGACTCGCTGCTGGTCTCGTCAGATTACATTTTCATGATTGTTTCATTAGAGTAAGTATATACGTAATTAAAGTTTAATAAATTAAGTGCCCCAATTTTCCTCAATCAATTCAGTTAATACATAAATATATATCTAACCCAGGCCATGCATGCACGCGTATATGCAGCTAGCTACTTGCTACGTCTAGCTATATAACATGCAACGTTTGCAATTAATTATATATATATATATATATATATATATATATATATATATATATATCGATAAAGATAATGATTTAACAATTAAGTAATACATTTTGCAGGGGTGTGATGGATCAGTGCTAATAGATTCTACGCCTGAAAACTCAGCAGAAAAGGATTCCCCCGCAAACAATCCAAGTCTCAGGGGATTTGAAGTCATCGACACCGCAAAGGCCAGGCTCGAAGCTACTTGTAAAGGAGTCGTCTCCTGCGCTGATATTGTCGCATTTGCCGCCAGAGATAGCATTGAGATGGTAATTAATTAATTTATATATCCAATTTATTCAGTGTCATTTAATCAATCTCTTAATAATTAATTTTTCTTAATTTAGACTACGTACTCACATATATTTAATTATTTTAATTAATTAATGCATGGTACACGCATACATACGCACGCACGCGCGTGTTTATTTATATATATAGACCGGAGGGGTTGGATATGATGTCCCAGCAGGGAGAAGGGATGGGAGGATATCAGTAGCTTCAGAAGCATCTACTGGCCTACTCCCACCATCAAGTAACCTCAATCAACTCACTCAAGGCTTTGCAAACCGTGGACTTACACAAGATGATATGGTTACTCTCTCTGGTATATTTTTATTATATGCATCCGGAAGCACTCAGTATTACATCTATATCTTCTTCAATTCATATATATATATACATACTTGTGTGCGAGGGCGCGCATGTGTTTGTATAATTGTAAACATATATACTACATATAATATGCATATGCAGGTGCACACACTATTGGGAGATCTCATTGCAGTTCGTTTACCAACAGACTGTACAATTTCAACGCCACAACATCACAAGACCCGACCCTGGATTCGAGGTATGCACAACAGTTGAAGCAGCAATGTCCACAGAGCAGCTCTACTGATAACGTGGTGCCAATGAATCCTTCCAGCCCTGCCGTGACAGATGCGGCCTATTACACAGATGTTGTTGCCAACCGCGGGCTGTTCACGTCGGACCAAACTCTGCTGACCAGCCCTCCAACAGCCAACCAAGTGTTTCAGAACGCCGCCAATCCCAATTTCTGGAAAAACAAGTTTGCTGCTGCGATGGTGAAGATGGGTGGGATCGGTGTTGTCACGGGGACAGCGGGCGAGATTAGAGCCAATTGTAGGGTCGTCAATTAACTCATTTATCTGCCTGGCCATCCGAAGTTGATTTAATTAAATCAGAGTCGCTATCATGGTAGTGACATTTAATAATATCAATATCTGTTGTACAACTATAAATGTCGCCGTGTCGTTGTAAATACAATAAAGTTTCACATAATGCTATATACATCGACACTTCTGAGCCTGTGCGGGTGTATCTATTTTTCCTTTTTTAACTTTTGACTTATATTTTAACTTCTATTTTTAACTAAACAATCATTTACTTTTTAGTAAAAAGTGTTCGGCGTCAGTTTGACTTAAAAATCATTGTTTAAGTTAAAATAAGATAAGAAAATATTCGGTTAAAAATAACTTTTAAGTTAAATTACAAAATTTGACAAATGAATTTAGAGTTTTTGATGGTATGTTAAATTGATAAAAGATAGTTCCATAATTATATTTGGTTAAATGTTTTTCTCAAAATTAACTTAAAATTTTATTTTTTGAGAAATAATAAAATCATATTTTTTCCTGTTAACTTTTAAGTTAAAATTTAAGTAAGAAAATAAGTCAAATCTGAATACTTAAAATATTACTTTTATAAATTTATAAATATACTTTGACCAAACATAAATTGGAGGCTATTAATTATACACCTGAAAATTTTCTGTTAACGTTAATTATTAGGTTTCTTATTATTTCTGAACTTAAAATACGCCATATAGCTTACTAAAATAATTACTCAAAAAGGTATAAGAATAAGTTAGTCAGATGATATGTTGATCATATGTATCGCCCATCTCAGTCCCAAAAAGAGGTTCCATACTAATAATTTCCAATTAACTTTTCTGATCTCAAATTCAAATAAACTTGTAATGAATTACAATATAGATATAAGAATTTAGGCATACAATTCTTAGTTAAATACTGCATACTACAAAACGTTTGGACTGTCATCTCACTGATTATCGACTATTTCCTCTGAAAAGTGATAAAGATGTGAGCTAATAAAAATTCAGTTGACAGTTGATCTCATTGGTTATCGACTGCCTCCTCTGAAAAGTGAGAAAATTACAAGCTAATAAAAAACTCTGTAAAATAATTAATGAGTGTGTGAATTGCGGACTAATAAAAAACATTACAGGTTCCGGCAGGCTAATAAAAAACTTGTAAGATGGTTAATAAATATGTAAATTGCGGGTTAATAGAAAACTTAGGCTAGTTAATGGGTGTGTGAGGCTAATAAAAAATCATGTGATTGATGGATGTGTTGGGTATGTAAGTTACGAGCTATGGATGTGTTAGGTATATGAGTTACGAACTAATAAAAAAACATGCAAAATAGTTAATGGATGCGTGAATGTGTATAATTTTAGACAGTTACCTCCTATATAACCAAAAAAAAAAAAAGATTTGGACTGTGGAAGTCAAAATTGGAGTACAATTATCCAGCTTTCACGCTTCATAATATAAGGCGCACATATTGGACAAGAAAGTAATTTAAAGAAAGAAAGAAAAAACGAAGAGTTATTAATCAAATCTGAGGAGTTCAACTGTTCAAGGCGGGGCGTCTCACTAAACAGAACGCAGAAAATATCAGGATCCGATGAGTACATGACCATGCCCGATGTAGTTTCTTATTTATTTCATAATATATTCATTTAGATCAGGATCCGAGTACATAGCCCATGCCCGACACAGTTTCTAGTTTATTTCATATTCATTTACAGTCCACACAAGAAACAATGCCTTGACCCTGCAAAAGTTAATTCCAAGGGTTCGCAAACATGTAAATGAACTCAGAGATGTTGGTATAAACTGTGTTCTTGAAACTATGAAAAACAATAAAAAAAAAAACTAGCATAGTTTTACTACACAAGACTAAAACCAAAATATGTCAAAAAGTCATGTTTTCCAGACATCAAGGGTGTAAAATGTCGACATATCCGAGAATTCACTTTGAGATCCCCAAATGTTCACTCTCATAAATGGAAGAAATGTGCCAATTCCAAACATAACCAAGAAGATCACTAATCAAATGCAAACGGCTTCTTTCCTTTGGAACTGGGTAAAATCCAACAAAAAAGCGTTATGTGAGTAAGCGACATGGAATGTTCCAAAATAACAATATCTTATTGACTACTGTCAATCTAGGTTCCAAAACTCATCCTTACTAGACTAGCTCTTCAAGGAAGACTATCAGATAAAATACTACCTAGGTGGTGAGTTCCATTATAGCACTGACTATGTCCCCATCATGAGTCTTAAGAGCCTTGACAGCTTTGTTTCTTGAGACCCCTGCTTGTGTCATCACCAGCTCGATGTCACGGGCATTAACACCAGTATCATCTATCTCTTCCTCTTCGTCATCAGCTTGAGCTACAGACGGAAGCTCAGACTTTGTCATTACAGAACCCATGTCTGGCATCCTGAACTGTTGTGCAGCCTGTGTTTGTAGCTGAGAGCTCAAATCTTCTATCTTCGCCTCTCCAAATATGACATAAGTCTCAGAATTTGGGCTTTTGAAGACATCAGGCTTTGAAATGAAAAACAAAACCTGAAACATCCTGAAACTTTAGCATAATAAACTACAACCTAAAAACTAATTAGAAAGACAAATGATCTAATGATAGCACAAGGCAGACTTACATTCTTAGTTCTCTTGATGGTGACCCTACTGACTCCTGTAATTGGTTTCATGCCAAGTTTCATCACTGCCTTGCGGCTCTTTTTCTCACTTCGGCTCTGCTTTGAACTTCCATTCTCGCCTGCAATTTAATTCTCCATTACACATGATTTAAGAGAGATTATGAAGTTAAATGTATAAAGAGTGAACATGCCAATGGAGCTAGATTCAGCACTAAAATAATGACTCAGACCAGTTGCATTCCAGCCTTGCAGCTCCATGATTTAATATAATAAAGAGGAGAGACAATATATGTGAGCGGAGATTTTTAGCATTGGCCATTGACATATGATGAATTTTTAAAAGCTCAAAAACACTCTTGAACTCGTACGCATTTGTTGCCTAATATAGCATTCTGAGCATCTCCGACTCAACAAGAACAATTACATAAACTCTTACAGCCCAAAAGTCCAAAATTGTTTTAAGCTCCGGGCACACTACAAACTGCCAAGCATAACATGTACATTTTGTTGATGGTAATTTTGGAATTAAAATTGAATATTAAGGTATTGGTGAGAATTTATCCTAAATACGACAAAGGAAGACAATGATTATACGATAATAATAGACTGCAGTATGATGGACACTGTGTACTGTCTTATTTCCATTCTCCCAGAATTACCCAAAATACAAAATGTCTTATTTCTATTCTCGACAGTTACCCAAAATACAAAATGAAGCAAGAAGAAGCACGCTTCCAATTAAGGTAAGGATTAGATACCAATAAAGAAAATCGATAAACACAAGGTACAGAAAAGAAAAAAGAAGAAGCGGAGACAGAAGAATGAGAGAGTACCTTGGGTTCCATCTTCCTTGTCGTCGTCTTCATCATCGTCGTCAGAATCGTCAGCGACACCATCATGTTCGTCTTCTTCCTTCACGTCCTCCACCACTGGCACATCACTCTGTAAATTATTTTTTTGCAATAATATCATACGATCAGAGCCTAGATATAGGTAGAGAAATACAGGTAGAGAAACTTAGGAGTGTATATAAAACCTCAAGCTTATTCTCCATCTCGAGTTCGTCGACAACGGGACCTGGCATCTTCAGAGTGTGTTGGTGTGTCGAACGGATGAGCCGAGCTGCCGAGGAGGATAAACTTGTACAGTACTCGCCACCCGTGGTGATGCATGCGGCCCTATTTATTCTAGGGTTCCTCCTCTGTTCGGGTTGGGCTTTTACCCAATCCCTACTTCCTCCATTTCAGAATTCATCTTGCCTCGCTATTTTCACTTTTTAAAAATTTATTATTATTATTATTATTATACTTCTTTGTACATAAAAAGCTTATCCAAAACTTCTTAAATAGGTGCTTAAATTAATTTTTTTATCCTCCAAACCCAATTCAGTATTCAATAAAATCGATCATGGACAGGTTAGGAAAAATCAAACTAAAATCACTTGTGATTATTTAATTAAAAATTAACAAAATTACTTATTACTTATCAAATTAAAATTTAATTTGTACTCAACTATAACTCTTATGTAATAAACCACAATTAAAATTTAATTTGTAATTAATTACAATTCTTATGTAATAAATCAATTTATGTAAAGTTTTAAATTCTTAACTTTTTATTGTAATAAAATTTTACTAAAATATATAATTATGAGAAATCATGTAAAAAACTTATTAAACATACATTCAAATAATCTAAAAGATACATATAAAAAATTGAAAAAGAAAAAAATTAATTAAATCGACAAGTCAAACATTATTATTATTTACAATAATTAAAAATATACAAATTAATTTAATTTTTATAATTAGTGTATATAAATATACAACTGTAAAAAATTGAACCCGTACTTAGTTTTTTCGCAGTAGTTTCGTTAGGACGTTTTCTAAGATCAGAAGGAATGATGAGCGGTAGGAATGAAAAAGGTGGGTTAACTAACGAAAGAAAGATAGAGGAAAGGAAGTCGAAGTCTTAAATTGAAAAATGAGATCTAATCAAGACTGTGGTCGTAATCTTAGTGTCCCTACTGTTGGTATCTTTAGGGATTCCTGTTGTTGCTTTTGCTGATGATAGTGACCAGGAAGAAGAAGGCATAGACGCTTCTCCGCGGAATCATATGTTGACTGAGGGCGCTACAACTATTATGGATAACAAAACTAGTTATCATTAATGTTGAATGCTTCATTAATATAAATTATCCATTTTTTCCTCTTTCTTTTTTTTCCTCTTTAAATTTTCCTTTTTCTTAGTAAGGAAACAAATTTTTAAATGATGACTGTTCTAGGGAAAAGAAAAACTGCATATTCATTATCTCCATTCCAGCAATAAAGGAAAAAGAAAATACCTTTCACAATATTTTGAGTTCATTTGTCGCATCTCAAATTTCAAATACATTATTGATACGAAAATAATAATATAGTATATTCTTATGCGAATTATTAGATAACAGTATTTCCTAACAAGTATTCTGTATCAATTTTAAAGGATGGGGCGCCAGGAAGAGTTGTTATATGTGATATATGGGTTGTGGAAGTTGCTATTTCGTCGTAATTAAGTACGTCCTCCCGTTCCAAAATTAAGCATATGTAGACTATCAAAAAGTTGTTATACATATTTATTTTTAAATTATAAAAAATTATAAAATTTCTTAATTGTCATTTCATTTTTTCATTATTTCAATCAACTCCATTATATTCACTATTTGATAATTTCTATCATAATTTTCACTACTATTATCTTAAACAATAAGATAATAGAGATATATTTGAAACATAAAATTTGTCTTTAAAAATTGTTGTTTTAAAAACACATCTCTAATTTTGGAACAAAAAAAAAATATATATATCTTAAATTTTGAAACGGAAAGGAGTACTTGTTCCAAAAATTAATAACTGTTTCTATTATAAATTTTAGAAAAATGGAGTAAAAAAATTTGTTTTAAATGCAACACAATTGCTTTCAACTTTAATAAAACAAATCATAAATGTACGTATAACACTTAATCTAAAAATAAACCCTCAAGATTACCTTTAAACAGCAGCATTTATAAGCATTGGATTAAAAAGATTATTGATCTCGATGACGAGAAAAATATTACATTGTAATTTACAAATTGTTTTTAGATGAACCAGGAGGCGAAAATTTTTGAATGAGGCACAAATTTGATAGTCGAAAAGAACCAAGCCTTTATGACCTTTTTTTGCTTTTTTTGGATACAACTGAGAAATATATTTAGATAAAATTTAGAGCTGTTAGTACCAAGTCATAACCTTCTTAAAAACAGTTCTCGAAACTAAAACCATATGATGATGGTAACTCAAAACTGTCATCTGAGCTAGTAGGCAGTGAACAACATATTCAGGAGTTTCACAATCTAAACTAGCCATCCGCCCAACTCCTTCAACCCGACAACCATATTCATTTGGTGCTTAGCAGAATATTCAAATATTTTAAAATGCTCTTTTAGCTTATGTTTATTAATTACCTACATATAACAAACTTCTTTTAGCAAGCAGAAGTGCAGACGTCAAACAGAAAAAATTATGATTCTCATATGAGGAATTGCATTGCAATAACCATTTTGTGGTGTTTTTTCAAGGAAACTTATTTGCCAAATTATCTCAAACTACTCACAACAGCACTTTATATTGAACTAGGGGAATAAAGGGGAACAATGAAAGACACATCTACATCAGAAGACAATGAAACTCCAATCAAACTGAGCTCATCAGATTTAAAATTCAAGCAGATATTGCATATAAGAACACGATTATCAACTATGTACATATGCTACTAAGCCAAATTGAAGTTCAGACATATCACATATGCATACCCCCATTAGCAATCAATTCAACATGGTTTTGAAGACCATAGTTGGGGTAGTAGCTATTTCTTTACGAGATTTTACTACTATAGCCAAAACATTAGGGGAACAAAAACCTTTGATGAAAAAGATGATTATTCTTAGCCGTCTTGAGCTTCTGCGCATTTTGCCTCTCTAACTTCCAAGCTTCATTGTTAGTAGCATGACAATGCCCACTAGTCCCAGTCCAGTCCTTGCAAGGAGCAGCTACATCACAAACAAAACAGTAGCACTGCAAACCAAACAAAGAAAGCACAAAGATAAAAACATTAGCAACAAATCAAACAGTAGTCTTTCGAAAATTTTACAAGATATACAACTATTAATTACCAGTTCACAAAAGCTTTCATGGCTGGTCTTCTCAAATGGATATTTTGCACAGGTATGCCTTGAATGAGGAAAATCTCTACAAGCCACCTATTATACAGAATTACCATATACTCTGCATAAATTAATTTTGTAATACACGGTCACAAAGCTCGTAACCTTTTGCGAAAGACAGGTTCTTGTGCCACAAAAAAAGGGAATGCCAGGAGGACTAAAATTTAAATTTTAAAATAAATGTTGATAACAATAATAAGGAAAACCCATTCAAGGAAATGTAAAGATCAATGCCTTGCCAAGTACCAAAAAAGCAACAATTGTAAAATGCATTACAATTATAAGAATAGAGATTAATGACAGAAAAAATATTACCTGGCCTTTCTCAGCAACAACACAGATGTCAGGGGAATCAACAACATTATCAGTATGCTTAGAAACAGAGAGCTTGGTGATATCTAGGGTTTCATCAGGATCAAAATCAAGAATGAAACAGTCTTCTTTCTCTTCGAACTCCTTCATGTCCAGTTTATTCTTCAAACATAAAATGGGTCTCACCGGCGTCCCTTCATCTTCGGCTCCTTCATTTTCTTCTTCAAAGTTGCTCGACACTAAATCAATATCAATCACAGTCTCCACCGTTATCTTCTTATTCTCCAAATCGCCCATGATATGATCCTTATACAAAGATCAAAACCCTAGAGGAGGGAAAGAAATAGTGATGGTTATGTGAGTGAGATACAGTGATTGAGAGAAAAGGGTAGGGGACAGTTTTCGAATTTTGAAATCGCTCCGATTGACTGACTTCACAACTCGCTTAAAATTTCAGGGGTTGGAAGACCACGAACAAACGGATCTATTTCTAGTACCGTGCCACTTCGAATATACTAAAAGAAGCCCAAATATATTCGTATTGGTCCTAAAATTGTAGAGCAAACTGACACGTATAGGCCCAACCAGATCAAGTGACTACTGGCCCATAAACGGTACAAAGAAAGATGCCATAATTACCGATCGGTCTATTGTAAAATTTAAAATTCTTAAAATTTTTATTCCGTATAAATATATTTTCGTAGATATAATAACTTATAAATATTAACTTAAAATATATACAAACAGTAATTTACAAAATACATTAAAATATACTAAAAAATAATAAGTTATAAATATTAATTTACGGAAAAAAAAAATACATTTATACGGAATAATTTCAAAACATGGGAGTTTTATATAATTTTGAACTTCCCTACAAAGATAACTTGGTAGGCCGTAGGAGTCGTAACTTGCAAATATTTCAATTTTTCTTTCAAATTTAAACTTCTAGATGATTTTCATATTTCGTGTTTCATAATATGTTTCATTATTTTAACATGTGAATTTTTTAAATTTTTTTATTAATAATCTAAAATCTTAAGATACTATAGGAATCTTAAAGGAAATGTGACATAATATAATATACGAAATAAGATAAGAGACTTAAAATCGTAATAACTCAAATAAATTCGACTTGTTATACAATTCACTTAATTCCAATCCTACTAAAATACAATTATTACAATCCTTAAAGTTAGACCGGGAATTAGATTCATTCCCTCGTCCTCTCTGAGTCTCTAACCTTTTTTTTGTATTTATTAAGTAAAATTTATATATACACTATTTATATCTAAAGTTGATGTTTTTTATTTAAGATTTTGATTTTGAAAAACTTGTACAGGCTGTAATTATTTCTTGATACTATTTCCACCACGTGCAGAATGTAAAGAGCTTTGATAAGATATTTCCAAGCCAGTTGCTTCATGAAGTAGGTGATACAGAGGTTATAAGGTTGGAATCATTATAAGTAATTAGTAATCGTAGTTGATTGAACATGATTTGCCACCTAACCAGCAGCTAAAAATTAGGTAACGGATTAGATGTTATTATCTGTTTGTTTGCCCTGTTAATTCTATCCAAGAAAAACCTCTTTTTTTTTTCTTTTTTTTTTAATGTTTATTTAGCATTAGCATGTAATTAGATAAAGTTGGAAAAGATCATGACTAAGGAAATTAATATTTTAATCTTCATGTGCAACCGTAAAAAGAATTGGGGAAATTAAATTAATGAAAAATAAACAAGCTACAATTTTGACATTATAGACTACGTAACAAATTAACAGGCCAGTATAACTGAATTATATGTATGTTCTGTCCTTTGCGGAACTTTATCACATTTATTTTTTTCTAAAATGACTGTGGAACAAGAGCAGTGTGTATATATACTTTTTCTATGCCAGCAAAACACTGCTACCTATTATATACGGAGTATTTATTTTGTCAAACATTGAAGCAAATATTTCCACATTTATATAAATACCTCAAATCGCCGGAGAAGAAAATTATAAGCAGGAAGTATATGATTTAGACAGACGTTTATGTAGGCCATGAATTGTATGTTGTCAAACAATAACGATTAAGTCAATCTTTCCCCAGAATTTCCTAAAGTATACAATTAGATCGATTATAAATATATTTAAGGATGTTGATATTATCATAACAATTATAGCAGTTATACTTCTAACGATGATAGAACTATAACTTTTTATATATATAAAAAAAATAGAATCTTAACTTGAACCTACCTTCACACACCTCCGGTACTCTTTAGGAAGCATCCGCCCCAGATAAACTATCCACCTCGCAGTGTCCCCGTAATGATTGGTGTGGCGATTAGACATCTTCTGGCGTGATTATTATTATTTTTTTTCATTTAAAAAGGTGATAGGTCAAGCGGGACCAGATTGTTCTATCTGGTTTGAAATTAGATAGTCATTCACTCAAACATTCATTAACAGTTACTTTGTAAAATTTTTAATTAGTCTACAAAATTTGAATTTCAGACATTACACTTTTCAAAATAGATAGTCAATAAGTACCAACAGTCAGGTCAATGACGCGCCTATAATTATTTATGACTATTTAATACTAGTATGCCTTGTTAACTTTAAATAATTCTTATGGATAATTTTTGAGTGTATTTCTCATACTTAGGAGGTGTTGGTTTCCTACTTATTTCTCATCAAAAGTTATTTTTCAGATTAAAATTATTATTTGAGCGTTCTTTTTCTACTTATTTACTAACTTAATTTTTAACTTTAATGCAAAATCTAAGAAGCTTTTTTTACTTTTTGGATTTGGGCTACTTCTTCTATTAGATATCTGACTTTAAGCAATTTTTTCATTCAAACACATTTTAAATTATGATTTTAATACATTTTAATTTAAGCAACAAGTTAAATTATAAGTTTAATACATAAGCAAAAAGTAGGAAACAAACGAGTACTTATGAGTAGTGAGAATTTTTTGCTGTAGTTTGGTTTATTCCTTTCTTCATAATCATCTCGTACATAATGAATTTTAAATTCTTTGTATTTTAAAATATACTATATTTGTCTAGATTTAATTGTTGTAATTTGACTTTTTCTGATTAAATTGACCAAATTTAAAATAAAAACAATTTTTTATATTTATTAGGAAAAAAAATACATAACTACGATCGTTAGAAAATATATTGAATGTAGTATCAAAGTCAACTATAATTTTTAAATATAATATTTGTCAATTTAATTTTTCAAAGTCAAAATATGACAAATAAATTTAGATGAAAATAATAAAATATTTTGGACGACCTACATTCCAAAGTCAAAAAATAAAAATAAAAAGTTTAACACAAGTGAGTGTTGACCAATGTTATCAAAACCGGACTGGAGCGGCCGGTTCAACCGATTTAACCACGAACCAGTTATGGGTCCGGTCGGCTTGATTAAAATTAGAGGTTCATGAGAAAATTGGAAAAAATTGGTTGAATCGATGAACTGGTTAAAAATCGGGTTTTCTCCTTTTATTACTTAAAATTGTGTGTTTTGTCCTTTTGTGAACGGATGAACCGGTTTAATTAATTTTTAAAATATTTGATAAAGTTATTTTGATTATTAAAAATTTAAGACTTATATTTGATTAATTTATAAGAATATTTATGATTTATATAATATTTTTTTTAAAAAAATAATATTACGGTTGAACTATGAACCTGTAGTTTTACCAATTCGATTACGATAAAAATCGGTGTGTGGACCATGTTTTGCGACATACTTGTCATTTTGAATTCATTTATTGCCAAGTTTGAAAATAGTAGTATCCGTGTGTGTGTGTGTGTAATATTTCGAAGTGTGAGTTATTACACTGTTGAACGGCGGAAGCAAGAGGGATTTCAATGTCGTAAACTTGTTTGGTGCGGATAGAGGTTGAGGTGGTGGGGTCCAATATATGTAGTAGGATATTATGGATGCCGCTACCTCACAAGTCACAATTGAAAAGGTTGGTGAACTCAACGCAGTTATATATATAACCACTCACCGCCACGCCTCTGTAATCCACCCCCATCTCTCCCTTAATTTTCTTCCTCTACTTGTCAAGCCACTTTTTCATTTCACATTTTGATCATTGACCAAATTTTATTGTTTGAAGAAAAAAAATTAAAAACCAAATTAATTCAATGGATTCAAAAAGTGAAAAGAAATCAGTGAATGGAGCAGGAGCAGAAGCAGAAGAGGAATTAGAAGCATGCATGTTTGCCATGCAATTAGCAAGCGCATCAGTACTTCCCATGGTCCTCAAATCAGCCATAGAGCTGGACCTATTGGAGACCGTTGCCAAAGCTGGGCCAGGTGCCTATGTATCTCCCTCCGACCTGGCCTCTAAGCTTACATCACACAACCCGGCCGCCGCCGTCATGCTCGACCGCATCCTCCGTCTCCTCGCCAGCTACTCCGTCCTCAACTGCAAGATCCGAGATTTGCCCGATGGTCGCGTCGAGCGCCTCTATGGCCTCGCACCTGTCTGCAAATTCTTGACTAGAAACGAAGATGGTGTTTCCATGGCTCCTCTTTTGCTCATGAACCAAGACAAGATTCTCATGGAGAGCTGGTATGCATCTTTATTATTCCCTCCCTCCCTCCAGAATACCATAAAAAGTAGTATTAAAATAAAAGGAGAGATAAATAATTTTTGACAAATATAAATAAAAATAATAACAAGTAAAATCGGACGGCAAAAATTATTCTTTTTCTATCCATCCTATTTATTAATTAATTAATTACTCGTTGCGTTTTCTTCTTCCCTTTTGTATACTCCCCAATTTGTCCTTTGTTTGATTTATTAATTTAATTTAATATCAAAGTTGCTTTTATTTATGTTTCGTCTCTCTTAATTTGACACTAACAACTTACAATAATTACGTGTCTTTATTTGATTATTTAATTTATTAGCTATATATTCCTTCTACCTCATTTTCTGTGAGTAAAATGATTGTTCTATAGAATACAAAATTATATATTGACAATTTGTGACTATTTTCGTGCCACGATATGTGGCCATGTAGCTCTGCTTTGTCCATATCTCCATCATGGCCCTCCATTATCTTTATGTAGCGTGCACAACTTATTTCCTTTTAAGTATTTATCATTTTCGATCACAATAATAATTAAATTTACAGTGTTTTTTCCCGCAACTTAATTATTTGACATGAATTTTAAATTGAATATGATACTCTGATGCACACGTAACCATATAAATTAAACCATCCGAAACGACTAAGAATGCTTTTTCTTAGTTCGCTATAGATATTGGATACGTAATTTCGTACGTATTATTCTCCTCAAATGCAATAGTTTATTCGTGAATATAACTTGTTTTATTATTAGTATTATTGAATTTGTTGGACCAAGTTTGGAGTAGGTACGGCTATAAGTATTGAACGTGGGCCATGTGGCTGATGAATATGTCCAGATTATTTTGTCGGTGTCTGATTTAAAATTCATATGAAATTCACCTCCAAAAATTAATGAATAAAGTAAATTTGTTTAGCCACAAGATTGAAAAAAATTGACAAGTTACATATATTTAAAAAATTGACAACTATTTATTTTTTAAATTTTTTATAAGTAAAAATTAGAATCTTATTCGAGATAAAGAACTCTTAGTACGTTGGAACAGACAATGAAATAAAGTTTGATACAAGAAAATCGATTCTCTGGCCAATAGGCAATAGCTTTTCAAAATTTGTGACACGTGCCCGTTGTTTGTATAAACATTTAAAATTTTGAATTCATAATAGAAAAAAAAGCTAAAGATGAACTTTGATCCTAATATATCGACGCATAAGCACATCGTTACAACTACCGGCCCACCATATCTCTTCATTTAAAAACCGTATATAATTGACAATGAAGGTTTCTTCTCGAATGGTAAATCAGTAAATATCAGCTTTGAATTGAGACGTTTTCTCGTAAATTTAACTTTTTGGTAATAATTTTTGCATAGATATGCTCTAATTTTTATTTTAGTATAAAATCTATATATATTCACAAATATTCAATTTGGGATGCGTGTACATCAAAACCGCAAATTTTGATCTTAGTGAAGAAAAACAGAGTAATTAATAAGGAAAATTAGGATATGGTCAACACAACAGAAGTAAAGGATTGGAGATGTTTTGCCCACAATTAAGTTAACAGTTAGAAGTTGGAAACAACCGACCACCGTCCTTGCTCAACAATAAGGCTAATGTAACTCGATTTGTTTCTCGACTTTTCACTCAATGTTAATAATTGAATTTATGGTCCTTAGTTTTAGTGGTCGAAATTTATTCGTCCATCATAATTAAGTGCAAGTGCAGCTACACTTGATTTAATTTTGTTTACATCTTACAGTAAGTCATCGAGAATAAAATTTTAAAATAAAGAAAAAATAATTACCGGTTGAAAACAGACAGACAGTTTGTCATCGTATAGCTTGCAATTAATGTAAGCACATACGTACTGTGTTATATGTAATTTGTTGTATAGGTACCACTTGAAAGATGCAGTTCTTGACGGTGGCATACCATTTAACAAGGCGTATGGAATGACTGCATTCGAGTACCACGGCAAAGACCCAAGATTCAACAAGGTTTTCAACCAAGGAATGTCTAATCATTCTACCATCACCATGAAGAAGATTCTCGAAACTTACAACGGTTTCAACGGCCTCTCCTCCGTCGTCGATGTCGGTGGTGGCACCGGGGCTACCCTTAACATGATCGTCGCTAAGCACCCCACCATCAAAGGGATCAATTTTGACCTTCCACATGTTGTTGAGGATGCCCCACCTTATCCCGGTATCTTATATATTACTCACAGTTACCATCATTTGAAAAAGGAAAAAAAATTGCATCTCGAATTTTATTTTTGGATTTGATGTATCTCTATACTAATTTTGATTCAGATCGAGTATATACATACAAACAGAGTTTGAACTTAATTTAATTATATACGCAGGTGTGGAGCATGTTGGTGGTGACATGTTTGTTAGCGTGCCAAAAGGAGATGCCATATTCATGAAGGTAGGTACATATACGTTTTAATCATTTATTATTATATGTATTTCATTCGATCCGAAGCAAATATTACTCGAGGGAGGGAGGGAGGTCATATTAAACTTTCAATTGATGTAATTCTAATAAATTGATCACGTGACCTAGCTAGTTTTCTTTAAAAATAAGGATTTAGTTAGTTATTAAAACTGTAATTTATTTTATTATTTTTACAGTGGATATGTCATGATTGGAGCGACGAACACTGCTTGAAATTCTTGAAAAATTGTTATGAAGCACTTCCGAGCAATGGGAAAGTGATAATCGCAGAGTGCATTCTTCCGGAGGCACCGGACAGCAAACTGACGACCAAGAATGTGATCCATATCGATGTAATCATGCTCGCACATAACCCCGGCGGAAAAGAGAGGACTGAGAAAGAGTTTGAGGCCTTGGCCAAAGGTGCTGGTTTTAAGAGTTTTAACAAAGCATGTTCTGCATTCAATACTTGGGTTATGGAATTCTGTAAATAGGGCCATCCATTCATTCTTAATTCCCCTCCCTCCCTCCCTCCCTCCAATTTTTATCTCAACTTCAATGGTTTTGGTATTGTATCTGCCTATTGTAATTCTGGTTTCGGAACCTTTGTGATCATTTAAATGATTTGATGGAATAATCAAATAAGCTGTTTTTATATATGTACGTTGAAACAATATATATACTGTCATTTGCTCCTATATTAGTGGTATTTTATTGAATCCAAGTTTAATTTGTAGCCAAGTTTATTACATCTCTATCTTTTTAAACCTTTTTTTTTTCCCCCGTGATGGCGATGAATAATGATTAAGATTCAACTGTGTCGTGCTCATGGTAAATAATGGTACTAATTACTAAAATTAATACAATAATATTTCCTACTGTATTGTAATGAATCGCATACAAGTTCGTGATCCTCTCATCCCTCCGTAAACAGAAAAAGTGAAAGAAAAAAAAAACATTTGTTGGCATATTTTATCATGAAACCCACATGTTCTCAATCAAAAGTTGACAAACTAATGGTTGTTAGTTTGTTATTGGACGAGTGGTCCAAACAACTAATACTACACATTATGGCCCAGCTAGGCGTACTTTTGAGATGTCGCTAAGAAACGCACACGTATCCAGTTACCTAAATATAAATTTTGTGTTTTCAAATTTTAAGTTAAAATTATCTATACTAATCTACTAATTCAAAATAAGAGAACATGTTCTATAATTTTAACTCTTTAATTTTATTTGTTAATATTAATTTATTTATTTATATAAATTGGACCTATCATGTCTATACTAATTTATTTATTTGTTTGTTTTATCACAAATTGGACTGATGTACTATTTATATTTATTTATCTATCGATCAATCTATTTATACTAATTTATATTAACAATAATATTTTATGAATTAAATTAATTGAAGTGAACTTATTTACAGACTAAAATATAATCAAATTAATCACAATATAATAAAATTAATTATTAATATAATTTATATGATTAAAATCACTATGATCAAATTGATAATCACAAAAAATAATATAATTTACCATGATTAATCAATACTAACTAAATCACTTATAATATAAATTATTAATTAAACTAATTTATTCAAACAAAATAATTATAATTAAATCAATAATAATAAATTATCAATATTGTACACAATTTTTCAAACTAATTTTATCTATTTAAAGAGGAGTTTTACTCCTTCGAGGTGATACCTGAAAGTCAACATGTGTACGTGTTTTTTCTGGATGTAAAGGACTAAAAAGAAAAATACTTATTCAAAATTTTTATGACTTGCAATTCAAGGGGACGAGTTTTTATGTATCGTTTCCTGATACATTTGTTATATCAAGTTTTTTTTAAAACTCTCAAGTTGAAGATGCAGTATTCTTTCTTTTTGTTCATCCTTTATTCGAGGTGCGCATTTAATATCCAAATTGGAAAGTTTTCACTTTTATTAAAAAAAACTAATAATTTTATTTGTGCCGTATTGGTCTAGTTTAATTATTATTGGCCCACAGAAACTAGAATATTAAGTCGGATCCAATAGCAATGTGCTATTATTATTGTATTATATTCGTAGGCACACACCACCAATGGGAATGAATTTGCAGGACACGTTGAAATCCATTCCAGGCCCACGGCTGGAGGAGAATCGAATTCAGCATATTTATATATTCGTGGTTTTAAAATTGGTGATTGGTTTGATCTTTTATTAAAAAATATATATATAAAACTACAAAATTAATTTTATCAATAAAAGAATGTTAAGATTATAACTAGTGTATTCAATAAAATGAAGTAACTTACTATTTATTTAAACTTTATTCACTCAAAAAATAAAAAATATGACCGAGAAACTTTTTCTCATCTGAATTTTAGTTCACAAAAAGAATTAAAAAAAAAAAAATATATATATATATATATATATATATATATATATATTTAATTGGAAAACAAAGAGTAAATAATACCTGACGCGTTAAGTTGGAGATCCGTGTCCACACATTATTTCAAAGAGGCAAAATCCGAGTGGCCTGTCGTAGTCATTAGAAGAAATTTCTAGACACTTTCTCGATGGGTTGCAAATTCCAGTGGAGGGATACAAATTAAATTAATAAGTGGTGGATCCGATCCGATCTGATCCTTCTGCCTACTCATGCACGTTGGCTCAAGATGGATCGAGAGCAAGTAAATGAAAAATTAATAACGAAGCTTGCGAGTTAATAAAAAATTTGTAAGTTAATTGATAAACGTATGAATGTGTGAGTGTTTAAATAATAAACTCCTATATAATTCAAAAAAAGAAATTAACAACGAATTCAGAAATAAATTATATTGATAAATATCGATTTATTCATATATGTTTGCATGAATGACTAATTAATTATTACAGGGTACGTTTTATACATTTGGAGCAATTGACCGGTACGTGTCTATGGAAAGTCCAGTCAAATATATATATATATATATATATATATATATATATATATATATATATAAATACAGCATCAATTTTGATATATCTAGAGAATCATCATATTCTATTCAAAACTCAAAAATTGCTTGTACGAATTAAGAACAAAGACATACATTAATCATTCTTACTATCGAGAAAAAAAATACACAAAACTTGATTTATGATTTTGATACTCCACTGAACGTGTCGCTTAATTGGCAGCACTTAATTAACTAAACATATATATCCGAAGTGAAGTACGAAAATAGATAGTTTTCAAAATTTATTCAATCAATATTATAATATTTTTCTAACTATAATAATGTAATGAAGAATGATATATGGGGTAGGAAGCTAGTTCTTGAAAAATTCCAAACAATGATCATCATCAAGGTTCCGACTCCAAAACTTGTTGTAATATTCAGCATACGTGAAGCTCCTGTAAATAGCTGATGAATTACTAGCGCCGCCACCATCTTCATCTTCTTCTTCAATGAGTTTCTTGGGAGCACTGATCAAGGCACAGTCATGTGGACACAAGAACGAAGCTATGGACAGCCTTGCTTTCTCAGCATTTACCACTGCTCGGTGAAATACACTCTTGTATTTTCCATTACTCAGCGCCTGTACGTACGCACGCACGTAATTAGTACAACAAAATATATTTATTTAATTTAGCTACTAGCTTCCAATTAATTAATTATGTCCCGACTCAAAAAGGTACTTACATATTACATTGGAGTACAATTTTTTAATTGGTTTCTTAAAGTCTATAATGGTAGGTGTGCCGTGTGGGTATATAATTTATAATTTATAACTTATAACGCATACGCATGCATGCATGCGTTGATCTAATATATATGCTGCTTTTACTTTCTCATATATTGTCTATATGTATTCTTAACTTTTCGCGATCTCAATCTGTCCACAAACTAATTGATAATCTTTCTTTGGGTTGACCCAAACGAACCATCCAAATCTTATGTCCTCCGTTCAATGTATTTGTCCTCTTAGAGATTTATGCATACTATTTTTTTTTTAATAAATGTTGATAGAAAATTGCATATTTATCATTTTTCTGTAATAAATAATTTATAGATTGAAAATCAAATTATTTCATTAAATGTGAGGGTAATATAGATAGTTTTACTTTTTTAAATTCTCCTCAAATATTGTATGCGATAACTATATCTTAACAACACAAAATACTGAATATGACCTATAAAATTGGACGGAAGAAATATAAGATATGATAAATGGAATAAATGAATTTATGATGATACATGGCGGGATGGGTACCTGAAGTTGGTCACCAATATTAATGACGAAGGCATGAGGGTAGGGTTTGACAGATAACCAGCGGCCATCCTTTAGAACTTGAAGACCAGATACATGAAGGTCTTGGAGGAGGATAGTGAGAGCATTTGGGTCGGTATGACCCGGCAATCCAAAAGTAAGGTCCGGCTGTGGACACTCCGGATAGTAGTTGATAGCCATATGCTGCCCTTGTTCCCCTAATACATTCTTTATGTGCTCCTTTTCCAGCCCTAGGCTCTCTGATATTGCTTCCTCCAATCTCAACCCTAGTTCTCTCACTTCTTCACAGTATTTACTCACTATCTCCCTGTATATATTAATCATCATAGATATTTAATTAAAACAAAATAAAATTTACACTAATTATTAATTTCTGACAATCTATTTCGATCTTTAACATATATGTGGCCGGTATAAGTATACCTTATGCATAGGAAATAGGTAATCCAGATGTGAAAAATAGAAAACAATTTGTGAGTATAATTTTCTTTTTCATTTCTTAAAAAAAAATGAACGACAGTACATGTTAGTTTCTTCCGGTCAAGCGCAATCGAACACTTAAAAATAAATATAGTAGACGTTAGAATCCATTTTCTGTAAATGTAGAGTTTGTTAGGCATCTCCAACTGTTGATATTTAAGTAGGCTGCATTTGTTTTATTAAATAACTGAATTTACATAGATTCATTGTATTTGAATTTATTGTTAGTTAAATATTTATATCTGAATCTGAATATAAATTTAATTATTTATTTAATATCTTGTCTTAAATATATGGATTAATATGTTCTTAATTTATTTAGTTTCATTTTTCTGGCTTATTAGATTTAGATAAAATTGAAACTAAATTGTAAATTAAACAAACGGTCTGAACAATATAACATTTGAAAATATTCAGATTCTGAATCTGTTAAGATATATTAATAACTAAACAAATACAGCCTAAATTGGATGAATACAAAGTTATAAATGTTAAGCAAATTATTATAGTATCAAATATTAGAGCATGCAGTTGGAGTGTCTATATTAGTTTCCGAATATATGATGCAATGAATTGTATTGGGTTTGAACACAAAATGCATAACTCAATTATTTGCGTCTTGCTAATATATACATTTGAATTTGCATCACATTTGAAAGAGAAAAAAAAAAAATCCACATCCTCTTAGTTTGTATCGTATATTTGAATGAAAAAATAACTATTTAATGAAGAAAGACCAATAAAAAATATATACATACTCAGGCACAAGAGTGTGACATAAATACTAGTGTGTGTGTGTGTGATATATATATATATATATATAAATGTGAAGTGAGCATTAGTCAATACTAAAAACTAAATCTGATTTTATTTTTATGACCAACGCGGATCGATGAGAAGTAAGTGGGGTGACCTCAACGCGGATTGATGAGAATGACGGCATCGACAACAGCCCTTTATATAAATTAATTAATTACTAAATGGACCAGCTGCGGCTGGTGGATGAGATCAGCTCGTTAAGCGCAATGCTGCGTCATCCATTTGGAAATACGAATCTCTGGATCTCTCTCGCGGTACATGTCAATCCTCTTTTTATTACTAGGAGTAGAGCTTATCCCTTGTTTCCAAAATAAATAATAAAGATTTCCAAGGTGAAGAGCAGGTTTAAAATGTATTTTATTTATTCAAGTAGCGAAAGGGAATGGCATGGCAGGATTTAGCTATAAATAGTAATATTCTATAACTAATAGTAATATATACTGTATAGAATCAGCAGCAGTATTAATTAGTAAGGTAAAATAGAAAGAGGTATATAAATAATATTACTGACTTGAAGGAAGAGGGATTGGAAGGCCAATCGGGAGAATACTTGTCCAAAGGAAAACAGTGAAGCCTTAGATAATCCCTCCAATTATGAATCTTCTCCTTCTTCACATTAAAACTCGTTGACAACCTCATCGCCTTTGACGGATCATCCGAATACAATTTCATTTTCTCTTCCACTGGTAATTTGAAGAACTCACTCCCTACTTGTTGCATTTTCTCCACTGTTTCTCTTCCTACTCCATGATTAATCACCTGCAGTACGTGCACCACCACATACCGTCATATACATACATACATACATACATATAGATACATATATACACACACACATATATATATATATATGTCCGCCCACTTTCTTAATATATATTCATTTTTTTGTATCAAATCTTAAAAAAAGATTGATTAATTAATTAAGCAAGCTAGCTAGCAAGAATTAAGATGGATATACACATGAATGACAATATATTAAACCTGAAAAAATCCGTATTGGCCACAGGCTTGACGAATTTGGCGGATAACAAAGGGTCTATCTTTGGAACCAAAGTCAATAACGGGTACATCCTCGCACTCAGACACCTCCGACACGTTTGGCCTATCGGATTCTGGCCGGATATAACTCTCCGGCAGACTTGAATACCGGATTCCTGTCGATATCATTTTTGTTTCCACCTAAATTTTTATTAATTCGATCGATCTGTTGCTAATAGATTAATTAGTAACGAGAGCAGACCGTACGTTTGATCACGTCTCTCGCGAGCGAGCTATATATTAAATGTATAATTCCCTCCTCGACTATCATAACAACTATTCTTAATACACAGACTAAGGGAGAGAAATCAATTACTAGATCCTACTACTCCTCCTCCTCTGTAATGTGGTAATATATATATATATACAGAGAGAGAGAAAGAGGATGCGTCAGTCTTATATTAAAATTATATTCATCTTAGTCATATATTTTTTTTTCTTTTTTTAATGGCGAAATCTTTTTTACTTTTAACTCAATTCTCATTCTTAATAATATTTATTCCATTAACCTTCAAAATTTAAAAAGAATATTATAACTACTTGAACTAACTCATAATCATATAATTTATATAAATAAGATCCAACTATGTCCATGAAATATATATATATATATATATATATATATTGTCAATATATATTGCACACTGTTCTTATAATGTACATAGTAATTAATTTTTTTTCCCAATCTTCCTGTAAAATAAGAATGTAACAATTATACAGCAACACCTATAACTTTTAGCTTACGTAGTACGTGAAGATCGATAATGCTATCACCTAATTAACTCTTATATTCCTTCCATCCTCAGCTATATATTTGTAGCAAAAAATATTCTATAAATACATTTTTACAAAATAAAATATGTAATTTATAAAAAAATTTATAAATTTATTTTGTTCAAATACATTTTTACATCATCTATTTTAATCATACCAGACATTTTACTTTTTCAACCCTTTTATCTTCTAATTATATAAAATTTTAATTATTAATCTCATCGTTCCTTCCTCTCCATAATCGTCAAGTTCACTAGTTCCTTCCTCTCAATTAAGCGCATTATTATTATTTATTAGTGCATTATTAGTGTGTGCATGTGTATATAAAGATGAAATAAGTCACTACTTGGTTGACTTATATACCTTTTCTAAGTCGTCCGATGTCGACTTATAGGAAGTACAATTCATAGTAGTATTTCAATTCACATCAATTATTTTTGGATAAAACAATTTTCGAATATATGGTTGTTCACAAATGCATCACAAGTTTCTTCTAATTCTATCTCACAAGTTTCATTATGTACGTTATCTAATCTGACGCTACCACACACACACACACACATATAGTCACAATAATTAAAATTATATACTCATTGATAATTTTGAAATTTTCATTGATTTCCTTTTAAAATATTCTAGTTACTTTATTATTGGCTCATTTATTTATAAAACTATATATTGTTGCTGTAAAAAAATTAATTTTAATCGATACTAATTATGAAGTATTATACATGCTTTCGCCCCCTTCAAATTGAAAAAAAAAATTTAAAATTAAATCCGGCTCATTCATCATGTTGTGCATGAGATTGGATACTTTGAAAGAAAAAATATATATAGAGCAAAGTTGAGGATATAATATTTAAGCTGCAGTTCCACATCCACCATGAAATTGATGGTATGAGAATCACACAGTATCGACTTTGTTTAAAACGTGACATAAGTTTTTATTTATTTATTTTGTGGTCACTACCTTGCTAGCTAGTACGTAGCTACCATTTTATGGAGAATTTGTCTCAATTTTTTTTGATGCGTATCATATCGAACATTTTTATTTTATTTTAAAAATTGCCTCGTGTCTGTTATAGTTTTAGAATTATTAACTAAATACACATATCAACTAGTACATTTATAATAATAAGAATAGCAAAAGAAACAAGTGGAAAAAGCTAATAATAGTGTTGCATACTTCCATTTTAAATTTGATCAAAAAGAGTTCTTATTATTTCAAAAAACAAAATATTAGACTATATATTGAAAGTAGTTTGAGCGAAGGAGTATTATGGAGATTAAGGTCACGCTTGAATTGAGAAAAATGAAATGAGATGAAAAATGAATTTGATCCGTACGTAATTATTATGGAAGATTATAAAATTTTATGATCCCTATGGGAGATGGTGATAGAATGAATGTAATTTTATTTTATGTGTAAAGAGAATGAATAATCTATTCTTTTTTCTTCATTGTGATTTTTTCTCTCATTTCTCCTCATAACTCTTTTCATCACTACTTTTCACTAAATTGTTTTTAATTTTCGATTTATTTCTCCTTGCATTCAATTCACTCAATCCAAACACAACATAAGAGTTTGTCCATTGTAAGCTGCCCAACTCTCATTTTCTGTGGTAAATAATATTCTTAATACTTTTGACAATAATTTGATTTTTTTTTTTTATATTAGCGATTCTAATTTAATTTAATGTCACAAACTTTTGTTAGCGAAGGGATTCTACACTTGGTTATTGTTGTGTATCAATTGCTTTGATGTATTGTGTATCAATTAATGTATTCCTATATTTAATCAGAGGAGACGAGAGCAAGTCATGCATCACTATGCCGACAACCTTTTGAAATGTTCTGGAAGCGTATGATCCACGCGGAATAAATATAATCTCATAATTAATTTTAATCAATTAAAAGTATACACGAGTTGACAAACTAATTATTTTTAATATACAAAAAAATCGCAAATTATATTTGATAAATATTTGAGGGCCTTTGCGATCTTTGTACAGATCACTTGTCCATCATCAATATTATGTCATCTCTTATTTTATACTTTTGTATTAGGTTTGTGTTCGAAAGGATACATCAATTATGAAAGGATGATAGTCTACATTAAATTTTATACAGATAATAAATACCTTCATAAATCATTCTTTGAAGAGCATCATATGCTTCCAAGTAACTTTCTCATGGTCGATCAATCTAACGAGTATAAATCGCAAAAGGATGATAGAAATAAATTATGTACCCCTTTTTAAAATTTTATTTAAAAAAAAAATTGAGCACTTTTAATTTTGGGACAGATATCTGGGGTGGGGCAAAATTTATATGAAAAACGGCCAAATAGGTAGCGACATATTGACGTTGTGATTGGTGAAGGGCCGAAGACTCCAACAATTTACTCCCTTTAGCATCCTAACGTGCTGGTCGGTTTGACGTGCTCCTCCCTATATTCTTATAAACTATTAAAATAATTAAAATAACGACCCCACAAGGCGCGTGTATACACACACACATATATATATATATTCGTATTATATTTTAATTTACAAAATATTTAAGAAAAGTATTACTTTTTGATTTACAAAATATTTTAAAAAATTTTAATTGGATAGATAAAAAAGCATTTCAAAATATCATAACATGTGAATTTTTTAAATTTTTTGAAATTCTATTACATAATTTTTATAGCCATTTTAAAGTTAATATATATTCTTCTTTAAAAATGTACTAAGTTTGCATAGTTATAAAAATTGTGATACACTGCATAAAAAAATAAGAAACTTTATGTTTCTCTCTATTTAATACTATTTTAATCTATACGATTGTGAATAAATAAATTATAAATTAATAGATATAAAATTAATGAAGCTTCACCTTAATTTTCTTAATCCTGTATGAACGTGATCATAATTTCTTCTGGATTATCTAGCGGCTAGTGATTGAAATAATAATACTACTCTGTATCGTAAATAGTTATAATTTTTTACTAGCACATACCATACAAAGTAGTATTAAAATATTTTTAATGTTATTAATTATACTATAATTATGTATTATTGATTATGAAATATATCTCTAAATTCAAAATAAGAAGAATTTTTTTTAAAATATATTTGTCACCATTGCGAAATTATTTTATTGTTATTTAAGAGCAAATAAAATGACTAACGCAATGACGTCATATTAAGATGATGCTCATTCAAATAATTTAAGCTTGTCCTTGCATTTAATTTAGTGTTTTTTTCTCTGTTCTTTCTTTTGAATATTGGAATGTATGACTATCAATGTTTGAAAATTTGAATTTGAAAACCAATTTGAAATTTGCCATCTATGCGCTGATCTTCTTTGATTGCAAATCTAATAAGTTATCAAATCTAATGGTTAACCCTTTCACTCTACTCATCTTTTGGGTCTTATTAGTAACGTAGTATAATTTATGAGTCTTTCCTCGATTTGGGTTAATATTTATACATCTTTTGTCTTAGCATAGAAATTTTCTCCTCTTTTTATTTGCAGTTTTTCTTTAAACTCTTTTCTCGTAATTATACAACGTATATTATGATTATATAGCTAATATTTATTGAGTATACAAGACATACGGTGAAGACCATTTCGTTACAATTAACAAATAGAACTTGTGTAATTAATATCCACAAGAGGGAGTAATTTATCTGTATCAATACATAATTCATAATCTGTTATATATATTAAAAAATTAACAAATGTTTACTTTTTTATTTTTTTATAAATAAAAATAAAATTTTTATTTAAAAAAAAAAAGAACCTTTAATGAATTGAAACAGACGATAAACATGGTTTCATTCTCCTATATCATATTAGTATGGGACGTACCAATCTTGAAACAACCGCCGAGATTCATATAGCCCATGAACCACATAAAGCCCATATTCACTAACTCATGCAAAGCTCGTTGCATGGTTCAGGCCTTCGAGAAAGATTACAAACATTAACGGAGTTCGACGTGGAACAGTATTATTATGTCTTTTAATATAGTCCTGGACTCATGGTACTAATAATCTATTTATAAGTTTAATTGCTTCAATGAAAAGATAATTGAGATTTAATGAATATATCGTATGAATTTTTCATTTACTAAATTGGATTCGATAAATTTTATTTTTGAACTTATTTAATTGATCGAGATAATTTTTTCCGGGTTATGAACTCAATGGAGTAATAGGTAAGAATCACTATGTCCTTGCGAAGCAACCCTTTAGAAGTTAATATGGAGAAATGTTATATAACTAATAATAATAACAATAATAAATTATACAAACAAAACTATACAAATACTTGTGCCATACCATCAATTACTAATTCTTAGAGAGTTCAATTATATCTTATAAAATTTAATCGTCTCAAATTATATATATATATATATATATATATATATATATATATATATGTGTGTGTGTGTGTGTGAGAGAGAGAGAGAAAGATAATTGAGTTATAGCTCATTTTTATAATCTTACCAAACTCGTGCTATGTTTTGATTTTCAAAATATATGAGAAAATTTTAACCATATGGATTAAAAAACTTGCAAAAATAAGCTATATGTAATTTTTTGGAGCTCTTTTACATAATTTTTATAATCATATAAAAATTAATATATTTTAGTTATTGAAAATATACAAATTGTATATAATTATAAAAAACATGTTATACATTATAAAATGATTTTAAAATCTGTGTATTACTCTATCTTTTGATACATTTTCAATATGTATGTTTTAATTTTTAGATATATTATAAATTTATAAATATAAAATTAGTGAGTATGATTTGAAATGTAAATTATAGCTCAATTAACTTAACTCATGTATATATATTAATTTATTGTATTTAAGTTGATGGGCGGACATATATTGATAGGCATGACAATGAGACGAGTATAAAACGAAAAAGTTGTTCTTAAATTCTACCCGCTAAAATTATATAGTCTCTCAAACCCGCCTTACCCCTGTTAACACTTCTACCAAACTCGTCCCAGCCCCACTACTGTACCCAAATTTTTTTAAAATTTAATTTATTTATTTTTTTCCTTTATTTTTTTTATATTATTCTATTACAAAATTTTTTAAAATCATTATAAAATATGTTATATATATAAACGGATTGGAGTTGAAATCAAATGTGGTAAGATGGTAAATCTCATATTTTACCTGACCCTATAAGGTTCAAATAATTAAATTCCATTAAAATGAGAGTTAAACGAAATATTAACCGTTCGAATGAAATTATCATTCTTATATATTGATATTCTTTTTAAATTTTAACCGAAGTACAAGCAAAACAAGTCAAACAAACTATCCAACCCAATAATGTTGGATTTGGATTCAGGTGCAAGTATAGCCCAATAAAGAACAATAGTGTAATGCTGACAAATATTGTTTAGAAAATTGGCGGTCTTATTACAATATAATTTGAGTATATTTGAATTTTTTGTCAATAATTTATATTAACATGTTATTATATTACAATATGATATTTTATATTATTATTTACATTATAATTTTATTAAATAAATAGTAACATTTCAACAGTAATAAAAAAGTTGAAACTTAATTATACGGTACATAAATATTTTACGCCAAACAGCATCGGACGGGAAGAATCTCAATATTATTTTACCCGCAAGGCTGTAATCATATAACTTCTCCAGCTCACAATCTGTCTTCTCCGATCGGCTCTCTTCCCCTCCGGCGCCAAACCTGGAACCAACAAACCCTAATCCTTTGGGTCCGGAGTTGATTCCCTCGATTGATTCAACTGTTCCGGTCGGAAAATTGAATTGTAGTAGAATCTCATCCAAGAATTATCAGATTTCGAATTCCGTCCACTCAGCCGAGGAGTCCGTAGATTCTTCTTCTATAATTGGGGCTAAACGAAGAGTTTGGCTCGACAATTGCTAAATCCGATGCCAATGGGGATTCTGCCGGTGGTATTAATGTGTGGTTCTGAATTCCGAAGAGCTGGACTAGTGGATTGTTTGCTTTGTTGCGATTGTATTGATGATGGTGTTAGAAAATGATCATTTTTTAGGGTGGTGAGTTTGAGCTCTCCCCCTCCTCCTCCGTTTGCTTGCTTTTGTAGTTTATTATTGCTAATTGATGCACAATACAAAGTCCTGTTTTTGTTTCAGCTATTGATTGTGTTCCTGAGAGTATTCTGCTTCAAAAATTATTACTCCGAAAGAATCCTAAAATATATTTAAAGCTATAGTGCTGGTTATTACACTTGATGATAACTGGCTAACTGCCATTGTCAAAACTAAAAACATGGATGTGCTTGAGCCTTGAGGTTCTTACCCTCCTCCATCTTTATCTGTAATTTGTAGGGACGTATTCCCTATTAGCTTGCCATTTGGCTTTTTCAATTATAAAAAGTTCATTTGCTTTTCAAATCTATGACACTAGTCCTCTTTTCCATTTTTATGTCTTCCCACATCTGATGCTTTTTTTACTTGCTTGTGAATATTAAGAGTACATAGTATCTCAAAACTTGGCACACATTCCATGATGGTGGTTATGGTAGCAAAAATCTTCCTTGCTGGGATTGTTAGCTACTACATTACCTCATTTTATGCTGCCATTACTCTGTAATTATTCCATTCTACTAATGAATAGATAATCAACAAATTTAAAAAGTTAAAATTTTAAATAGTTATTTATTTGAGAGTGAGAGAGAGGGAGAAAGGAGGTTAGCAAAATGGCAGTTATCTCCAGCTAAAGACTTACTCTAAGAAAGCCGAAATTGAGTCTAAGGTATGTATATACACTGAATATGTTATCTGTCTTGTCTTTGTATTGCTGTTAGCCAACTACAGCAGGGAGAAGAAGGGTCATGGGTACCTAAAAAGGATGTATGGACCCAGGAGTTGGGAATTGAAGATTCCTTGACAAAGTGATTAACATATTTCCCTCCTTTTCTTTTCTTTTGTGTATTTATCAACCCTTTTCCTTTAGCCTTAGGAATCTTATTTATCATAACACCCCATCAGTCTATCTTTCTTTCTTTCTCTTTAGCTCCGACAGTAATTGTCAGAGATTAATCAATTTTCTCCATTATATTCACAATCAGATTTCCACTACAACACGCTGATAATCATATCTTCTGCCAATATCTACTCAAGCTCAAGAAAGTAAAATCAAGTCCCAAGAGAAGAGAAAGCTGGGTTGTGGGGATAGCAAGAGAACAGAAGATAAGATAAACAAACCTTTCTTCATTATCATTATAATATACTCCCTAGTAGCTACTTCTAGTCATATCCTTCATCCTAATGTACATAAACAAGCCCAGGAAAGTACTTAAACACTAACTGGCATCAAAATAATATATATCAATTAGATGCTTAATTATGAAAGACCCTTCAGTCAATATCTGTAATTCATCAAACAGTTGTCGAGCATTGAGCCCCTTGATTAGAACTAACAGGACCTAATGGTACAGAAGCTCCAAAAGGCATATTAGCAACACAATTTACGTTAAAACTATACCTTCCAGATACCCACCTCCCCACCTTCCACCGAAGGCGGCCATATGCTTTTAGATGTAAGACCATTTTCCCCACAATATGGTCGCGCTGCACTTCATAACCCAAAGAGGGTGACACAGGTAAGCCAATTCCAACCAAAGATGCCGTCAGGAGGTTGCTGTCTTCATGCCCTTGATAGAAAGGAGGAAGAGGTGTACCAAATGTTATCTGCTGGCCCTTGTATGATGCATAAACCTGAAGCCCGTCATAGTAAATGCCAACTCTCTGGTTTGGGTTTTTAGATAGTAAGCTGAGCTGAATGTTGGAATTAAGAAACTGTGAGCTCACGTTGAGTTGGTAAATGTTGGCTTCTCTGAGGGAGAATTCTGGCCTGGAGGGGCGTAACATAAAATATATGATGAAGATGATTGACAAAAGCGATAGCAGGAATGTAGAGAAGGCGTAGAACAGCTGCTTGTAGCGCTTGTCAATGCTCGACTTTTGTATCGCACAATGTTGGGGAGATTTTGCATGGATTTGAGACATTGGCAGTAGGGGGGGTCACAGAGAGAAATAATGCTAGCTTACAATGCCAAGGAAAGAGAGGTGATGAGCTTATTTAAAGGTAACCAGGGAGCTTCTTTATATTTCAATATTATTAAAGTTTGTTTTTATTTATTTATTTTTTCTAGTGAAAGAGAAAATAAAGTGAGTGCTATTATGTATAAGAGCACTTGCATCAATTTCCCTAAATTCAATCATGTTCCTTATTTTAGAGAATGTTGATGAAAAGTAAAAAAAAATTAAGTTACATCAATTTTCATATTTTAAAGTTAATTTGATGATAGTAAATAATGAATCTTTAAATATATGGTATCATTATTAACATTCATCAAAACTATAATATTATTTTATCATATTTTATATTATTCGATAATAATACTTTACTATATATATCAATATATATACACACACACAAATATATTATATATTAATTTAATATAAAAAGTAATATTTTATTTATATTTAAATTAAATATTATTATTTAAATCAAATATTTTTGCCATATATCATAGTGATTAATTAATATATTAGTACAAAATATTAATATATATACTATTTTAATTTGTATTATATTATATTATAATTGTTATATGTAAATGTGAGATATATATATACATATATTATAATATATCATATATAATAAATTAATTTATATATAATACTAATATATAATATATTAATATTATATTAACATTATTAATTTTTTAATATTATATATTGCAATAGATTAGAATATGATTTATAATATGCATTAATATATTAACTATATGTATTAACATTTTAACATTATATTATAATTATTTTATATATAAATGTGATACATATATATATACACATTATAAAATATTAACGTATAAAAAATTATGTTTAATTTTGTAAAATAAAAAATTTGTTAAAAAAAACTCATGTGAGAACGTCAAAGAAGCAGAAAGCAACAATTATTTGGCTGAAGCAGAAAGCAACAATTATTTGGCTTGCTGCTTTTGACCGGTAACTTCTTATATGTGCACGTGCACGAGCAGGCTAAGGGGAAATAGTGACTTGCTTATTTCTATACTGAATTTATCAGAAGTCACAACAAAAATTTACAAAAATACATAAAGATAAAAAAATATAAGTGACTCTCATTAAAAAAAGAAAGAAAGTATTAAAACTGTCTTACATGTTTATTTGTGAATTTATTTGTATACATAAATTTACTCTTGATTATACGGTGGGTCCACACAAAAAGCATGCATAACAAGCTCTCTCTTGATTAGCAGAAAACTTGCTGCAGTAAATTTACTCATTTAGATGCATCGATACAAATTCAACCAGTACCAACTACCAAGGGGGCAGACATCATGATTTATGCAATCTTTTTAGAAAAGCAACTGCAAAAGTTAATTATTGCATGGACTTTGAAGCTTTGAAAAAGATTGTTTTCACTTGCAACTAATTGTTAAAAATCATGTTTCTTTGCAAGCATATATGCATGTTAGACGTGTGAGCATCGTACAGTAAAATTTGAGTCCTAGGATGTAATATTTCCCTTTCACTAAGCAGTATGAGATAGTATTTGTCTACAACCTTCATTAATATATTCCTAATATATTTGTTTAGTTGCCCAAAGTTCAGATTTTTTTAAATAAAAATAAAAATATATTTGTCAGTGTTTTTTCCCTTTTCCTAAATAACCTGAAGAAGAAACACACTGATTGTAGGGCGATGCTGTAAAAGCAGAAAATGTATTACGTGTATTTTCGTTGTTTCCTCATATCGAAGTTGATGGGAAAAAGTCCTGCTTTAATGGTAAGTGGAAGATGGTACTGTTTTTTAGTGCCATATTTAAGTCATGTAAGTGAGTGTGCAAAGTTCATGATCGATCGAGTTCATGATGGGAGGGACATTACATATTTCCTAGCTAGCTAACATGAAGAGAATATGCAATGCATTTACAGGAGTAAATATTATATTATATTTTTCTTTTTTCCTGTTATTATTGCTAGTATTAATCGTCTCGATGATTGATGTAAAAAAAAACAAAAACAAAAAAAAAAAATAGAGGTGCGCTGGGATGTCCCTCTATCTCTATCACAGCCGGAATCAGATGAGAATAATTGAATGAAAAAGTTGAGGCTTTTTCGAAGTGGCAAGAGAAAGAGGGTAGCCAATACATATAGCCTTTTTCCTATTGACGGGAGTGGAGTGAAAATGGTGTTTAGTGCTTAAATTAATTGCAGCTCTGCCCACGCAACTTGGAAATTGAAATTGTGGGTCTTTTTGCTTTTAGCTTGTTGATTATATATATATATATATATATATATATACTTGCCATTTATTATTATGTAATGTGATAATTGAAGATGTGGGTCTTTGGTTTTTCTACTTCGATCTTAAACTGTGGAGGAAAGGTGTTCAAAGAGAGGAAGACATGGAGAATCTGTTAATTTCAACTTTTTGGAGTTCATGGGGGTAATCAGTAATGTAAAGAGGAGGGAGTGGTATCGTGTGAAGTATTTGCTTTTAAGTTAAGGAAAGGGTTTAGGGTTTTATGAAATTGATTGACTGATCGAGTGATACCATGCTCATGATTCCATGTATATTCCGACTGAACCTTTGCCGTTTGATTTGATTACAAACATTACGGTGGTGGACCATGATCATCATGTGTTTGTTTGTTTTGGATAAAAATTAAAATCCTCCTCATTTATTGTAACCATTAGATGCATGCCACGTGTACGCTTCTGATGTTAGGCTTGGTCTATTTCGCAAAAAGTAAAAAAGAAAAAAAAAACTAATGGGGCTGCTTATATCCGTCGTGGATCATCAAAAGAATATTGCAGACTTGAAAACAAAGCCAATTCAAATCGAAGGGTTTTTCTTTTTGAACGTAAAATTACTCCGTCATTGAACCCTTCACATCTTCAATCGTGAGAAAAGTTGGTCTACCTTATAAAAAGCTTCTTCTTTTCTTTCTTTTTTAATTTGTGTATATATATTTAATTTGTGATTTACTCGTTAGAACTTGCTAAGCATAGTTTAACATCTTGGTCTTTCTTATGGTTTCTAATAGATGTCAAATCAATTTGACAGTGACAGCTAACAATAGTTGTACTTCTAATATAATAGGAACATTTATTAAATTTTATCGGCTGAATTAACCTTCGATGGCTTATGCAATTGAGTTTTTAATTTGAGGTTCATAATTATATGCATCTCAACATCTACATTAATTTAGCAAAAAAAAAAACAAACAATAATAATAATAAAAAATCTAAATTACCTATCATTCCATCCGTTTTGCTTTCTCTCGGCAACCAGGGAAGATATAAAATTTCACATCAGATTGAGTCCGTCTTGTTAGCTCATCAGAGTCGCTATCTGCTGGTATTTTCTAGTGGAGTCGATTTATTAAAATAAAAAGAAAAAAAGATTAGTAGATTATTAAATATTTAATAAGTTTGTCTCCAAGTCCTTGGAGTTTATTTGTGATTGCATATAGAAGCAGAGTCTTTAAACAGAAACATTTCCTTGTTGAAAACTTTAGATTAAGCAAAAAAGATTTCCTCGTAACGTTCATTTGGAATCCTCGGAGCACTGTGTCAATCTTAATTAGACATTGTTAAAGAGGTCAATACATATAAAGAATCATTGAATAAAGATATTTTGCATGAGGAGAAAGAAATAATTTTATTATGGTCATTTCCTCTGTTGTGAGTATGTACAATCAACTAATCAAAGGATATTTCTATTAGTTTTGGACATTTCACTAATCTAGTGTCAAAAGAATGTGCCTCTCCATATACGAACAGGAAGATCCTCTATTGACTTCAGTGTATGATCACAAAATTATACATACATACATACATTACTACTGGATTACAACAAATACATTCTATCTGTCTGAGTCATTTTGGCAAGAAAAGTCACTGCTAGCTGTTATTAGCATCGATCTCACTGCGGTGGCTCAAAAAGACCTGCAACGGCACAAACTATAGCAATCAATCTAATCTCCATATGCTTCTGTGTGTTCCGATGTAACCAACTGGCGGCTAGCTCGCTGTGGAGTTGACAAAGTGTTTCTCAGTTTCCGATGACGGAGCATCACCATGTACCTGACGAACAAACTGCCCTTTCACACGGGGCCGCTGCTCTGCAAGCTTTTTTCTGCTCTCATACCGTACCTGACAACAAATTTTCATGTTAGAAAAGAGTGTAGATTATGCAACGTTCCCGCAAAAGTACTGCAGATACTATGCTTTTATTCCTTGGTTGTACAATGAAGATTATGACTGCGAAGAGCAAGTATACCTTCTTCTCGTAGCATCTGTCTTTCCGCTTTAAGCGGAATTTGGTCAATGCAGCTTCTCTTTGCATAGAACGATGACAACTTCCATCAGTAAGGAGGGTAGCTTCATTTCCAAATTCTGCAGCAGCAACCTTGACTGTTGGAACTGAATTGCCATTCGTATTGCTTCCACTATTTATGCTGTTTAGACGCGTTAACGTGCCATTACAGAAACTACTACTTCCACTCTGATCAGTAGTAGCAGAAGAAAAATGCCCTCTACCTTCTGAAGGATCCAATTTATGCCCCTTGTCAAGATGCATTGGGTCGGAAGAGGCCTTCTGGACGTTTTGGTCCAACAGGAGATGGAGCTGGGGGGTGCTTCTAGTTTCAAGATTGAATGGGTAAATCTGATGAACTTGAAAGGAGGGTTCCTGGTAGCCTGACGAATTGGGACTCTGCAGTGGTGACTGGAACGCGGGAGGTATTACGGAACTGTAGGTTGTGGATGGACTTTCAAGCCCTACACCTCTAACTGGAACTGTGACAGGAATTACTCTCTGCTGATGGCAAGGAAATCGAGTTTCAACTTGTGCTGGTTGAGAACTTGTCATCGAGATCATATTGTTACCATGCCTAGGTGTAGGACCTCGAGTGTCAGAGTTATAATCAAGGCCTTGATGAGATATCTGCTTGTCAGAATTGGTTTCATAACCTCTTTGTTGGTTGCAAATGCTCGTGGATGTTGAATGTAGAGGCTGAAATGTCCTGTTCACGTACCTGCATCGAGGATAAAATACAACTTTAAATCCAAGATGCTGATATTGAAGCTAATAAACATACAGCAATCTTAATCTAAAGCTTTCAATTGGTAATTTCTGTTGTCTCATATTGCAATTTATTCAATCAAGGCACTAGTATGAATTAACTGTAATGTAAACTGACCAACTGATCATATATTGATGATATAGATTTGAGCAGGAGTGACGGATTAATAGTAGAATCTTACCGAGAAAAGGCTGATGCATCGGACTGCTTCAACCTATTCTTGTCGTCCATAACTTGATTCACTGAGCCACTAGGATGAGATCTTCTCAGGGAAAGATCCAACAATGATGAAGAATCAACCTTATTTGTGCCATAGTTCGAAGCTAAGCTTCTGTAGCTGCATTTAGGGTATCTATCAATAGCTCCAATCAAGTCGATGGCTTCTCTAGAAGGGTTTGCGTGAACATTATTGTTATCATGAGTTTCAGAAGTAACATTAGCACATTCCCATTGGCTAGCAGCAATGTCTCCTCTCGTAGTTGTATTGGCATCGGTCTTCGGAACTGCTAATTATCACAAACACAAATGTGCACACTGAAAGTCAGATATGATCCTACTAATAGCAAGGGGAAATATATGAAGGTTATGGAGATGCTAGAAACATAAACATCAAGTAGTTTACCCTGAGCTTCACCATCATCTATTAACATCTGGTCACTTCCTTTGACATGTTCATCATTGACGTCCCTCGAGAGAGACTTGTTCTGTTTTTGTTGTGTGAGGTCCTGCCTATGTTCTAATTGTGCTCCCTCAGCCTCTAAATCAGGTTTCGTACAAGAGCTCTGCACAAGAAACAAGGTATTCAGTCTGGAGTAAATTAATTCATCATATACAAAAGCTGAAATGAATGTACTTAACTGGTTAAGAACCCAACCCATCATAAGTAATGTAGTTTCTATCCCAAAATGTATTGTCTTTTTGAGAAAGAAACGTTACCTGAGCATCACTTCCTTTCTCAATGCATTCCCGGTTCCTCTGTAAACATGCCTCATAACCACTCGAATGATTGCTAGTAGCATTGTTTTCAGCTGTGGCTTCAACCTTCTGCTGAGCATCACTTGCAGCTTGGGGTCCGCCACTGCTCGACTATTGGACAAGTACCAAACAAACCAATGTCAATCAATGCTACGGCACAGAGTAATTAATAAACCTAAAACACTTCGGACTCAAGAATGAAAAAGCATACAGCTTGTCTCCTCCAAACATGCTGCCACAAGTTCTTTAGCTCATTTTTCCTAACGGGCTTGACAAGAAAGTCAGCAGCACCTCTTAACATGCATTTATAAACTGTACTAACTGAATCATGCGCGGACATCACTGCATGGACACGGAAGAAAATGTTAGAACTTAAGTGCCAGTGCCAGATGAAATTAGTAACTTTATCGATATGATACAAATACAAGCAACAAGTTTGACTTAAAAAATCTTACTTATAACTGGAATATTTTTACAGACTTCATGCTCAGTGATCAAGGTAAGCAGAGCAAATCCAGATATGGATGGCAGCTCCACTTCTGTCAATATAAGGTCTACGTTATGTGGCCTTCCTTTCAGTACCTCCCATGCCTTCAGGCCATCAGAAACAGCAGCAACTGCTCAAGCAGTAAGAGGGGGAAGAAAAACAAAAACTAATTAGGTTCAATGAGGAAAAATATGCAGCTGAAACTAAAAAGGAAAAGTTAATCTCTAATACAAAATAGAAACATAGATCTTCAGCAAAAGTCTATGCTAAAGTTTTACGATAAACAGAGTAATAAAAAATACAAAAATAAATATATGATTTATGCAAATTCCAATGCTATGATATCATTCAAGTTTCTTGGTTCATACAGGTCGCCTTGTGAAGGTCAAACTAAAAGAATAATTACTAATGGCTCATTTCTTAAAATGGATCTGATATGACCATGCCTATTTGTACATATACTGAATTTGGTTACTGGTGTATTCACAATGACCCTCTTTTCATGATATATTTCCTCTCAACCTTACCAACATATGTTTGGGGGTTCGACATTTTTTGAGTTTTAGTGAATTATAGCTAGAGTTTCCATCAGTCATAATGATCTAACACAAAAATGGTAAAATCAACATTTTACAAAATACTCCATAACATAGAATAAGTGCTGGTTAGCAATAAGATTAATGGGAGTGCTGAATCAATTTTAGAAAATAGAATATATTGACAATTACTCTCAGGTAGTATGTTTTAGTACCCTGATCACTTAATCCAGACAGTAAATTCAATGACCTCAGTTTTGTTTGTTTTCCAATTTTCACAAGGTTTCAAGAATTCAATTTTCTTCTGAAAATTAGGGATCTTTTCCTTAAAAATTCTGATGAAATTTCCGACACTAACCCCCCCACCCCCAGTCAAACATTCCAATACAATATATACAATTAAAACAACTGTAAGTTACAGAATCAAGATCTTCACGTTACCAACAATTCTAGACATCAATTAAAGTGGAAATTAAAAGAAATTGAAAAGAGAAGAGAAGAACACAGTACCTTTGTAACTGCATTTTCTTAGAAGAGCAGCGATGATTTGTCTGGTGGAGTCATCGGCTTCAACCAACAAAACCCTCAAAACCATCTTGGGGAGAAATTTCTCCCACCTCACCACAACCTCATCATTCTTTCTCTCTGTTTCTTTAACTTCCATTTCCATATTCCCACCTCCTCTGCCTCCTCCTCCTCCACTACTCATGGCCACTTCCCCCATTTTCACCACCAAAAAAAAAAAACACAACTTTTACTCCCACACAGTTTGGGAGGGAGATGTTAATTGAGAGAAATAAAGGAAGAAAAAAAATTACGGCAAAAAACTGGAAGCCCAACTTAGGAAAATATGATGATAACATGAACATAGTACTCTTTTTTAGTTTTATTATTCGAACACACACACACACACACACAAATATCAATATCTCAAAGGTTTCAATGCCACGTCTACCGCGAAGCCGCCTCAAATCAAACGGTTAATATTAAAAGAATCCAACTTAATGTCGAAAATATCTAAGGAATGAGTGGCCCAAAATTGCCACGTCAACGGATCCTCCAATCAAAAGGTAAAGTGCCATTGGCTCTTCTTCTATAATATTATAGATTATAGTTGGTGGCTCTAAAAAATCTTATTTTATTTTTTATTTGGTATTAGTCAAATCCAATCCAACAAGCAATAAGGCAATTACCAATAATATCTCTACTCCAAAAAAGTAAGTAAAAAAGAAAAAAATCAATGTTCGTTTGGTCCTAGATATTTTTCGTCGTTTGTGGGACCCGATTGGGTGAAGATATTTGTAAATGGAGGGACAAGTGGGATCTCATGGAGGGAGTGATGCCACGTGGAGAGACACCAGTTGTGATGGTTGATATTTGTGGCTTCGAAGCTGTCACATGCTGACACGATTAACTTATCTTTTCTCTCGAATACTCTACTTTCCATTGGCTCGACTTGGGTACTCGCTATGAGAGTTGCGTACTCGCTCTGCTATTGGAAGATTGAAGTTGAGAACAATTAAATTAAAATAAAATAGTAGGGAAGTAATCAAATTTTAAATTTAGTGGTAGGAGTTGATTGGGGGTGAAATTAAGCATCAAAAAATAACAAGGGAGTGGGGGTGGGGTGGAGTGGAGTGGAGTGGAGTGGAGTGCAAATATCATGAAGGTGGCGGTGGGCGAATGAATAAAATATCTGCCAAAACCAGATATTTAGGTGGACTTTGGCTTCTCACTTTTTTTCTGTAAGAATCTCACGAGAATATCTACATATATATATATATATATATATCTTTATATCCAATTTTATTATCAATGCCTGTGATATGCGGAGTATTATACACCATTCGTGGATATATAAGTGAAAACAAAAGTTGAAATATTAACTTAATACTTCGTGCTTCCACTTCCCAAAGTTTCAGCTATAGTATTATATTACGAAATATTTGCATTTAAGTATATCAAAGATTATATGTATATACTCTCTTATTTAATTAGTAATGAATTTTTACCCTTTTGTGATTTATTATGAAGTAATTTTTCAATTTTTTCCAAATATATTTGAATAGAATTGACAACAATCTAAACTTAAAAATTGTCTTGTCATTCAGTTTCCAAACAAAAATATGAATTTTTCCCATTTAATAACTTATAATCAGGTTCCAATAATTACCTACTTGAATTGACAATTTAAAATTTATGATAATTTTTAATATTTCAAAGTTATATTGTTTTAAAACAGTGCCTGGTTTTAGTTTATATTTCAAAGTTTTAGTTTGTAAGATATCTGGATTGATACTATTTGGTATATCTAATTAAAATTACTTTTTGGAAAAAAAAGAGTATTTGTTAATTAGTGAGCAAAGTAGATGGAAGTGATGAATATAGTTTTAATAAAGTGGGGTTGGAGTGAGGTGTGTTGAATATATATATATACGCTAAAACCTCCATAAATTAATACTCGATAAATTAATAACCTTTTTAAGATAATAATTTATTCTAGTCCCAAGTTGAGTCAGTTTAAAAAATGAAGAATTTTAATAAATTAATAAGATAATAATTTATAAAAAAACCATGTACTAAAATATTGTCTCAACAATATTATAAATTAATAATTTCTTAAAATTACATATATATTTAAGATACTCTGAAATATGAATCAATTGTTATTTGTTTGTTTTTTTGAAATTCACATCTAGGTGAATTTCATCTCTTATTTTTCTCATTGCATTTAAAAGTTCTGGTGTCGTATTCTTGTATTGTAGCAAAAAATTGTAAAACCTCTTTAAATTAATAAATTATTAATTTATAGATAAATTAATACCTCTCTAAATTAATAAATTTCTCTAGTCACGAAAATATTAATTTATAGAAGTTTTACTGTATTTGAAAACTTTATCATGCCAAAATTTTGATAAGTTATATTAAATTTGAAGTTTAACACACAATCTTTTAACTAAAAAAGTCAATACGTGGAACGGAAGGAGTGCGAGTAGGGGTGAGCATTCGGTCAGTTTGGTTCAAAACCGAACCGAAAATGACAAACCGAATAGACCGAATTCATTTTGAAAACCGAACCGAACCGACCGATTTTTTGGGTAAAACCGAATTGACCGAACCGAAATAATTTCAGTTCGGCTCGGTCGGTTTACTATAAAAAAAAAGTCTTTGATTTTTTTTGATACAGGGAGCTTTGTTGATGTTGTCGATTAGAAGCATCGTTAATGTTGTCGATTTTGATACAGGAAAATTGCATGTTGCGCTTATTTGAATAAGGTTGTAATAGTCTTTGATTTTATGAATATAATCTTATAGATTTACCTTGAAAGCTATTCAAGTTTGAAAAAATTATGTAATCATAGGCTATGGTGCATGTTTTGTATGAATAAAGAGGACGAACAGAATTAATGAAAATTCAAAAGTTAGAACAATATTGTGGAGACTTGTATAAAATGAGCAAAGATAAACTTACAACATAAAGTTAAGAAAAAATCAGAAGAAGAAAAAAACATGGTGCTGAATTCTTCAGCTCTATATCACAATAGACATTACGCATGATACGTGAGCAACAATAACATGAGAACTTGAAAAGCAGTGTTTGAAGTTAATGAGAATTTGAATGAGAATTGTTTTTCATTTGGAATGGAAGATGCAAAGATGAGTTAAGTAAAGAGAACTTTGTCCCACATTGTAAGTTGGAAGAAGTAGTGCTCACCATTTATATGGGAAGACAAATAGACTAGTCAAAGTAATTGGCTACACTATGTTCCATCTATCACGCCCGCGCAGGGGGGTGCGAATCCAAGGATTTTCGAAATCCAATTTGACTTGACTCATTCCGAAATCCAATTTAACTTGACTCATGCACATGTGCGACCTGTGGACACGAATGTCAGGCCGTGATTGGGGGGGCCTGATCAACCCCGCCGAGAAAGCCCGTCAGGGGAGGTTTGGGAGTTTTTTTATTCATGAAAAGCCTCGGACAGTCAGGGGGTGTCAGCCCCGTCAGGGGAGGCAGTGTCCATCAGGGGATGCTACGCAAATGGAGGGGGCGTAATTTAATTAAGCCATTTTGAATATATTAATTTTATGGTCTGTGAACCGAACACTGAAGTGAAGTCACGGTTTGGTGTTTTAGTATTTACAAATTTCGGTCGGTTCGGTTTTTGTTCGATTATTTCAGTCAGTTCAGTTTAAAACCGAAATAACCGAAACTATAAATTACCTAAACCGAACCGACCGAATTTTTAAAATGAAACCGAACCGACCAAATAGCTACGGTTCGGTTCGATTTTGCGGTCGGTTCGGTTGTCGGTTCGTTTTTGCTCACCCCTAAGTGCGAGTAATGTTTATGGACGTAGTATCTTGTTGAGCCCAAAAGGAGAGACCGACACCTTCTCCCTCCTCATCTCAAAACTCTCTCATTATTCACCACCTAATAAAATCCTTCTTTTTTGTCCTCTAAAAATAAGTTTTTAATTCCTTTAACAACTAAAACTAGAACAAAAGACTAGCGGGGGGGGGGGGGGGGGGGGGGGGGGGGGGGGGG